>PVKB01002129.1:0-243919 GCA_004027205.1 Ctenodactylus gundi
ACTGAGTGCAGTGCGTTGAATTTAAAGGCAGCTTTAGGTAGGGGAGGGGTCTAAAAGGAGCACAGTGGAAAAGTACAAAATCTTCTTGGGCCTTTGCCCAGGGACAAAGGAGGGTGGGGGATTTCTGCATTGTTTTACACTCCCGCATTCTCAGGGTCAACTCCTATCTAGTGGTTTAGTTAAGAAGTTTTTCTTCGGGCCTCAGCTGAGTGTGGGAAGGTTGGCTAACGGCTGTTCTCGGTTCCCAGCACAAATATATCTGAAGTTATTAATTTTTTAACGAATACATATATCCCTTGTTTCTATTTTCTGGAAAAGGCAGAACCCAAAAGTCATAAACTGTGAAAGCCATCTTCAAGATGGCTTTATTTAGATGACCCCAGATGAATGAATGCCATTATTTTTTATTGTACAGCCGTAAGAAACATCACCATGTTTTACCTTGTTACATCTTCTCAACATAAAGTTTCCCGTGACTATGTGGTCACATCCAATTTCTTCATTTCCAAAGAAACCGAATAAGAACATTAGGAAAAACTTTCTAAATGCATAAGCCTCAACACTCCCCCTGGTTCTGTTATAGTGAAAGCCGCAGTCAACAGAAGCTAACAGCGTGCTGTTCTAGAATGTTGGCCACTTTGAGCCACTGCATGGTGGCCTCAGCAGTCTTCTCATCATGGACATCCTCATTAAGGAGTTCTGTGACACTCTGGACCCAGTGCCCACTACATGACTATCCAGCCACACCCGTGGCATCAATATCCGGAGGGTTCCTAGAGAACAAAATTTAAAAAGTGGAAATATCATGAAACAAAGCAAAAACTTTAAAATGTAAAAGAGGGGCCGAGGGCAGAGTTCAGTGGTCAAAGTACTTGACTAGCAAGGACAAGGCCCTGAGTTTGATTTCTCAGCACCACATAGACCAGGCATAGTGGTGCACACCTGTAATCTCAGCATTCAGAAGGAGAGGCAAGAGAATTGCCATGAGTTTGAGGTCAGAATAGGCTATATAGTGAGTTCAGTACCAGCTTGGACTGCAGAGCAAGACCTTCTCTTTAAAAAAAAAAAATGATAAAACTCCAACTAAGCTAACCAAAATCGGAAAAGAAAAAAACCAATAAGAAGTGAAAAAGAAAATTACAATAGACACTGCCAAAATTCATAAATTATAAGGAACTATTTTGAAAACTTACACTCTAGCAAGTTGGAGAATCTGGAAGATATGGACAAATGTCTAGACACATACAAGACACAAAAACTAAACAAAGAAGATATAAAAACCCTAAATAGACCAATGAGTGTGGAAGTTCAAGCTGTAATAAAATCTCTACCCACAAAGAAAAGCCCAGGACTGGACGGATTCACAGCAGAATTCTAGTAGTACTTCAGACGAGAGCTATCAACAATACTTCTTAAACTCTTCCGTGGAATCATAAGAGAAGGAACATCGCAAAATTTGTTCTTTGGAGCTAACATTATCCTGATGCCAAAACCATACAAAAATTTTACAAGAAAACTATAAGCCAATCTCCTTGATGAACATAGACACAAAAATCCTCAATAAGATACTGGCGGAGGACTGGAGGAATGGCACAGTGGTTAAAGTACTTGTCTTGCAAGTGCTACTCTCTGAGTTCAATTCCCCGATGCTATGTAAATCTGGGTGTGGTGGAGGATGCCTGTCATCCAGCACTCAGGATGCTGAGGCAGGAGAACTACTGTGAGTCCAAACCCAGTCTGGGCTATACCAGTGAATTTAGGACCAGCCTGGGAGACAGAGCAAGACCATGTCTCAAAGAGGAAAAAAAAGATACTGACAAACAAAATTAAGGAAACCTTTAAAAAGATCATACAACTTGACCACATTGGCTTTATTTCTGGGATATAAGGATGGTTCAATATACATAAATCAGTTAATGCAATACAGCATATAAATAAAAGCAAGAACACAATTCACATGATCATCTCAAAAGATTCAGAAAAAAACCTTTGACAAAATACAACATCAATGAATGATTAAAAAATAACTCTGAGGAAAATAAGTATTGAAAGACCTTACCTCAAATCATATTGAAAGAATCCATTTACATAAAACTCACTACCAATGTTATATTAAATGTGCAAAATTAAAAGCGTTTCCCTTTAAGTCAGGAGTAAGACAAAGATGTCCACTCTCAGCACTCCCTTTCAACATAGTGCTTGAAACTCTAGCCAGAGCAATCAGGCAAGAGAAAGAAATAAAAGGAATATGTATTGGAGAGGAAAAAGTTAAATTATCCTTATTCTAGATGATTATCTATGTAGAAGACTTCGAAAGAACCCACCAAAGTACTCATAGAATTAACAAATTCAACCAAGTTGCAAGATAGAGAATTAATGTAAAAGGGGCTGAAGGAATAGTACACTGCTACAGTAATTGCCTAGCAAGCACAGAGCCCTGAGTTCACTTCCCCAGAACCACTTAAGCCAGGTGTGGTAGCACATGCCTGTAACCCCAAGCACTCAGGAGGTTGAGGCAAGAGGATGGTCACAAGTTAGAACCAGACTGGATTAAAGAGAAACAGCCTGTCTCAAAAATAATTAATATAAACAAATCAATGATACTCCTCTACAGTAACAATGAACTAAAGGTGAAAGAGCTGAGAAGAATAATTTTGTTCACAATAGCTTCTCAAAAACTAATCTAGGAGCAAACCTAATCAAAGAAGTAAAGAACCTCTACAAAAACTACATTATGCTGAAAACAGAAACTGAAGACTTTAGAAAATGCAAAGACATCTCCTGTTCCTAGGTTGTCAAAAGTTATACTAGCAAAGATGAAACACAGATTCAGTGTAATTCCTATCAAATAATCAAGAATACTTTTCACAGAACTAGAAAAAATTTTAAAATTCATATGGAGCCAAAAGGGACCCATAATTGTCAAAGATATCTTTAACAGTAAGACAGAAGCAGGAGGGATCATGATTCTAGATATTGTTACGTTACAAAGCAACAACGATAAAAAAATGGCGTTGGCCCAAAAACAGACAGGTTCACCAGTGGAACAGAACTGAGGATACAGAGACAAATTCAAGTACCCACAACTATCTGGTCTGACAAAGGTACCAAAAACATACACTGGACAAAGGATAGCCTCTTCAATAAATGGTTCTAGGAGAACTGGTTGTCCACATACAGAAGAATAAATTTAGAAGCACATTCATCACCATGTACTAAAATCAAACCAATAAGCTGGGTATGGTGGCACATGCCTATAATTCCAGCACTCAGGAGGCTGAGGCAGGAGGATTGCTGTGAGTTACAAGTCTGAGCCCAGCTTCAGCAACATTGTGAGTTCAAGACCAGCTCAGACTGCAGAGTGAGACCCTGTCTCAAAAATAAATAAATAAATAAATGAATAAATAAAATCAAAGTGGATTGACCGAGCCCACTCAGTCAGTCAACGAGAACTCGAGAGGGAGAGTGTGGATTGAAGAAAACTGGACTCTTGCAAGGGTCTGCAAAAGACGCAAAAGACGATTTATTGTTTACATCTTCCCTTTTATACCCTCCTTGCCTTCCCACTAATTAACACTCCGAGTTTCTGCACCTGGTCCAAACCACAAACGGTCAAAACAGCACTTGCAAACGGTCAAAACAACACGTGACTCAGACTAAGTAAACAAGCAGCCCCTGGAATTCCAAACGGTAAAGGAACTTGGCCGAGGTCAGCAATGCTGAGGCTCCCGGTCCCTGAGTGCCGCAACAGCGGATGAAAGACCTGGATATTAAAGTGGAAACACTTAACCACCTGGAGGGTGAAATAGATAAAACTTCCGAAGATATTGGTGTGGGCAAAGACTTTCTCATGTACAAAAAATAATCTCTAGAATTAGCAAGCAGGACTGTATCAAAAGTCTGCTGGAGGAATAGCTCAGCAGTTAAAGCACTTGCCTAGTAAGCACTAAGTCAAGCACTAAGTACCCAAGTTCGATTCCCCAGCACAACATAAGCCAGGTGTGGTGGCGCACACCTATAATCCCAACACTCAGGAGGTTGGGACAGAATTGTCCTGAGTCCAAGGCCAGCCTGGACTATAGAGTGACACCCTGCACGCCCCCCCCACCCCCCCATTTAAAAATCTTCACAGAAAAGGAAACAATCAACAGAGTGAAGAGGGAATTGGCAGAATTAGATAAAAATCTCTACCACCTATACTTTGGACAAGGTGCTAATAAGTAGAATATAGAAAGGTGGCTGAACCCTGACAAATATTTTCTAGTTGAAAAAAAAATCCAGAAAATTATATGGAACCACAGGAGGCCCAGAATAGCCAAGACAATTCTAAGCAGCAAAATAAAAGCAGGAGGCATCACAATATTGGATATCAAATGATCTTACACATCAACAGTGATAAAAAAAAACATGTCTGATTAAAAAAAAACAGGTAGATCAGTGAAATAAAATTGAAGATGCAGAAACATCCTTGAGTACCTGATCTTTCACAAGATTCAGACATCTGATCTTTGACAAAGGGGCAAAAAACATACACTGGAGTAAAGAGGGCCCCTTTAACAAATGGTGCTGGGAAAACAGGCTAGCAGTGTGCAGGAGAATGAAACTAGAAGCGCATCTTTCACCATGCACCAAAATCAAAGGAACATGGAAACACTGAATTTGTTGGGAGAAAAATTAAGCAAAGCCCTTGAAGGCATTGGTTGGGCAAGGACTTTATCAATAAAACACCCAAAGCACAAGAGATAAAACCAAGAATCAACAAATGGGACTGTATGAGGCTAAAAACCTTCCGCACAGCAAAGGAAACAATCAACAGCGTGAAGAGAGCTCCTATGGAGGGGGAAAAAAATCTTTGCCAGCTACTCCTCAAACAAAGGACTATTATCAAGAATACACAAAGAGCTGGAAAAAAATTAGACCCTTCAAAATAAAGGACCCAATCAACAAATGAGAATCTGAAATGAATAAACAATTGTCAGAAGAAGTCTGAACGGCCAATAAACACATGAAAAATGTTCAGCATCTTTAACCACCATAGAAATGCAAATTAAACAGCACTGAGTTTCTGTCTAACTCCAGTAAGAATGGCTGGTATTCAGAACTCAAAAAACAACAAATGCTGATGAGGCTCTGGAGAAAAAGGAGCACTCTCACATTGCCTGTGGGACTATAACCTGGTACAACCACTGTGGAAAGCAGTATGGAGTTTCCTCAAAAAAAACCTGAAAATCAGGGGCAGGAGGAATGACACAGTGGTTAAAGCACGTGCTGAGCAAGAGCAAAGCTGTGAGTTTGATTCCCCGGCACTGCATAAGGTAAGAGTGGTGACACACACCTGCCTGTAATCCCAACACTTGGGAGGCTGAGGCAGGAGGATTGCCATGAGTTCAAGGCTAGCCTGGGCTACATCTTGAATTCAGGACAAACCTGTACTACAGAGTGAGAACCTGTCTCTCAAAAAAAAAAAAAAAAAAAACCTGAGGGACTGGAGGACTGGAGGATTGGCTCAGCGGTTAAAGCGCCTGCCTAAGCTTCCACTCAGATTCGATTCCCCAGCACCCCTTAAACCAGGCGTGGTGGCACGTGCCTGTAATCCCAGCACTCAGGAGGCTGAGACAGGAGGATTGCTGTGTGTCCAAGGCCAGCCTGGGCTGCATAGTGACTTCAGGACCAGCCTGGGCTATAGAGTGAGACTCTGTCTCAAAAAAAAAAAAACCCCTTAAAATCAATATTCCACTTGACCCAGCTATACCTCTTTTGGTATCTTCCCAAAAGAGTTAAAGTCATCATGCAAGAGTGCACAATTTATAATAGCCAAATCTTGGAAGAAGCCAATATGCCTGAGTACAGATGACTGGATAAAGAAGATGTGGTATGTGTGCACAATGGAGTATTACTCTGCCATTAAAAATGATGAATCTGAGTTATTTGTAGGAAATGGATACACCTTGAGACAATTATGCTCAGTGAAATGAATCACACCCACAAAGTTAATTATCATATGGTTTCTTTAATATGAGAAAACCAAACTATGAAAAAATGTAAGAAATAAGGAAGAGAATAAGAAGATGGACTTGTGGAGAGGGAGAGGGAAAATGAAGCAGGGAGAGGGCAGTAAGGGAGTAGAGAAGTGGTATGTGAATAAAATTTAAAAAATAAAAATAAATCCTGTAGCTCTGTTAAATCCTGCTGTGCCCAGCCCTTGGGGTAAACTGTGGTGAGACGAGCTTTAAAGGGCCTGGATGGCTCTGCCCATGCAGAATTGCCTCTGGCTGCAACCACCATAGCTTCTCTTTTGGGCTGGTTCTGCTCATAACCTGTGACCTTCCTCTGCAGACAGACTGTGTTCCTGCTATCTCCAAGCTTCTGGGGTCTCCATTGCACCACTGGCTTCCCTTTGCAGTTTCATGCACTTCCCTCCTAGGGGTACACTGCCTGGTCACCAAGGTCTTCTTCTGAAATTTGAGTGGAAGCCTCCCTGACCCCACAACTCCTGCATTCTGTGTGCCCTCAAAGACAGTCTGACATGGGTGACGCCAAGTTCTGGCCCCTGGCTTGAGCAGTAGCCTGGCCTTCTTGGACAATGGCGGCGGCAGCTTCCAAGTATCTGGATGACTACACTCCAGGTGGCTGAACTCTGACAAATACTTCCCTCTTTGGCCTTATAGTCTAGTCTTCCCTGGAATACTCTCCTCAGAACAAAGTCTTTTTCCTTCCTACCCTCTTATCAGTAACGGGTAGTGTCCACTGATTCCTGAGACACCTTCAATGCATCTTTTGTACAGTCCTGATTCCAAGCATCTGGCTTCTTTTCAATGCTACCTCTTTAATAACCGTACTTTCTTTTGCTCCAAACAGAAAATGTACTGTTCTTTTTTTTCTCTGCCATTTTCTCCTGCTTTTCTGTGTGGAGCTGGCCAAAAGCTGCAAACAGTATTCATGTGACAGTCTGAACATAGGGCTGCCTCAAAATTTCCTCAACCAGGTTGAGTAGTCCACTGCCCTTAATCACAGCCTCAGGCAAAGTCCCAGGATTGGGTAAAAATGCCCACATGCTTTGTTGCCAGATTTGGGGAAAGGTAAATGAAGGTGCAATCTGGGGTCTGCACAAGCCTCATCAGTCATGGCTCTTTATGGGAATACATGTAGAAAATAGAAGCATCAGCACGCTTGGTCTCCTCTGGTCAAAAGGTCAACCACAGGACATTTATGTAGGCTGAAATGAAGAGCTTACAATTTCAATAAAAATGATCAAGTCCTTGAAATTTAACCAAGACAGCCATTCTCATCATAACCTGTATATCCAAAGTATTATCCACAGTGAAGTTAGTGAGATTCTAATATTTATAGCTCAGCCAGGTGGCCTATGGAATTGTGACTTTGTTATTTGTTGTTGTATAGGATTCACATGTAATTTTTTTTCAGGCAGGATTTTGCTGTGTAGTCCAGGCTTGTCCTGAACTCATTACGCAGCCCAGGCTGGCCTCAGACTCATGGCTCAGCCTCATCTGGCTTATGCGGTGCTGAGGAGTTGAACTTAGGGCCTTGTGCTTGCTAAGCAAGTGCTCTAACCTAACAGCTGTGCTATTCCTTCAGCCCTCTCAGATATAATTTATAGCATTTCTTAGCTTTAGGTTTGGTGTACCATCCAAGTAGTAACCAGGCCTGACACTGCTTAGGTTCTGTGATCAGATGAGATCAGGCACATTGAGGATAATATGACTGTAAACTGCTTTAGGGTTAATGGAGGCTAGAGGTGTGGTAGACTTAGAAATACAGTCCAAGAGTTTTATCTAGAAACCATGGGGATGTTAGGTCTGATGTATGGGTTGATAAAAAATGGTTACTAATGCCACCAGGTAGACTGCGTAGTTGTCCTTGTAAGATGGAAATCATATGTTAACTAGTTATGATAAAAACAAAATGATGGAGGGTTTGGGAGGTTCAAAAATGGGAAGGGATTGTAAAGTTGATGTGATATATATTTGCACAAAATACTCATGTTTATTGTAAACACTATGTATTGCATATGTATATTAATAAAAATAGTGGGAAAAATCCAAAATGATACTTTATTAAAGAAACACATTACAGTTGGCTCTACATATAGTAAGTACAGCCTGGCACAAAACAGGCAATTCAGTTTTATGGGGTCTCAAAGGACTGTCATTAATTATTCATATATATTTTTTTCTTTTCAGGAAGTAGGGAGATCTCCAGACTGTGCGGAGCTTAGTTACTGTGCAGGTCTGAGTTTGGAAATTTAGCATGAGCTTCATGTCAGCTTCTTTGCCATCTTTGTTTGTATCCATCTAATACAGGTTTCCTGTGCATCCTATTTCAGCATTCCAAGGAATACAACAGCTTGATCAATTAACAGTCTGATTTACTTTCCCTCTACTGCAAAAGTTGCCATGGCTTGCTTGTTTCTCTCAGGATGCTACTTCATAGTCTTCCTAATAACCCCGCCTCATTAAAAAGAACTGGACATAGGCCAGAATTACTGCCTGGCTCATGATTTACAACATTCCTTCACATTATGATTAGAATGAGACTTGTTATAATGTTCTATACTGCCAAGGTTAAACAGCCTACAGGTTCTTGAACATACAGGTGGCTTCTACAGAGAACTTCAGTTCATGTAACTAAGGGAGAGGACAGGGGCTGAGAGTCAGAGAAATTAAAAAGTACTAAGAGGGGTGGGGCTGGAGGAATGGCACAGCAGTTAGCCTGCAATCCCAGCACTTGGGAGGCTGAGGCAAGCAGATTGTCCTGAGTCCAAGGCCAGCCTGTGCTACAACCATGAGTTCAAGACCAGCCTGGCCTACAACGTGAGACACTGTCTCAAAAAAAAAAAAAAAAAAAAAAACTGACAAAGAGTTGTTTACTGTCTGTGGAGTAGGCCAGTTGTGCCTATTGGCTGGTAACTACAGAGTCTTGGAGACACAGCTCTTATTTTTTGATGATTACATTCCTGAGAATGGCTTTCAGGTCCTTGAAAGATACTTCCAAGCTACAAAAGATACACATTCATAACTATAGGTCCTTCTTTTGGTAAGTACTCAGCAAATGATTGTGTCCCATCAAGTAAGGGTGAATATGTGTGAGACCTAATAAAGACCTAACAGAAGTAGCCAAAATGCAAGTCTTTCTATGCTTTAATGTACACCTCACAGAACTTCAACTTTCAAAACTTTCAACTTTTTTATCCTGTCTCACCTGATCAACCCTAGAAAGTGGACAAGGATGAGACTCCACAGATCAGAATTACACCGGACATTTGTGCCCTAGAAGCCAAGTGGGAGTCACACAGGCAGTGTTAAGAGGAAAAACTTTTTTTTTAATAATGGGGATGAGCCCAGGGCCTTCACTCCAAGCTACATCTTGAGTCTACCTTTCCAGTTTTAATTTTGAGACAGTCTCGCTGAATTGTCTAGATTGGACTTGAACTTGTGCTTCTTCTACCTCAGCCTCTAAGCGCACTGGGATTACAGGCTTGCACATCCGCTGCCAGTTTAGAGGAAAAATTTTTTACGTCAATTATGTTCAAGTAGTTTATTTAAGCAAAGAAACAAAATTACAAATCAGGCAGATCTCAAACCAGATTCTGAGAACCACAGCTAACCTTATGTGATCAGCAAACATTCACACACACACACACACACACACACACACACACACACACACACAAAATTTACAGACAACAGCTTAGTCATTCACACAGTCAAAAGGCAACAGGCACTCCTGCATCAAGCCAACACTCACAAACCAGTATTAAACTCTTTTGTTTGTTTGGTCTGTTGGGCCTGTAGGATGCAGGTGCCCAGTCCAATCCATGGCCTTCGACGAATTTAATTCACCAGCAGTCTCTGAAAAGTTTATACCAGACCAAGATCTTGCCTCCTCACAAGGGAAAAAGTGACAATGAAAGTGGATAGATGTGGCTGACTAGATCCTGAAAGATAAGTAGAAACTGAGTGGTGGGAATAAGACAACAGAAATAGCATATAGAAAAGACACGAAACTGCCTCCAAAGAGAATGAGCAGAGGCAGCACACCAGGAGAATCACATTTAAACAATTCCAAGAGGGAGCCAAAGTGATTTGCCCAAAGATGTGCAATATTTATTTGCAAGGTCTTAACTAGAATCTAAACTTGGCTCCCAAGCTCAGTCCGGGGATCTTTCTTCGGCTTGTCACAGGGACAAGGTGCCCGCGGGGTAGGCTCAGGCGTTAGGTATAGGATGACTGGAGGCAACTTGAGGCCAAGTGCAGGTTCTGGCACCACCGTGACCCATGGCGGCTGGAAAGCTCCGCCAAAGTCTGGAAGTGACATTAACTTCGTAGGAAGCTGGGCCCAACTACACCTAGCACTGATGGTGAAGTCTCAATTTAAACTTAGCCAAAGCGTGTTCAAAGAAGGCGCCAGAAATCAACAGCATTCAAGGACTTTCGGAACCTACCAAGATGTGGTCAGGAGCTCTTGGAAAGGGCAAGGCATGGATCAAGCATGACTTACTTTTCTCACCAGACACAATTTCCTGAGAAACCTTCAGGAATATCTAAGACTACTGAAAGTTAGAGAGTAGTCGAAATCGGCCGAACGCCATTCGAGACTCTCCAAGGAACATTGAAGGGCTCTCGGTAGTCCGACATGTATTCCTAATCTTGCGTCATCAGCAGAAGCGTTGATCACCCGAATCCTAAGGAGTTCGTGTACCTCGTTAGTTTCCGGAATTATTCGGGTTAGACCCGAGAGTGGCGCCTCCTGACGGCAGATGACGGAAGGAGCACGAGAACCAGCGCGCGCAGACGCAGTTGCAGGCTGGCGGCCGTTCAGACCGGATGTGGCTGCGCCTGAGGTCACATCCGGCGAGTGACGGTGCGAACGGGTCAGGAGCGTAGAGGCGGCGACAAAATGGCGGCGCCTGAGGAGCGGGATCTAACCCAGGAGCAGACAGAGAAGCTGCTGCAGTTTCAGGTAGCAGCGAGTGCTCGGGGCAACGTGTGCCGCCGCGGGATGGGGAGTGGACCTCTAGAGGAGAGTGTAACTTTCCTCAGTTTGAGTCCCGGCTCTCAGACCGGCAGGCGTCCCCCCTCCCCCCGACGCCAACTGCCCGATTTCCCCGGCCCCCGAGTCTCTGTTGGTCCCCGACATTCCAGTCATCGCTGCCAGCCGGGCCCGCCTCTGCCATTTCCCTCTGCCCTCAGCGGGTCACTTTTCGTAGTTTCTCTTAGCGGCGCCACTCCTCAGCCATCCTTTTCAGCGTGGTTACCCAATCAGACCCTCTCCGCCCCACGACTCCAGATCGGTCCAGCATGCCTAATCCCCGCCGCGGAGTTGGCGTCAGCACGGATCTCTGGAACACGTCCTGCTTCCATTCCATACTGTTTCCACATACGTTAACGAGGGCCTCTTAGGTATCACGTCTTGTGTTGGGAGCTCTCGCGGGGTAGGAAGCACGCACACACAGGCCTGGCTCCTGCCCTAGAGGTGTGGGAGGACACCAGAGCAGAGACAGTGCGGCCAAAGTGTCATCGGTGGCTTCTGACTGGTTTTCTTACCATCGGCTCATTCCCGGACCACTACGCTTGACTATGCTTGAGGAGGGTGGCAGTCTGCCTTCTTTTAGTGGGTGTTCCGTTAGGAACACTTGGCAGTAATCACTTAATCCCTGAGCCGGAGAATCTGGTTGGAGGAGACCACTATAACGGATAACCATGGCTTTGTTACGAGTTTCATTGTATCTTCCATGAGGTTGTTGTGGAGATCATATGAGTTTATGGATGTTAGAAGGGCTGTGTAAACAGTAAAGTGCACCCAAACAGAGCTGCTACTAGTTTGTAACATTGGTGTACTTATTTGCTACCATAAAATGTGCTCAATATCCATTTATTTAGCAGTATTTATGAAGAACCTTAGTGCTCAGACACTGCCAGGTAGAATACCATTTACTGGGCGCTTACACTGTTGCCATATTTGGCTAAACATTTAGCTTGTGTTGCTTAGTATAGAAGCTTTGTGAGGTTCATACTGTTATAGTTTGTATGTGTAAATGAAGGATATAAAGCTTAGGAGGTAACTTTTGCTTGAGTTACATATATGCAGTGGTGTTAGATTAAAGCCAGGTCCATCTTTCCAGAAGTTTTCCTGATCTTGTAACTTCTCTACTATACAGCCCTTTTAAATGTTAGGGTACCAGTCTAGATAAGATAGACATCCTTTGTTACTATTTTTTGTGTGTTTTCACTTTTCTGTAGTTTCCTTGATTAGATTTCATTGTTTTTGAAGTATTTTTTTTTCATAAGTTGAGCAGTGTATTGGAAGTATATGAAGAAATGCATTCATAAATGTATTTGTCATTTGGTAGAGCTATTAGAGAAACTGGTGACATAGCAGATTGGAATTAATGGGTAAATTTTACTTATTTTGTACCAGCTATTTTACCCTTTACAGCTCTTTAGGAATAAGTCCTTGTTTTAAGTGTAACAGGGAGATACATGTTATAAATCATGGTCTGCCTAATCTTGTGCTGAAAGAACATGAATACAAATGTATGGTAGCATTGAGGTAAAGTGCAGAGAAATATTCATTTTTCTATTCAGTGAACATGTATTAAGGTTGAGTAGGAAGTTTAAAAATTTATATTAAGTTAGCTTTATGAAATTGAATTTTGAAGAAATGCATTTTACATGTGTGTGCTGTGTGCTGTAAGCAGTCACTGAATCAGATTTGTCATACAGATTGCCATTAAACATTCTTTGAAACTTACTATAGATAGCAAATATACTGGATAGATAATGTCCCTTAACTCTTTGTGAGTATGCATGGGCATGCGTACTGCAGTGGTAGGGACCAGGCCCAGGCCCTTCACACAGAGCTATATCCCTACCCCATTTTTATTTGATTTTGAGGTAGGGTTGCACTAAGTTTCCCAGGCTGTACTTAAACTTGCAGTCCTCCTGCCGCAGCCTCTCAAAGTGCTGGGATTACACTCTTTAACCTCTTGCAAAGACTTGTAAAATGCTAGTTTTAATGAAGAAACAGATTCTGAAAAGTCGTATAATGTGCACAAGTAATAAATGAGATATTTACACTTTCTGCAGTGCTGAAAGTAACATTTAGAAATCCATATTCATGACCATCGTGTCTATAACCTGATGGAGAAGCCAGGTACATATATGGATAGGAGTATCCAACAAAGCAGTATTCATGGCATAGCATGGTATTTAAAAACAAACAGAAAAGTCTGGGCTAGTGGCACAGGCTTGTAGTACTAGCACTCTGGGAGGCTTAGATAGGAGGATTCTAAGTTCAAGCCCAGCCTGGGGAATTGAGAAACTTACCAAGACCCTGTCTCAAATAAAAGAGACTGAAAATGTGAAAGACCCTGAGATCAGTCCTTAGAAACACTTCCCAAAAAAAGAGTGGTGGTACATGCCTGTGATCCCAGCTATTTGGGGCACTTAGACAAGAGATTGCAGTTGAAGACCAGCCTGGACAATTTGGTGAGACTCTCTTATTTTTTTCCATTTTATTGGTATGTGTATATGCAGTACATAATGTTTACATTGAATTTGAGTATTTTGTGCACATATGTATCGTGTCAAAATTACAAACCCTTCCCCTTCCTTTTTTGACCCTCCCACTCCTTCTCCCTCTCCAGTAGTTCCCACTACCTTCACCCCTTTAGTTCTATTAAATGATTGTATTCTAGGTTTCTGATATTAGAAAAACCATTCGGAGAATCTGTCTTAAAATAAAAAAAGGATAGGAATGTAGCTCAGCTGTAGAGTGCTTGCTTAGCATAGGAGAGTCCCTAGCTTCTAGTAGTTACCACTTACTAAGTGTGTTAGATATGTTACACTATTACAGATAATTTGCACAGTGCCTTTGTTTTTGTTTTTTGAGGTAGGATCTTGCTCTGTAGTCCAGGGTGGTCCTTAACTCAGACTGGGACACAGGCTGACCCAGAACTCAGGGCAATCCTCCTGCCTCAGCATCCTGTGTGCTGGGATTACGGGTGTGTGCCACCATGCCCAGTTTATGTGGTGTTGGGGAATCAAACTTGGGTACTCAACACTCGCATAGTACATGGCCAGCCTAGGCTCCTTAGTGAGTTAAGGTCTAGGCTGCATTACACAGGGAGACCCTGTCTCAATGGATGGACGGACAAACGAATGAATCAATGAATGTTATTCTGCGGTATTTCTCATTTTGTGGAGTGGTAGGGAGGGTGGTGTTTGGGTGTTCGGAATACTAAGGATTGAGCCCAGGGCCTTTACATAGCTGCATGCCCAGTTTTTTATTTTTATTTTTGAGACAGGGTCTTACCAAGTAGTCCAGGGTGGGCTCAAACTTGTGGTCCTCCTGCCTTAACCTCCCAGTGTGCTGGGATTATAAAACTGGGCCACTAGGCCCAATTTTCCCAGTTCACTTGGTGTTTCTAAGGTTTTTCTATAGTTCTCCATTTCTGTTTATTTTGGAACGTCTTGAGTATGAATAATTAATACAGGTATTTGTTTTAAGCTACTTTGATGGAAAGAATAGGGACAGATATTTATTTATTTATTTTGAGACAGGGTCTGATTCTATAGTCCATGCTGATCTTGAGCTCAGTATGGAGCCTAGGCTGGCCTCTAATCATAGCGAACTTCCTGCCTCAGCCTCCTTAGTGCTGGGATTACAGGCATGCACCACAATGCCTGGTATATACGGTGTTAGAGAATCAAACTCAGGGCCTACGCTTGCTAGGCAAGCATTCTAACTGTTGTGCTATTCCTCCAGCTCTTTGGGACAGAAATTTTAAAAAGAGCTAATGCAGCTATATGAAAGATTGCTTTTTTGGAATACATTTTCCCTAAATTTTCAAATATAGCAGACTCCATTAGGGCCTTGGTTAACTACCACTAGGTTATTATTCTTTGAACAACTAGGCAAGGGTGAAATGGAACTAAAGGGGCTGTGCTGCGTACTGCCTCTGAAGCAAGAGGTGGTCTCTTGTATAAGAGAAAGAAAAATTTCCTTTAAACTGGATAGTAGGGTGTGACTTTCATTCTCTAAAATTGTGAAAGGTAAAACTTGAACCCTGAGGTATTGAATCAAGTTTGCAATTTATTTTTGGCTTAGTGTGATTACTGTCTAGAGGGGAAAAAATACATGATGCTTTTTGATACCACATTTGAAAAAATTATAATGATCTCTTTGAAGTTTTGTCTTGTTTTGGGCTTTTTTTGCTAAGAAATATGTTATTGTAGAGAACGTGAGCTTTGCAAATCTAGGCAAGCATGAATTAGTCTTTTAACTTAGTTTCTGGTAAGTTCTACAGTCTTGGGCAAAGTCTCACTTTTAAAATTTTTTCCACTTTTTAAAAATGGAGATAACTGTTATCTGAGTGACCAAATTCCTTCCCTTTTTTACTTTTTAAATAACCTACCATGTGCCAGATGGGGTGATAGACACCTATATAATTCTAGCAATTGGGAGGTTTATGTGGGAGAATCATTTGAAGCCAGTCTGGGCTACCTAACAGAATTTTTTTGTCTCAAGAAAAACAAGGGGTTAGGGACATAGTTCAGTGGTTAAAGTGTTTGCCTAGCAAGTGGAAGGCCCTGTGATTCTCCAGCAGTATGTTGTGAGCCAGGTGTAGTGATGCACACTTGTAATCCTAGCACTGAGGAGGCTGAGATAGGATTGCTGTGAGGTGGAGGCCACCTTGGACTAAGAAATGAGATTAGGACCAGCCTGGACTTCAGAACTAGACCCTGTCTCAAAAAAAGAAAAAAGAAATTAAAGACATGAAAACAAAAAACAATCTACCAAATCATGTATGTTTGAATGCTTCTTGGAAGTTGGCAATGCACATTTAGATAAAAAGAATGAAGTCTTGTTTTATTCCCTTCATCCAATTCTAGATTTGTTGCATGTTTTTGTACACTGTGTTCATCTTTTTTTTTTTTTTTTTCTGTACTTGCTGGTATTCTAACCCCTGGCCTCATACATGCTCTGTAAGTGCTCTATCAAATAAGGTACATTCTTAGTCTTAGGTCTACAGATTCTTTTTGAGACAAGGTCTCTGTAGTCCAGGTAGGTCCTGAATTCACTCTGTAGCCCAACCAAGCCTTGAACACAGCAGTTTTTCTGCTCAGTCTCTGAAGTTCTGGGATCACAGGTGTGCGCCACCCCACCCTGCTTATATGGTACTTGGGTATCAAACCCAGGACCTTGACACATGCTAGGTAAGTACTCTACCTGTTGAGCTATACCCCAAGCCCCTACAGATTCTTAAAATAGAAGTTCTCTGACCCTAGCCTTCACTTAACTAGTTAGTTAGTCCAGGTAGTCTTCATTTTCCAAGGTCTATCCTAATATACTTGTGTGGCTTTGTTTTGTTTTCTCCTATCAGTTGAACTGTACCAGGATATCACACTCTTTATTTATTTATTTATTTTTTTTGATGCATAGTCTTGCCAAGTCACTAAAGTGGCCAGGTATGTGGAGGTGGGGGGTTGATCTTGAGACCCTACTGCCTCAGCCTCCCAGAATGCAGTAATTATAGGCATGTGCCACCACACCTAGCTTGATTTATATTGTTAACAAAAGTCAGTTATACTCTTAAACCAATGTGTGCTGGTGTTCCTTGGATACATTTAATTAAATGTTACGTAAACCAATAAAGTACCAGTATAAAAACAGTTTGTTTATATGGAACTAATTTAAATGTTTTAGAAAGTTTCAACAGATACAAGGTGCTTAGAGAAAAAAATTACTGTGCCCCTTATCCTTCAGTTAGATGTGGACAAGCTAATGGTAATTAACTTGAGGACGATCTACCGGGTGTGGTAGCACATTCCTGTAATCCCAGAAGTCGCCTGGTTTATGTGGTAGTGGGAATCAAACCCAGGGCCTAGTGCTTTCTAGGCAAAGATTTAACTGCTGAGCTATCCTTCTAGCCCCAGGTATTCAGTTGTGATTTCGAGATAGGGTCTTGCTAAGTTGCCGAGGCTAGGCTCAAATTTGGGAGCCTCTTGCCTCAACTTAGCTTAACAGAGTGCTGAGTTCACAGGCCTGTACCACCAGGCCTGGCAAAACTTGAAATTTCTATTAGATATCAAAGTGAAGGTTCTAATTAGGCTTTTGAAGTCATAAGTGCTTAAAAATGATCTGGGTGTCCCAGCAGTACAAATTCAGAGGGTGTCCACATAAGGATAATATATAAAGCCATGAAACTGCTTGAAGTCACCTGAAGAAGCTACTACAGATGAGAGATTAGAGGGCTAAACCCTTGGGCATTTGCTGTGTTTTAGATCTGGAGCGTCCCCCAAAAGTTTCATGTATTTGGATTTAGTGGGATAACTGTGGAACATGTGCTTTTGGGAGGTATGGCCTGGCTGGAAGAGGCAGATGCTTGGGGTTTGACCAAGAGAGATTGTGTTTTCAGATGTGTGTTTTATTGATTTAGGGCCAGGAAATGAGGGAGCGGCACCCACTCTGGGTGTGGGCAGCCCAAGAGGCAGCTTGAACTAAGTAAAGGAAGGAATCAGAAACACTGTGCTTTTTTCCTAGGAAAACTGGTCTTCCCTGAGTCTCTGCGCCTTGACTGGCTTCTCTCTTGGCTTTCTGTCTGCAGTGTCTTAAGCAACTCTCCCACCTTTGCTATGTGCTTCCAACCTTGCCAGCTGTCCATGAGTGAAATGTGTGAGGCCTTCTCAAGGTGTGAGCTAAAATAAATCTTTGCACTCTTAAGTTTTGGGTATGCAGTATTCTGCCCCAGCAATGAATAATTAACTAAGACAGCATTTAATCTTCAGCATTCTGAGGAAATAATGAAGATGTAGAAAGGAAACGTACCAAGAGGCAAGTGAGCTAAGAGGAAGATCAGTATAATGTCCTAGAAGTCAAATGGTGTAACTTGAGGAATGAAAATAGACCTTTAGGCTTACATTGTGGAGATCATCAGTTACCCTTACTAGAAGTTTTGTTGGAATATTGTAGGGTAAAAGTTTGATCAGAATAAGTTCAAGATAGAATAGCATGACAAATTGGATCTTTCTCTCCTTTATCATACTAGAGAATTGATTCAGGGCCTTCACACTGAGCTGTGTACCTGGTCTTTTTATATTTTTCAAAGACAGAATCTTGCTAAGTTGTCCAAATTGGGTTTGAACTTGCTGTTCTTTCTCAGCCTTCCAGAATACTGGGGTTACAAGTTTGTGCCATCAAGTCTGGCCATGTGAAAGTTTTCTTCAGCTTACTATTTTTTTTTAATTTACTCATTCACGCACTTGCTTCTTTTTCCTTTTTTGAAACAAAGTCTTGCTTTGTAGTCCAGACTGGTCCTGAATTCTCTATGGAGCTCAGGCTGGCCTCAAACGCACAGCAATCCTTCTTGCCTCCAGATTGCTGGGATTTGAGCTCATGCTACCATGCTCAGCTAGTATGTGATGCTGGGGATGGAATCTGGATCCTCAAGCTCCTAGGCAAGTGCTCTAATCACTGAGCTATCCCCCCAGCCCCTGCAGCTTTTTATTAAAGAGGAAAGAGATTGAGAGGACACTGGAGTAGGGAGAAGGGTTGGCTTTTTAATTGGGAAGAAATAACAGCATGTTTTGATGATGAAGATAAAGATATGTCAGAAAAGAAAACTTGAGCTGTGCATTGTGATGCAAGCCTATAATTTTTTTTTTTGCATACTGCATCCCTTTCCTCTTCCCACCCTTTTACTCCCTCCTTCCCTTTGACTGTCTACAAAATCCATCTAATTTCTTCCATCTCACATTTTTTTCATGGTTTGGTTTTCTCATTAGAAAAACCATATGATATTTAACTTTCTGGATCTGATTCATTTTGCTGAGCATAACATTCTCAAGGTACAACCATTTTCCTACAGATGATTCAAATTCGTCTTTCTTAATGGCAGAGTAATACTACATTGTGTATATATACCACATCTTCTTTATCCAATCATCTGTACTTTGACATATTGGCTTCTTCCAAGATTTGCAGCCTATAGTCTTAGCACTCAGAGACTGGGGCAAGAGGATTGAGAAATTGAGGCCAACCTGAGCTACATAATGAGATGCTGTCTCAAGAAAGAAATGAAAAAAGCTAGAAGTATGTGGTGGCCTATGCCTGTACTCCCAGCACTCTGGAAGGCAAAGGCAAGAGAATTGCAAGTTTGACGTGGGCAATTTAGTAACTTAGTGAGACCCTGCTTGAAGTAAAAATCAGTACATAAAAGGGCTGAGGTTATAGGTCAGTGTGAAGGCCCTGGGTTCAGCTTTCAAAACAAAAACAAAAAGAAAGAAAACTTGATGCAGAAGAAGGAAACTTGTTATTGCAGTATCTTTCAGTTAAATGAGAGGGGGTAGAATCAGGCACACAAGAGGAGTAATTGACCTTTGCCAGGAATATAAATAAAAATTGCCCAAAGTGAGGAGAAAAGTGAGTATAAGAGCACAAATGCATGTAAGTAAGTTGGTATTCCAGTTGGATACTGTGATTATTTTATTTTGTCTGTGAAATGGAATAATAAGATCATGAATCAAGAATAAGGTCAGAGGAGGTGGTGGAGGTTTGAAGAGAGAGGAGGTGTGGTTGTCTAGGAGAGTAGGGGAGGGAGTGGCCTGGCATCTAGGCTGAGAGCCAAACAGTTGCCACTTGGTATTAGTGATCACAAATTTAAACTAAGACCAGTCAGTCTCAGCTGTGGGAGTTAGGTGAAAAGTAAGAAGAGGTTTGGAATTTAAAGGGATTGTGAATTAGTTTAGGGAATTGATAATAGAGGGGCAAAAAAATTGGTATTGGCAAAAGTGATAATAATATTTGATTGTAGATTTTAGGATGAGTAAAATGGAAAATAGAAACATTGAGGGCTCTGAGATACAGGGAAAAGTAGGTTGAAGGGATTTTGGATCCCAGTAGAGTTGAAGACATGTTAGAATGTTAGAAGAATATTAAAAAGGTAGGAATGTGGTATGAGAGTGTGGGAGGACTTGTAGTTAATGACAGTTGTGAGCTCTGGGATTTGCCACCCAGGTGTGAGTGTAGTATGGTAGTAACCATTGGAGAAACTGTGGGCAAAGATTGGGGAGTGAAGGATTGGTTCCAAGAATACCCACTGATAACCAGAATCTGAAGATGCTCAAGTTCCTTTTAAGACATGGTGGAGTATTTGCATATAATTTGTTAGTGACCACTCAGGTCCATTTGTTTGCCTCTCCAGTTTTCCAGACGTAGGTGGCATAATGAAGAGGACAAGGCCTTATCCAGAGTTAACTCTAAGGAGATAGAGGGCCTCACGGTGCCAAATGACCATTCCACTGTGTCTGTGTGTGCAAGGTTTTTTTGTGTAAGGAACAGAGGGCAGAGGGAATACAGTAAGACAGTAGGCAATCCTTCCTTTCCCTGTAGAAAGAAAGCAAACCCTGGCTTCCTTGGGCTAGTGTCTGCGGATGGTCCTTGCACTAGTGCTGAGGAGAAGGATGTTTACTGATTATGCCCCAGACCTGAGGAAGTTCGGAAAAAAACCCTTGTATCTAAAGGAAAAAATAAAAATAAATCTCCATTTGCCTGCTGTTTATATAAGCTTTTTATACTTTAATACCTAATACACTGTAAATGCTATATAAATAGTTGTTAAATTGTATTGTTTAAGAAATGATGATCAGTCTGAGGGGGAAGCTCAGAGGTTTAAGTGCTTGGCTGCAAGCTGGGCGTGGTTGGTGCTCAGATATAATCCCAGCACTTGCCACATAGTTCAGGACCAGTATGGACTACAGAACCTGTCTCAAAAAAAAAGTCTGCATGTTGAAGTTGTAGACTCATTTTTTTATTCTGAATATTTTTATTCTACTATTGGCCGAATTTGTGAGTTTAGAATGTTTACTGTATTCAAATAACTTTGTGCATAGTAAAGTCACCAGTGAAGTTGTCAGGGATTCAGAAGTTAAAACTTCTTTGAGACAGGGTCTTGCTCTGTAGTCCAGGCTGGTCCTGAACTCATTGTGTAACTCAGGCTGAACTTGAACTCACACTATTCTTCCTGCTTTAGCCTCCCAAGTACTGTGATAACAGGCATGTGCCACCAGGCCCAGCTTGTCCTGAGGAATTGACTCAGGGCCTTGTGCTAACTGTTTGGCTATTCCTCAGACCTTAGAAGCTAAAACTTTAAAGAATTAAAGACAGTGTATTTGGAGTAGCAAATGTTCCAGTATGTTGAATGGTAGAGTCTGATAAAACTTTGAGATTTAAAGCTGTTTTTAACCCACATGCTCTAGATTGATTGTGTTGTTAAATTTTCCTGATAAACAAATGGAGCCTTGTGTAGTGTTGGATGCCTTTAATCTTGTTATTTTGGGAGGCTGAGGCAGAAGGATTGCCAAATTCATGCCCAGTCTTGAGATAAGTAACCTCTTCTAAGATATTGGCATTTATCTCTTACATTTTGACCTAATCACCTCTTAAAGTCTTCCTTTGTGACATTATTGCATTAGGGATTAATTTTCCAACATATGAACTTTAGGACACACTTTCAAACCATAAGAATGGTTTTTAAAATGTATTGGATAAAATTTAATGGCTTCTTCTGGGTGTGATGATACACCCTGTGCTCCCAGCACTTGGGTAACCTGAGGCAGCCAGATTGCAAGTTCTAGCCATGTACCTGTGGATACTGTGTACTGTTAGGAGGTGGGACCGGGCTGGAAGTGGTGGGTGCTTGGGGCTTGACCTGGAGGGGTTGGGCTGGTTCTGCCCTTCCTCTCAGACTTGGGTCCTTCAGCCATGCCACTGTGAGGAACTGTCTCCAGCTCTGGCTCTGCCCCCAGACCTGATTCCAGCCCTGTCATGTGATTCTACCATTTCCCAGCCACCCACTTGTGAACAGACTGTGACCTTCTGAAACTGTGAGCTAAAGTAAGACCTCCCTAAATTGACGGTATTCTGTTCCAGCAATGAGAAAGTAACTAAGACAACTAGCCTCCTCTTTTTTTTTTTCCAGGAGATAATAAAGGTGTTATTGATTTGGAAAGTTTACTTTCTGTGCCAATAAGCTGTGGAATAAAGTGTGGTAATTGTAAGATTTAAAATCTTGTTACTCTAGCAAAGCATGGTGGCGCATTCCTGTAATCCCAATCCCAGCACTTGGGAAGCTGAAGTAGGAGGATTGCTATGAATTCAAGGCCAACCTGGGCTACATAGTTAAGAACCAGCCTAAACTACAGAGCGAGGCCCTGTCATAGATAAATAGGTAGGTAGGTAGGTAGGTAGGTAGGTAGGTAGATTATAGATAGATAGAGAGATAGATAGATAGATAGAATCTTATTATTCTGTCAAGTTTCAGTTGTGGATATTAGCTTCATTTGCCTGTTTGCAGTTAGTGGGTATGTGTTTGTGTGTGCATGTATGTATGTGTGTGTTTTACTAGGAATTGAACTGAGGACCTTTCTGAGCTACACCGCCCTTTTTTCTTTTTATAATTTTGAGACAGGGATTCCATAAATTTCCCAGGCAAGAAATTGTGATCCTCCTGCCTCAGCCTCCCATAGTGTTGGGAGTGCAGCTGCATGCCACCATGCCTGGCTTGACCTTGTCTTTTCACAATGAAGTGATTTAAAGTTTAATGAAATCCTGCTTATTCATTTTCTTTCTTTCACAAACCAAACCTTTGGTGTTGGACCTATAATGTCATTGCTATACCAGAGGTCATCTACATTTTCTGTATTCTCTAGAAAGTTTATAGTTTTGTGTTTCACATTTAGTAGGTCTATGATTGATTAATTGTCATGGAAGGTATAAGGTCTATGTCAAGATCTTTTTTCCTTTCTTCCTTTGTTTTTTGAGAGTGGATGATTCAGCACCTTTTGTGTAAAAAGCTGTCTTTTCTCCCTTGTGTTGCTTTTGTTCCTTTGTCAAAGATCAGTTGATTACATCATTTTTTCTTTTGAGATGTTATCCGGGGTGGCCTCAGAGTGGGGTTCTTCTGCCTCAGCCACCTGAAGAGCTAGGATTATATACACATGTTCCTCAACCCGTCTCATCTGTATCTTCGTGTGTCTGTCTTGTTCTTTATTTATTTATTTAACTGTTCTTTCACCGATAGTACACTTTTTTCCCCCAGTACTGGGGCAAACCTTGGAATTACCAAGCTGTACCCTAGCTAGTTTTTTTTTTTTCAATTTTGAGACAGAGTCTTGCTAGGTTGCACAGGCTGTCCTTGACTTTACCATCCTTCCCCCTGTAGCTGTAATTACCCTGAGCTGCAGTTTTTCTCTTGTGATGTCTTTGTCTTTAGTGTAATGATGTTGCCTGCCCCATTGAATGCTTCTGTATCCTGAAAGAGACTATGGAAAAGTGATACAGTTTCTTCTTAAGTGTTGGATAAAATTTATTAGTGAACCTGTCTGGCCTTATATTTTAGCTGTTTGTTTGAATTTTGTTACTGACTTTTTATTTATTTATTTATTTTTTGAGACAGAGTCTTACTTTCTAATCCAGTTTCTAATCCAGGGCAGTCCTTCTGCCTCAGCCTTCCAAGGGCTAGGATTACAGATGTGTGCCACCATACCCAGCTTATGTGGTGCTGAGTAATTAAACACAGGGCCTTGGGCTTGCTAGGCAAGCACCTTTAACTGCTGTGCTATTCCTCCAGCCCTGTTTTTGGTGTATCCTTATGTGATAAGTACAGACATTTATGATCAAGTTAGTTCAAGATTGGGATCATTTCTTCAGAACTGGCTGAAATTATGTGTTTATGGACTCTAAGGGGTACTTTTGTACTTGATAGAGTAATACAAAATCAGATTATTCTGAATAGAAGATTATCTGCTGTAGTGTTTTTAAGTAGATCTTTGGAATAGGTTTTGTTAAAAATTTGTTTATTCATGTATACCCATGTTCATAGCAGCACAACTAACAATAGCTAAAATATGGAAGACACCAAAATACCCATCAACAGACCAATGGATACACAAACTGTGGTATTTATACACAGTGGAATACTATGCATCTATAAAGTCCGACAGCTTGGAGGCCTTTGTAAGCAAATGGAGGAAACTTCAGACCATCATGCTTAGTGAAATGAGTCAGAAGCAGAAGGTGAACTATCAAATGGTCTCTCTGAAATGAGAAACTCAGATCACAATTATCTCACGGAACTAAAAGTGAAAAATAAAGGGAATGGTGTGGGGTGGGGAGGTAGAGGGAGAGTTGAAAGGCGGGCAGGGAAGGTCTTGTTACCTTGACAAAATATGTATGTGCACAAAATGCTCCAGATCAATGTAAATCTTAAATTTTGCACTTACACATATCAATAAAGTGGGAAAACAAATCATAAAAAAAGAAAGATTTGTTTATTGTGCTGGAAGAATGGCTCAGTGGTTAAAGCAAGTGCTTGCCTAGCAAGCACTATGTTAAGCCTTAAGTAACCGAGTTTGATTCCCCAGCACCATGTAAGCTGGACGTGGTGGCACATGCCTGTAATCCCAGAACTCAGGAGGCTGAGGCCATGAGTCCAAGGCCAGCATGGGCTACACAGACCCTGTCTGGGAGTGGAGGGGTTGGGGGGTGGTGTTTATTGTACTAGGATTGGCTAGGATTGAGCCACCTATGGGCTTCACACTGAGCTAGGTTCTCAGCCCAGTTTAAACTTTTATTTTGAGACAAAGTCTGGCTAAGTTACCCAGTCTGAGCTTGAACTTATGCTCTTTCTGCCTTAGCCTCCCATATTTCTGGGATTAGGATGTACCATAACTATAGCCAGCAAGGTGTGTTTAATTTTTTCAGTTTTCTTTTGGGTCACCAGAGGATTGTTGCATGGATTCAAGAACTCTGGTTCCCATTTCTCCAGCCTTATATCTTTGCTCAAAATGAATAGCAAAAATAAGATAGATTAAATTTACCTAATTTTGGTTATATGTGTGTTTTGAATAACTGTCCTCAGCAAAAGTGCCAGAAATGATAAGTAGGAGAAATCCACATGAATACTTGAAGGAGTTTTGGGCTTTGGATTTTACTACCAGGGAAATTTTGAAAGCTTTCTTGTAGTTTTGAACTATAGTAGAAGAGAACAACTTTTTATACTAGTTATTTAGAGAATATTTAAGTGCTTGTAAATTCTTGTTGGAATTAAATAAAAATCAAACAAAATGTCTACTACTCTCAATTAACCTTCTTCTGTCTTCATTACTGAGACTAATTTCATATCCCTGGTGGACTGTTTTTGGTGCCTCAAATTTAAATCTCTCTTTTAAAATTTCCACAGTTATCCTGAGAAAAGTAAGAAGGCTAGATTTGGGTAATGTTGACTAGACTGACGTGAAAATTTTCTTTGGATCTCACGACCTGACTTATACTTCTGTTGTTCAACTTCTGCATTTATCCTTTTCATTTTTTTCCCATAATACTTCTCATTTCCCGAAGTGTCATTCTCTCTCTTGCCTCCACACATGCACTTTACTTACACGGAAGCTTCTCCCTCTAGTTTTCCAATGGTATCTTCCCTGCTATCGGGTTCTCTGAAGGACTGGCTTACTGCTAGTTTATAGTAATTGTCATAATAGTGTTGTCATCTTTGAATCTTTCTCTATTTTTGGTTCGTACCGGGGATTGAATCCAGGGACTCCCACATGTTAAGCAAGTGTTCTACCCTCCCTTTATACTTTTTGCATTGAAATTGGTAAGTTACCCAGGCTGGCTGCAAACTTGAGATACTCCTATCTCAGCTCCCAACTAGGTGGGATGGCAGCATTCATTAGTCACCATACTGGCCTTCTACATACCTTTTTGCTCCACAGAATTTTGGGGGACTTGGAGTATGTTTGTGCTTAGTGCATGATGGTTACTTAATATTTGTTGAACAAATAGAATAATTTATTATTATAAATCTTGCCTAACTGGAGGATGTTTTCTGTTTGTCAAATTCAGTAACATTAAACATCTTTTTAGGAAAAAGAGCAAAACAAAGAATCTAGATGAAAATATTCATCTTTGCATCCTAAAAATAAAAATGGGAAGAAGCTTCTTATTAGGGCTGTGGCAATTTGAGATCTGTCACGGTTATTGATCCTTCTAGGCGTCAGTTTTTGTATCTGTAAGAGAGACCAATATTTTTAACTTTATAAAGTTATGTATGAGACTGAATGACAAAGGACATGCTACAATACTTATTAGCCTATAGATAATTAAGTCTAAATCCCAGCGCATTCTATAATGTCACATATTAGGAATGTAGTGATATATATATATATATATATATATTATATATGTATGTATATGTATATATTTTTTTAACAAGGTCTCCCTCTGTAGCCCAGGCTAGTGCTGAACGCATTTTGTAGCTCAGGCTAACCTTGGGCTCAGGACAATCTGCCCGCTTCAGCCTCCCAAGTGCTGGGATTACAGGCATGCGCCTTCACACTCAGCTCGTAAGTTATACTTCTGTGTATCCATTTCATGTAGGTCAAGGTTTAGGAACAAGATTTTATTTATTTATTGGTACTGAGGGTTGAACCTAGGCTTACACTAAGACGTGTCCTGGTTTCTTTCTCTCTCTCTCTTTTTCTTTTTAAGACATGGTCTCACTTTGTAGTCCAGGCTGGTTGTGAATTTACTGTGTAGCCCAGGCTGTCCTCCGGTGCTCAGCAGTCCTGCCTCAGTCCTCCGAGTGTTGGAATTAAAGGCATGTACTACCATGCCTGGCCCAAACTGTTTTTCTTTTTTCTTTTTTTTTTAAACAGTGCCTTATTAAGTTGCCAACATGGGCCCTTACTTTTAAACGTGTTTGGGAGGATGCTAGGGATCGAACTCAACGCCTCATAGACACTAAGCAAATGTTCTACCACTGAGCTATATTCTCACTGCTGCAATTTCTTCGAGGAGCAATGAATGTCTGTGTTCTAATCTGGAGATAAATGATTCCATTGGCCATACCTGGAATAATACGAGCTACAAAACAAATGTTAACTTATCAGTATTGGTTCATTAATTGTAACAAATGCCTCATAATAGTATTGTAAGGCTTTAATATGAAATACTAAGTGAGGCATATGGTAGTTTTCTGTAGTATAACTGCAGTTTTCTGTTCGTTTGTGAAAGGGTCTTGCTCAGTAGCCCAGGCTAGTCCTGATCTCACTCTGGAGCCCAGGCTAGCCTTGGACTCTTGACAAACCTCCTGCCTCAGCTTCCCAGTGCTGGGATTACAGGCATGTGCCACCACACCCAGCATGTGGTGCTGGGGAATTGAACCCACGGCCTTGTGCTTGCTAGGCAAGCGTTTGTCCACTGTGCTGTTATTAATCCAGCCTCAGAGTACTGTTTCAATAGGGAAAAATTGGGAGCAGCTGTAACATCCATATATAAGTTGTTGGAACCAAGTGGAATATTGTATAATCATTAAATTGACTATGAAAGAGTAATGTGTAGAGAAGTGTTTTATAAAGTATGTGCCAGATGTGGTACTCACCTGTATAATCCTAGCACTCGAGACAGGCCATAGGATTACTGTGAGTTTGAAGACATCCTGGGCTACAGAATGAGTCCCTGTCCCCTCAAGAAACAAAACAAACCCTAACTAGATTTAAAAAAAAAAAAAATGCAGAGCTGGGGATTCAACCCACGACTTCTCATTAGCCTATATCCTTAGCCCATTTTTTATTTGGATACAGTGTCTAAGTCATTAGGTTGCCCATATTGGGCTAGAACTTGCTAGTCCTCCTGCCTCAGTCTCCCAGAATGCTGGGATTATAGACAGGTGCCACTATGCCTGGCTACAGATACAAATTTAGACAGCAGGGGCTATACTTGTATCCTGGATATTTAGAATATTATGTCAGTATGTGTTAATGAACAAATAATCCTGTCCTAGGTGTGTCTCACCTGCTTATTCAACCTAGTGCATAGTTATAACACAGATTAGTAGTGGTTGCAAGCAGGCTTGTTCAGTTGGGCTTCTTGTGTAACTGCATTACTATTTACAAAAGAGTTTTGCTTGCAAATGAGGTTAAGTATTTTAGTTGTGTAATTACTCTTGATTGTTCTCTCCCGTAGTGTTTATGATCCTCTACCATAGTTTTTTCTTTGTTACCACATCTTTTCTTACCTTCCTTCTTTCCTTCCTTCCTTTGAGGCAGGGTCTTCCTCTGTTGTCTAGGCTAGTCCTGCACTCACCAGTGTAGCCCATGCTGGTCTTGAACTCCTAGCAGTCCACCTCCCAAGGGCTGGGATTACAGGTATGCACCACCAGGCCCAGCATATGTGGTGCTAGGGAATCAAACTCCAGCGTTGTGCTTGCGTGGCAAGCTTTCTAACCACTGTGCTATTCATCCAGCTTCTATCAATATATATTTATCAGTATATATATTTGTTTTTAAGTTTTATTTTTTATCTATAGATTTAATTTTTTAAAATTTTTATTTACATGAATTCCAAATTCTGTAGGGGAATCAATGACTTTCTACACCAATTTTGGCCTCTTTTTTCTTCTTACCTTTGCCCTATGCCCTCCCCTCCAATTTTCAGAAATCCATCCCTTTCCTAGCAGTCCATTGTCTCTCTTTATACCCTGTCTCCCATCTTGGGGCCTTTTTATGCCATTATTTTTGTGAATTTCATAAGAGGGGCACGTGTCTTTAGGAAGGTTTGGTCCATTCTCTAAGCATTATTGACTCAAAGTGGCCGTATTATTGTTCAGGTACTTCATATCTGTCTTTTTTTATGGTTGTACAGTATTCCATTGTGTATAGGTACCACATCTTTAACCATTTCTCTATTGATGGGCAGGTAGATGGTTTCCAGGATTTGGCTATTATGAATTGTGCTGCTATAAACATGAATTTGCCTGTGTCTTCATTATATGTTAACTTTTTTCTTTTGGGAACATGCCCAGTAGAGCAGTAGCTGGATCAAATGGAATTTCTATTCTCAGCTTTCTAAGGAACCTCCAGACTGCTTTCCATAATGGTTGTACCAGATTGCACTCCCACCAGCAGTGGAGTAGTGTCCCTTTTTTTTTTTTTTTTTTACAACTTCGCCAACAGTTGTTGTTTTTTGAGTTCTTAATGTAGGCCATTCTTACTTGGGTGAGGTAAAACCTCAATGTTGTTTCTCTTTGCATTTCTCTGATGGCCTATGATAAAGAACTTTTTCATGTGCTTGTTGGCCATTTGTACTTCTGAGAAGCGTCTTTTCATTTCTACTTCTTGATGGGATTGTTTATTTTAGGGGATTTTATTTTTTTGAGGTCTTGATGTGATTTAGATATTAATCCTTTGTCTGAAGTATTACTGGTAAGGATCTCTTCCATTCTGTGGGTTGACTCTTTACCTTGTTGATTGTTTACTGTGCAAAGGCTTTTTAATTTAATATAGTCCCATTTGTTGATTCTTGCCGAGATTTCTTGCGCAGCTGGCGATCTGTTTAAAAAATCCTTTCCTGTCACTATGTCTTCTAGGGCTTTGCCTATTTTGTCTTCCAGTAGGTTCAGTGTTTCTGTTTTGATGCCCAGTTTTTTGATACATTTTGATCTGATTTGAGTATGTGTTTGCAGATATGGATCTAATTTCATTCTCCTGTATGTGGTAATCCAGTTTTCACAGCACCACTTGTTGAAGATGATGTCTTCCTTCCAGTGGATTATTTTGGACGCTTTGTCAACAATCAGGTGACTGATGGTGTTTAGGTTTTTTTCAATATCCTTAATTCTGTACCACTGGTTCTCCTGTCTGCTCTTGTTCCAGTACCATATAGATTTAATCACTGTTGTTTTGTAGTATTTTTTGAAATCCTGGATCGTAATTCTTCCGGATTTGTCCTTGTTACTTAGAATTGCGTTAGACATTCTGGGTTTTTTCTGGTTCCATATGTATTTTAAAGTTATTTTTTCTAGTTCTGTAAAGAATGTTGTTGGTGTTTTGATTGGTTTTGCACTGAATCTATATAGTAGCTTTGGAAGTGTGCCCATTTTGACAATATTTTGACAATAGTTCTTTCTATCCAGGAACATGGATGTCTTTCCATTTTCTAAAGTCCTCTTCAGTCTCTTTCTTCAGGGTTTTGTAGTTTTCTCTGTATGGATTTTCCACTTCTTTGGTGAGGTTTATTCCTATTCATTTTTTTGTTGTTGTTGCTATTGTGAAGGGGGTGCTTTTCTTGATTTCCAGCATTGGATTCATTGTTGGTATATAGTCATGCTATTGATTTGTGGGTATGAATTTTGTAACCTGCTATTTTGCTGAATTTTATGTTCTAGGAGTCTTTGGGTGGAATATTTGGGGTCTTCAAGGTACAGTATCATGTCATCTGCAAATAGGGGTATCGTGATTTCTTCCCTTCTGATTCATATTTCTTTTATTCCTTTCTCTTGCCTAATGACTATTGCCAAAATTTCAAGCACTATGTTGAATAACAGGGGTAACAATGGATATCCTTGCCTTGTTCCTGAATTTAGTGTAAATACTTGTAGTCTTTCTCCATTTAGGATAATATTAGCAGAGGGGTTGTTGTAAATAGCTTGTATCAGGTTGCGATAGGGTCCTTCTATTCCTGTTTTCTTCAGTCTTTATCATAAATATGTGTTGGATTTTTTATTATAAATAGGTGTTGGATTTTTTATATCTGCATCTGTTAATGTGGTATATTGCACTTATTGATTTGCATATGTTGAACCACGCCTGTATCTCTGGAATAATGCCTACTTGGTCATGGCATGTAATCTTTGTGAATTGCTGCATTCTTTCAGCAAGATTTTATTACATAATTATATTTAACCCAAGGAATTGTTGCATAAACATAACTTATCTTGGTCATTTTACTTCCCTTCCCACCCACTTATCTCCCCATTCTCTTTCCATCTCCGCAGAATCTATTTTCTTCCATCTTTTTTTGGAGATCGTGTCTCACTGTGTAGCCCAGACTGCCCTCAGACTTACTATATGCAATGGCTAATGCTTCCTTAAACTCACGGTTCTTCTACCTTGGCCTCTCAAGTACTCAGATCATAGGCATGCATCACCATCTCAGCTATAACACGCCACCCCCCCCCCATGCCCCTTTTAAGTATTTTATCCAGATATGATGGCACATGCTTGTAATCCCAGCAGAACAATCATATGTTTGAGCCTAGCCTGGGCAGTATAGCAACTTAGCAAGATCCTATCTCAAAATTTAAAAGAATGGGTTGGGATGCTTGTAGCTCAATGTGACAGCTCTGAGTAAACTCAGCTTTTTTTTTTATAGGTATTTTAATAAGAGACTTAAAATCTTATTCCAAGGCTGATGGTGTAGGTCAGGGGTAGAACATTTACTTAGCGTGCCCAAGGCTTTAAGTTTGATCCACAATAGTACAAAAACAAAACAGCTCTGTTCCTAGTTAGAGTTTTACATTAATACCATGGATTTCCAATCCTGGCTGTACATTAGAATCAGCTTAGAAACTAGTGCTGGAAGACATTCTTTAGATAATCTGATTTGCTGCCTGTCTGTGCCCTTTTTCCACAAACTCATAAAAACCCAGTCTCTATCTGTGTGATTTTTGTCTGGGAACTCATGAGCTGTCCCTTTGACAGTGTAATATGACCTAAATAAACTCTTATCCCTATCCTTGCCTCCGAGGTAAATTCTTTTTTATACTCACCCATGACACTGGCCCTCAGTTTTGCATAACTATATTGTTATTGGCCACTTAAAGGCCAATTTAATTATAGGTCTGTCTACTTATAGCAGGCCCAAATCAAAGCAACCACTCATTGTGGCAAATAGAAAAAATGGTTTATTCAGAACTAGTTTTGGGGGAAATGATTAGAATCATTTCTGTACAGTGATTCATCTCTTTATTTGTCACTGGCTGTGAACCATGTTTTATTTTGTTTTGTTTTTAATACAGAGTATCATTTTATAGTCCAGGCTGATAACTGCACTCACTTTGTAGTCCAGACTAGCCTTGAACTCAGGGCAGTCCTCTTGCCTCAGCCTCCTGAGTGCTGGAAATACAGGTGTGTACCACCACACAAGCTTATGTGGTACTGTGGAATTGAACTTAGGGTCTTGTGCTTGTCAGGCAAGTGCTGTATCCGCTGTGCTATTTCTCTAGCCTGAACCAGGAACTCTTTAAAGGTTATATGAGTGGAGAAAAGGTATCACTGATTTAAGTTCACAGAATAAATGGAAGGTTTATAGCTCATTGCTGGAAACTTTACAGTCTGTTGTTAGCCTCTAGAGAAGTTTGTTGACCTTTGTATCCTCATATCCTGCTCTTGAGGGTAGCCCTCTCTTTTAGCTCTGATTATGAAGCAGGGTCTCCCTAAGTCACTAAGCTGCCCACGCTGGGCTTGACATTTGCAGTCCTGGATCAGCCTGTCAGCGTGCTAGGATTATAGGCCTGTGCCATTGGGTGGCTAGTTTCTAGGGGGGAAAATAACTCTTTCCTTCTCAGCTGGTGCCTAGAACTTTTGTTTTTCTTTTCATTCAGTTGCTGAATGGGATAGAGTTATTGGATGTCTGGGGTGGGGATGAGGACCCTTATCTGAACCAGATAAGAATGTGATAGAAAGTTCCTATGTTCTTCTAGAAGTTATTACGAAATCTCACTGTACATCCATATACTTTTTAAAAAAATCTTATTTTGTTTTTCCCTTATGTTTTCATTTTCTATCCTTTTCAGGATCTGACTGGCATAGAATCTATGGATCAATGTCGCCATACCTTGGAACAGCATAACTGGAACATAGAGGTATAATAGAATGTTCTTGAGCTTATCTTTTTCTGTATATATAGAGTCAAAAATGTATTTTTAAAAATTTCCTACAATTTCCAAGTTCCTTCAGAACTATGACCTTTAGTTATCTGTAACTGATGTGAGAAATATAGAAAATGTCCTGAAAGTTTATGAAATGATAGGACAAATGCTGACCAAATCCTTTAAATAGTGTGTTCACTTTTTTCTCTCTCTCTCTCTTTTTTTTTTTTTTTAGCTCTGAGGATTGAACCCAGGGCCTTCTCACTGAGTGACATCTCTAGCCCATTTTTTATTTTTTATTTTTTATTTTGAAAGGTCTTCAAAGCTGTTAAGTTACCTCTGTGCAAGTGGGATGTAACTGGATTCACAGTCCAGTTAAAGCTAACCCACAGCACATTTCTTTACCTTTTTTATGTTATAATGAAAAATTTTAAAAAGGAAGTTTTAGTACTTGTAATATTAAGTATAATACGTTTTATATGTGTCCCAAGACAGTCCTTGTTTAAAAAAATAGGGCAAAAAAAGGCCATAGATTGCATAGATTGTATGCCTTGTTTGCATTTGCTGCTTGCTTGTTTGTTTATTTTGAGACAGGGTCCCACTCTGTAATTACTGTAGCCCAGGCTGACCTGGAACTCTCAGCAGCCCTCCTGCCTCAGCTCCCAAGTGCTGGGATTATCAGGCATACACCACTATACCCTGCTACTATGTGGTGGTAGGGGATGAAATCTGGGATCTTACACTTCCTAGTACACCCTTTATTTATTTTTAAGAATTTTAGAGCTGAGTTGGGGATATAATTCAATGGTTAAAATACTTTTCTAGTGTATGATTTGGATCTGAAGTGTCCCCCCCAAAAGCCTTATGTCTTTAGGTATACTAGAAGCCCTGTGCTGGAAGGAGAAGATGCTTGGGGCTTGAGCTGGAGAATTATCTGTTAGCTATGTCCTTCCTCCCATGCTTGGCTCTGTTCCGCTATGCCGTGAGGAGCTTTTTCTCTGGTTCATGCCCAACCATGTCTTTCCACAATTTCCAGCCACTGGCCCATACATGGACTGCAACATTCTGAAACTATGAGCTAAAAAAAACTTTTCTCCCTAAAGTTGTGGATGTCAGATATTCTGTTCCAGCAAAGAGAAAGTAAAAGAGACACCTACCAAGTGCAGGGTCCTGGGTTCAATTCCCCAGCATAAGCTAGGCCTGGTGACACACATCTGATATCCCAACACTCAGGAGGCTCAGGCAGGATGATTGCCCTGAGTTCAAGGCCAGCCTGGACTACAGAATGAGACCCTGTCTCAAAAAAAAAAAGTATAAACTGTTTGTGATGGTACATATGCCTATAATCTCAGCACTTGGGAGTCTGAGGCAGAAGGATCACTGAGAGACCCTATCTTAAAAAGCAAACACTTCTATATCTATAATTTCAGTGCTTCATTTGTGTCTTGATGTACTTTGAGTTAATTATTGTTTATAATATATATTTAGAGGTTTGACTTCTTTTGCTTATGAATAATCAGTTCTCCCAGCACCATTTGAAAGTTTATTCTTTTCTTACTGAGTTATAAAATAGGAGATTGCCTAGAATTGGTCAAACTACAAAGTTTAAAGCCAGCTGTCAAACTTAGAGGGCACATAGTCTTCCTAATGACCACTAGCATTTTTCTGGAAAAGTATTTTAACCATTGAATTATATCTCCAACTCAGCTCTAAAATTCTTAAAAATAAATAAAGGGTGTACTAGGAAGTGTAAGATCCCAGATTTCATCTCCTAGCACCACATAAAGCAGGGTATAGTGGTGTATGCCTGATACATTCACAGGGATTTAAAAACCACTCTCCAGTTTAGTGGTTCACTATAAGAGTTCACTGAAAGTTGTCATACTTATGGTTATAGTTTAATCACAGGGACCTGGTACAGATTAAACTAGCTAAGAGAGAGACTCATAAAGATTGTCTACTGTGAAACTTGCACACTCTTCTCCCATGGATAAAGTCAGAATGTGTTATCCTCCTGATGTAAGTGTGTGACAGTACACATGAAACATTGCCAACAAAAAAAGCTCACCTGACCCGAAATGCCAGGGTTTTTATTGGGGCTTCAATCTACAGGCATGATTGATTTGGTAGGTGCTCATGTGATTGAACTTGGTGTCTTATTTTCATTTATTCATTGTGGTACTAGAGATTGAACCCAGAGCATTTTCCCTGAGCTGCATCACCACAACTTTTTTTATTACCTTGAGATAGAATCCTGCTAAATTCCCCAGGCTAGACTTGAACTTGTGATTTCTTCTGACTTATACTCTTATAGAGCTGGGATTTTAGGCATATGCCACCATGCTTAGCTTTAATTCCTTTCTTTATATCACATGATAAATTCTTCTGACATGGCCAGCCTTCACCATAAAACTATTGCCAGTAACAAAAAGGTCCTTCTTTAGGTGTGACATAGATTACCTCCCAGAAGGCAAATGCCAGTATCTCTGGGTATGGCCATAGATAGTTTTTATACTCTGGGACAAATACTCATTTTCAGGGACAGAGTTGTTAAGAGTATAAGGTTTTTTAAGACTGAGTTACTAGTGACCTGCTAGGTGTTATGTTAGGGTCTTTATATATGAGCATCTCATTAAAGGTTTTTGTTTGTTTGTTTGTTTGTTTGTTTGTTTGTTTGAGACATAGTTTCTCTGTAGTTCAGGCTGGTCCTGAACTCACTATGTAGCCCAGGCTGGCCTGGAACTCAGGTCATTCTCCTGCCTCAGCCTTCTGAGTCCTGGAATTACAACATGCGCCAACATGCCCAGCTGATCATTAGAGTTTCAAATTAACTTTGATCATTATTGTACCTTCATCTTTCACATGCAGAACCTAAGGCTAACAAGCTGAACAGCTTTTCTGAGTAATAAGAGCTAGGGTTTAAACCTGTATTTCTGTGTGCCAAAGCTCTCCATTAGCTACCACCTATCCAGACTGCCCCTGTGCACAACTCCAGGGGCACTGTTCACATTGATTTTTCTCTGAAGCTATTTTTGGGATTATAAAGTGGAGCATCTTAGATCCTTTACCAGAAATAAGACACACCATATGAATAAAAACAGTGTGTTTGCTGCATAAATATAACTGCCATCCAAGTTCTCCAGTCTCCTCTACCATGTGTGAATAATACAGCAGGTTAAAAATTTCCTGATGATAAATCTTTGTTAACCTGAGATGACTTTTTGTAACGATCATCCTATTTTGAAAGACCAAGCAGTGGCTGCATCAGCTCTTCTGAGGTGATCTGAGTATCACTGAAGCTCTTGCTGTTCTGTTCTCCTTCTCAGGCTGCTGTGCAAGACAGACTGAATGAGCAAGAAGGCGTGCCGAGTGTTTTCAACCCACCTCCACCCCGCCCCCGACCCCGACCCCCACCCCTGCAGGTTAATACAGCTGACCACAGGATCTACAGTTATGTTGTCTCAAGACCACAGCCAAGGGCAAGTTACTTTAAAGCTGGAATTTCCCTTTTCTCTTTTCTTTTTCCTGTTACTGGTAATCAAATTATGGGCCCTTACTACCCAGGAGCATCCCTACCCCTTTTTATTTTATATTTTTGAGACAGGGTCTTGCTAAGTTGCCCATGCTGGCCCCAAATTTGTGGTCCTAATCCTTGGCCTCCCAAGTAGCTGGGATTACAGATAAGTGCCACCATACCTGGCCATTTTTGCTGTTGGCAGTAACTTGGAGCATGTTTTCTATGCCATGTTTAGTTTTGTTTACGTGTACAAAATGTTTGCTATAAGTTTTATAGATCTCCTACTTTTAACTTAGAATCTGTTGACTGAGTTCTTTTGTTATTTTGGTTTATTTTTTTTAGAAAGTACCTAGAATCTTTTGTGGTTCTCTACTACATCTTTGAATTCAGTTTTAAAGGACTGGTAACAAAGAGGTAGTTCACTTAAATTCAATAGGCATTTCAAAATGATTTGATAATCTGACATTTTGCCTTTTAGGATCTAGAGATGAATAAAATGCTAATCTTCTCTAGCTTTGGTGATTGGGCATGCCAATAATCCCAGCTACTTGGAAAGGCCAGGCAGGAGGATTGTAGCTCAAGCCCAGCCTGGGCAACTCAGTAAGATCTTGTCTCAAAACAAAAAGTAAAAATGCTGGGTATGTATCTCTATGGTGGTGCATCCCTGGATTTGATCCTTAGTATCAGGCCAAAAAAAAAAAGTCTTCCCCTAATTTCTCATACTCTGGTTAGATCTGTGTATACTGATGAGCTACAAAGAATGTCTTGGAGTTTCTCTTCTTAGGTTAGCATTCACCTAAGGATGTGGAATCCTAGAAAGAAAGCACTCCCTTTAACCATTGAGCAGTTAGAATTTAATCCATCATCATATTTTCTTTATAGAATACTTAATGTTTTAAAAATAAAGTCTAGGGCTAAAGGAATGACACAGTGGTTAAAGCTCTTGCCTTGCAAGTGCAAGGCCCTGAGTTCAGTTTCCCAGTACCACATAAAGCCAGGCATGGTGGCTCATGTCTATAATCTCAGCACTTGGGAGGCTGAGACAGGAAGATTGCCAGGAGTCCAAGGCCATCTTGGGCTACATAGTGAGTTCAGGACCAGCAGGGACTACAAAGTGAGACCCTGTCTCAAAGATGGAAGTAAGGGAGGGAAGGGGAAAGAAAGAGAGAATGACAGAAAGACAGCTAGCCTAAGCTGGGCATGTGTAGCATAGACCTGTCACAAGTTTGAGCCCTGGCAATTTAGCAGTTTAAAGAGACTGTGTCTCAGAATCAGTTTAAAAAGAGGGCTTGGAATGTAGCTCAGTTCAGAGGCTCTTAATTCAGTGCCTAGTACTGCAGGAAAATGTAAAAGTTAGAGTCTAAGCTGAGGCAGAAGGTTTGCCAGTTTGAGACTAAGCTGAGCATATATGGCAAAAACAAGTAGATTAGATTAGGTTAGGTTAGGTTAGATTAGAATAGATCATATTAGATTAGATCAGATCCGACACACACAAATGAATATTAGTCAGATTTTTGTTACTGGGACAAAATGGTTAACATATACAACTTAAAAGAGAAAATTACTTGTTTTGGCTCAAGGTTTCAGAGGGTTCAGTCTGGTTGGCCATCTCCAAGGCAGAAACATCATGGCTGTAGAAAGCTATTCATCCCTCACTGACAGGAAGTAGAGAGCAAAAAGAGAGCTAGAAAGAGTGGAGGGGGGCTGAGGGCAAGAATACACTTCTCGGGCCACTCCTGCAGTTGCCCACCTTCTCAAACCAGAACTACCTTCTAAAAGCACATTGTTGTGAACTCATCAGTATACTGATAGCTGACAAGTACAGCACTCCTGTGATCCAATCACTGTCCCAAAGCCCCACTTCTGAGCATGAGACTTTTGGAGAGCACTATAGATCTAGATCATAACAGAGTTAAATTACAAAGAAAAGTGAGAACTCATTAATAAGTAAAGAGCTTAAGTATGTTAGTTTATTCTTGTCTTGGGGGATCATATTCTAAGATCCCCAAAAGATGTCTCAAACTGCCTGTAGTACTGAACCTTATAATTTAATGCCTTTTTTATCTTAAAGCATTTATCATGTACGATGGCTATAACTTGCCATTGGAGGTACACTGGTAAACTAGCACAGATTTCTTTTTACCACATCACAGTTTTATTTTATTTTATGTTACTTATTTTTGTGGTGCTGGGGATTGAGCATAGGGCCTTCACATTAAGCTGCATCCTCAGCCCAATTTTTTTATTTTTTATTTTGAGACAGGATCTTGCAGTCTTCTTACCTTAGCCTCCCACAGTGGGATTTTAGACCTACACTACTAGGCTCAGCTCATCATAATTTTATAAACATTTTGCTCTTTTTTTTTTTTTTTTTTGGTTTTGCTTTGGAGCTCTATGGTCCAGACTGGTCCTGGGATTATATATAAACATTTTTCCTTTATCATAGATTGTTAGGGCTAGAGGAATAGCACAGGGTGAGGTCACTTGCCTATAGAGTTCAAGGCCCTGAGTTCAGTTCCCCAGCACTATATAAGCCAGGTATGGTGGGACATGCCTACAATTCCAGCACTCAAGAGGCTGAGGCAGGAGAATTGCTCAGAGTTTGAAGCCAGCCTGGGCTCCATACTGAGTTCAGGGTCAGCCTGGATTATAGAGCAAGACCTTCTCTCTCTCAAAAAAGAAGATACTTGTCACAACTTCAGCTTTACTTTCTCACTTAAAGGAATACTCTATGATTTCTCTTTGATATCTGAGTTGCCAACAACATCACTGCTCTTATGGTATAAGGCCACTACAGTAAGGGTCACTTAAACACAGACAAAGCACTTTAGTACCTTGACCGTCTTATCTGATAATCAAGATTGCCATTGACTAATGGTCAGGTAACTTACACAGTGTGAGGGACAAAGGGGTGATTTGTATTTTGGGTGGGATGGAGCACGGCACCACCAGGTTTCATCATGCTACAGCATGCAGTTTAAACCTTATGAATTACTTATTTCTGAAGTTTGCCATTCAGTATTTTCAGACCTCTGTTGACTGAATAAGTGAAATGACAGAAAGCAAAACTGTAGATTAAGTGAAAAGAGGAAACTGTAGTGGTTTCGGGCTGCTATGAAATAAAGAGTACAGATTTCTAGAGAATTTATGCCTGGAGGAGTCGTTCTGTGTCGGCCTGGTATTTCCTCAGCTGGCTTTTGGCTTGCCTTTCAATATTTCAGCACCCTGTGTCCCAGCTGTGGACACAGAAAAGGTCTCAGGTTCACACAATATGATGTCTGAGCAGTGCTTTATAAGCTGTAGAGCTTGATGTATATGCTGGCTAATAGTTCATAACAGCAGCGTTAATGTTGTTAATAATTAGTATTATTACTAAGATTAGCAGCTATATGCAGCTTTTTTTCTTTTCTCTTGTGGTATCAGGGATTGAACCTATGGCCTTTACACTGAGCTCTATCCCCAGACCCTTTATGTATTTTAAAATTTGAGAACAGGGTCCTGACAGGTTGCTCAAGCTGGGCTCAAACTTGAAGTCCTTCTGCCTTATTCTCACAGGGTGCTGGGTTTACAGGTGTGAGTCACCACACCTGGCTACTTAATATTGATGTCCATATGTCCAAGTTACAAAAAAAAAAAAAAAATGGTTCCTGCTGCTTTTTTTGAGATGGGATCCTGCTTTATAGTCCAGACTGGTCTTGAACTCACTATGTAACCCAGGCTGGCCTCAAACACACAGCAGTTCTCCTGCCTCAGCATCCTGAGTGCTAGAATTGCAGGAGTATGCCACCACATTCGCCTTTTGTGGTACTGGGGAATCAAACTCAGGCCTTTGAGCTTAGTAGGTAAGCAGTCTAAACATTGGCTGCTCCTCCAGCCCCCTTTCCTGCTGTTTGTATGTACTTTATTTTCGTACATAAATTTATAAAGAATACATTCTTCTTATTTGGAGAGGTAAACTTGCAATTGAATTTTGGATAGTTAATATTAAAAACTGCAAAAAATATTAAAGGAACTTTAAAATAAAAATTATGTGAAGAAAAATGATAGGTAAAATGAGATTGAAGACAGTACCATTTAAGAAGGGTGCAGTGGCCAGGAAGAGGGAAATGTGGTTATAGAGGAAGAAATCACATCAAATGACAGAGAAGAGTGAAAATCTGAACTAGTCATTTTTAAAGTATTAGATTGAAAGCATTGTTAACTAACTTTGTTTTTGGCATTTTCAGGGGCTGCTTGGATGGGGTTATTATTTGATAATGCTTCCATTCCGGTTTACCTATTATACAATACTTGATATATTTAGGTATGTACCCCTCTATTTATGTATTAATAGCAATAGAGTAGACTGTGGAGCTAAAACTTGGACCAGAATAATTTTATAGTTTGACTTGCCAGTTTGTCGTAAGATTGAATACTCTTACTGAACTATCTTTTGCTTTAGTATAGAAGTATGTTCAAACATAGCTGCAAGCATTACAAAATGGAATTGTTTCAAATTCATCTTGCCCATTATTTGCAAGAATCAATTCTGCTTACATTTTCGGTCACCCCCTCTTTCCTTCACCATATTTGTCACCTGTATATTCCTAGCTAATCTCTGCCCTTTCCCTTCTAACCACTGTTATCTCCTAACTTCAGTGTCCTTTGAACTTTTACCTTAAACCACTCTTTTCCATCTCACTACTCGACATTCCAACAAATTCCCTTGCTCTCATTTACCCACATTGCCCTAGATTCCTGTCCCAGTAGGCACAGTTCTCTGGACCCTCGATTTTGTGCATTTCCTAAGCTGCTGATACTGGAACTCGTTCATATGTACACCCACCAGCTTCATGCCTTCACTTTCTCTCTTCCTTCATTTACCACTCAAAGAGCTCATCTTTGGAAGCTACAGAGGGTCCAAGGCTAGGAGGTGTTAAAAGGGGCCTGAATTCATGGTGTATCAGGCTTGAGTTATCCGCTTTAGAACCACACCAGGGCTCTTTGGGGTACTAAAATGTTTATGGGCATCTAGGCCAGCTGATGGAGCTAGAAATGTTACCACAGCACAGTGTGTACCTTCCTGCTGATACCAGTCTGCAGCTACCCAGCTCTAAAGAATAAAGCTGGATGTGACTGTCCGGAAGTAAGAACCTAGTAGCTACTATAGTAGTTCAAGGATCAGATGATACCTTTCATCCCTGCTCCTTGCAATTTTGTGAGGCTGTGTGCATAATGACTTCTTTGCTTTAATAATGTTTCTAAAGTTAAATACTTTCAGAGAAAGTAGTCAAGATACCAGTCTTCCAAAGAATTTCTAGCCTGTCTCCCATGAACACGTACCTTTTGATTTTAATTTGTTCTGGAATGTTTGTGTCTGTGAATTTGGTTTGTTTACTCAGAAGAGTTTCAGGTGAATTGTACAAACATGGGAAATTCATTGAAGGGTTAAGGAATTGGCTCAAGATTTAGTTAGGAAAGTGTAATTTAGACACATTATTTGTGATGAAAATCCTTCAAGTAAATTAATATTGTTTGCTTTCCTTGGAAAAATATTTGAGTGGCTGAGGCAGGAGGCTTGCTGTGAATTTTAGGCTAGCCTGGGCCACATAGTGAGTTTGAGACCAGCCTGGATTTACAAAAAAAAAAAAAAAAAAAAAAAGAAGAAGAAGAAGAAGAAGTATGACATTTGTTACTAATTTACATATAACTGTATTACCTAGGCATCATTTTTTAATGTTATATAACACATTGACCTCTTCCCCCATTGCCATAGATACCCAAAACACAAAGAAATGGTGCTATGCAAATACGATAAAATGAGAGCTGGGGGAATGGCTCAGCAGTTAGAGTGCTTGCCTAGCAAACCACAAGACCCTGAATTCAATTCCCCAACACCACATAGCTGGGGTGTGGTGGCTCCTTGGGTACTATCAATAAATCATCAAGCAAAATTTACTTTAAATAGCAGGTAAATCATTGCCACAAATTCAGGTTTTAAATCTGTCTATAATTTGAATAGCTTTGTGTTATGGACTAAATATTTAAAATCCTGGGAGAGGAGAAAGGAGAGAGAGACAAGTAGGAAAAACTCAAAGAGATCTCTGTTCTAGGGCAGCACTGTCCAGTAAAACATTCTGAGGACAGAAATGTTCTGACTCTGCACTGTGCAGTATAAAAGCTGCTAACCACATGTGACTGTTGAACACGTGAAATGTGGCGAGTGTGAAAGAAGCACTGCATTTTTAGTTGTGTTTGATTTAATACATTTAAATTTAGAATATCCACAAAGTGGCTAGTGGCTACTATGTTAGACAGTATCTGGAACATGTCCTTTAATACTTTGTCCTCCTTTCCCAGTTCTTCTAGCCCTCAGTTTTTCTGCAGAAAGCACTCAAGATTTGTTTAGCCAGTGTTGGGATGTATAATCTAGTAGTTTGCATTCTCCTTGAACAGGAAATGGAGCAACACTGCAACCGTGCAGCTTTTGAGCCAGACTCCACTCTCAGGTTTGATGGTCCATTCACAGACTGTTACCTCCCCTTGCTGCCATGACTCTGGCTCTGTTATAGGAATCGGTACAAACTGGCCCACTTCATATGCACTGTAGTAAGCTGCATTCATGTGATATTTATTCCTTCCTTCCCAGGTTTGCGCTTCGTTTTATACGGCCTGACCCTCGCAGCCGGGTCACTGACCCCGTTGGGGACATTGTTTCATTTATGCACTCTTTTGAAGAGAAATATGGGAGGGCACACCCTGTCTTCTACCAGGGAACGTACAGCCAGGTCAGTGCCACAAACCATGTAGATGCCAACTTACTGGTATGATTCTGTCCTCGAAGAAAAGCATGACCAGCACTGATCATGTTCTTTTACTCAAAAAGCTTTAGTAGCTCTTCACTGCTAATGGGGGGGGGGGGACGGGGGACCTTTAGCTGGAGCCTCCATCTCATCCCAGTTGTCTTTTGAAGTCTCTTGAGATCTTTTCTATATAACTTGTTTGCTTATATTCTAGGTTCCAGCTAAACCCTTCCTCAACACCTCTGTGTTTTCCTACCTCCGTCATTTGCTTTTGCCTTCCCTCCACCTGGAATGCCTTCCTACACATTTTGGCTAATTGAAATCTTGCCCATCCTTCAACCAGTTTATATCATCACTCCCCTCTTCTAATTGCTTTGTTGGCCCTGTACTGCACTATCTTGAAATCTAGAATGTTAATCTTTTAATTTACAGCAATTTCATATTCCTCTTTAAGTTGCTCGTGTTCATGTCTTAACTTGCTTTACCAGATTGCACATGTCATGAAGAAAAAAACTTAAATCTTTTTTGATCCCTTACAGAGGTGAATAAGGGAAATCATAGCTCAAGGTAGCTCATTCATTCAACTTTAGCCACCTCTTAGGAGGAAAACTTCAGTTTCTTTAAGTGTTAGGTATATTTCTAGTTTATCAGAGAAAGAAAGATTTTAACACTGTGGGCATTAGAAAGGGATGGTTCTATTATGTAGCCTCCAGGATTCCTGAATCTATCTAGAAAGAGAGAAAAATTCTTACTCTGTTTCTGCTTTCATTTTCCACATCTGTTTTATTTTAGTTATTGTACTTTTTCGCTGCTACCCCACCCCCACTCCTGACTCAACAAACATAAAGCACCTCCTACATGGCATTAAGGCATGTTGGTGAGTGCTAGAGATGAGTAAGATGAATACCTCTGACCACCACTGGCCATTCAGGAAATGTTACTTCCAGTACAAGATGGCTCAGCTTACGCACATGTTAAAGTTTATGTAAGAGTCTTGGACACTGGGATGGAGGGAATTGCACAGCAGTTACACTGCTTTGTAACAAGCCCAAGGTTCTGAGTTCAGTTCCCCAGCACGACCTAAGCTGGGCATGGTGGCTCACAACTGTAAATCGTAGTACTCACAAAGCTGAGGCACGAGGATTGCCCAAGTTCAAGGCCAGCCTAGACTCCATCATGAGTTCAGGACTAGTCTGGACTACAAAGCAAGATCCTGTATCAAAAAAAAAAAAGTCTTAGATGTTGGCCGTGTTGTTGAAGTGTTGAAGATCTTCTAAACCTTATGCTCCTTAGAGTGCCTTTGAATCCCATTATCCTTCATTCCTGCTTGGTACATGGCCTGGAATTGGATATTATTGCTGCAAAGTTGTAGAATTCTCACCTCCTTATGCACTTTCTCTTTTTTTGTTTGCTTTCTTTTTCTTTTTTTCTTTTTTTTTTCTTTTTTTGAGACAGAGTCTCGCTCAGTAGTCGGGGCTGTCCTGTACTCACTGGTGTAGCCCAGGCTGGCCTTGGAATCAGGACAGTCCACCTGCCTCAGCTTCCCGATTGCTGGGACTACAGGTGTGTGCCACCATGCCCAACTTTATATGGTGCTGGGAACCAAACTCAGGGTCTTGTGCCTGCAAGGCAAGCACTTGAACTGCTGTGCCATTTCTCCAGGCCCTTTACTTAATTTTTTGTTGCCGGGACACAATATCCAACACCCACAATTGAAGAGAGGAAAGGTTTATTTTAGCTTACAGTTTCAAGAGGTCTCAGTCCACTTATAGCAATGGCAGAAGGGCTTGCAGAGGCTGAGAGAGTGAGCAGAGGCAGAGTTGCCATATACCAGAGCCAGTTCATGGCCCAGTGATCTACTCCTTCCAGCCAGGGTTCACAAGAAAACAGCACCAGAGCCCTGGATTAATCCCCATGATTGAGTCACCTTCCAAGCATGAGACTTTTGGGGTACATTCTAGGTTCAAACCATACCACCTCGCTTTTTACATGGACAGATTTTCCTCTTTTTGTCTTCCTTTGGACTTTGTGAATAGCTTGATTTTCTGTGATTTGTTGTGGACCTATATAATGTGTACACTTTTTTGCCTGATAAAATTTAAGTTAAAACAATCCTAAAAGTTTTAATTCATTGAAGTTTGTTAGCTTAGATTTTTTTTTTCTATAGGGAGAAAAATACCAGGATTGTGGAGGAATTCTGGTTTCTTGCTCACTATTTTTCCTTATTTCCCTTTTGTTCCCAAATACATAGCTCTATCCATTAGGACCCTTAGCCTAAATGAAACCTCAGGGAGTGATCTTGATAATAATTCACGCTCTTCTGTTTTTCACAGGCACTTAACGATGCCAAGCGGGAGCTTCGCTTCCTTTTGGTTTATCTTCATGGTGATGACCACCAGGACTCTGATGAGTTCTGTCGGTAAATGGATTCATCTTTTTTTTCCCCCTCTTTTCTGACCCTTTCTGTTGACCGTTAGTAGTCAGCAAGTTGTTCTTATATGCTTTTCATTCTTTCCCACAGCAATACACTCTGTGCACCTGAAGTTATTTCACTAATAAACACCAGGATGCTTTTCTGGGCCTGTTCTACAAACAAGCCTGAGGGATATAGAGGTAAGTTGTGTTTCTTTTACCTCATTGGGATTGTCAGCATGTCTTTGGAAAGGTTTTCAAAGGCTGTGCCATTTGTTACGTAACTATTTGTGGTTGTGCGATGCTCCTTAGAGTTTTTATTTTTTTTTCTCTCAGCAGTCCTGAGTGATGAAGATTGTATTACCTCTACTTTATGGTTTAGGAATCAGGCCCAGAGTTTAAAGGCACAGGCCCAAGATCACATAGGGAATTTGGGAGCAAGATCGGGTCTGACTGGCTTTAAGGTCCATTCTTTGTAGTTAACCATTACCAGAATCATTTTACTTTAAAAACCATCTGGCAGCTATCTTTTAATCTTAATGGGCTTTGTAAAGAAGAGTTTATTCTCACCAATAATTTTAACAGTTTTTTCCACAATGAAGTAGTTGTTTGAGTACCCTGAGTGCACATATGGATTCAGAAACTTCCAGTTAATAACCCTTAATTAGAAATAAGTATTATTAGACCTCATTACAGAGTAGGAAGCTATCAGTGTAGAAAAAATGCAGTCGTTTTATAGGCACTTCTGTCCAGCACCCTCTTAAATGTATGCTGGAATGTCAGAGACTGTGCCAGATCCTGAGAGCCAAAGATACAGCAGGTATTATCTCAGCATTCTGAAATCTGAAAATTTACCCGCGCTTGTTAAACATCTAACAAGTTCCTGCGGCATGCATTTTGTCATTCTAATTCAGCTTTGCAGGTTTGGGAGCATTGAGAGACTGAGGATACATACATACATACATACACACACACACACACACACACACACCCACAATTATTATTATTATTTCTTGAGACAGGGTCTTACTCTGTATTTTAGGCTAGTCCTGAACTCACTATGGAGCCCAAGCTGGCCTCAAACTTTCAGCAATCCTCCTGGTCCCAGCCTTCCAAGTACTAGAATTATAGCTGTGTGCTGCCACATCTGGCTTATATGGTGCTGAGGAATTGAACTCAAAGCTCAGAGTCTTGTGCTAGTGGGGACAAGCTCTAACTATTTTTCTATTTCTCCAACCTCCTTTATAGAAATTTATAAAATCTCTTAAGCACCATAAGAAATAAAACTCCATTATGCTAAACTTTTTGATTTTTTTTTTTTTTTGAGATAGCTGTGCTTTGGAGTCCAGGCTGGTCCTGAACTCACTATGTAACTCAGACAGATCTCAAACTTACAGCAGTCCTCTTGCCTTGGCCTCTGGAGTGCTGGGATTACAGGCATCTCCACCACAACCAGTTTATGTGGTACTGGGGAATTGAACCCAGGGCCTTAGCACTTGACTCCAACCTAAAATTCTGATTACGTGAAGAACAATTTTCTAGGCTTGAATGTAGCTCAGCAGTTACCGCACTTTCCTAGCAAGCACAAGGGCCTGGGTTAAATTCTCTAGCACCACAAAGGCTGGGTGTAGTAGCACATGCTTGAAATCTCAGCACTTGGGAGGCTAAAACAGAAGGATTGTGGTGAGTTCAAGGCCAGCTTGGGCTACATAATGAATTCAGGACCAGCATGGACTACAGAGTGAAACCCTGTCTCAAAAAACAAATAAAAAAAGAAAATAGACATAGGGATAAAGGATAAAGAAGGGATTAGGTGAGAGGAAAAAGCCCCAGAAGATTATTAAGTAGAACCCTCCTTTATTTCCCAGCAACATAATAACCACATCCACCAGAAAAGCCTATCCCAATTAGGCACCTGGGTTTAGGGACACAGATATAACACAAAAAGATTAGGAGACTAGGAGGTGAAACAGGTAAGTAGAATAGATGATGCCTTGATTCCAAATGGGATTAAGGAAGTTCTCTCTCCTGTTAGAAAACTCTCGGGGTTGACCTTTTTCACGCCCAAGTCTTGACCTTGGTCTCGGCCTTTCTGTCAGTCTCACAGGCTTTACGAGAGAACACCTACCCGTTTCTGGCCATGATTATGCTGAAGGATCGGAGGATGACTGTTGTGGGACGGCTGGAGGGCCTCATTCAACCTGATGATCTCATTAACCAGCTGACATTTATTATGGATGCAAACCAGACATACCTGGTATCAGAACGCCTAGAAAGGTATAAGGGAGTTTCTTCTGGCAAGCAAGAGACCAATTTTCTATTTGGAGGGTTGTCCTGGGGTTCCACAAACCCTGACTTGTTTCTCTGTCTTAGACAGTTTTAAAAAGCCTTGTCTGGGCTGGAGGAATGGCACAGTGGTTCTGAGTTTTGTTACCCAGCACCACATAAATTGGGCATGATGTCACATGCCTGTAATCCCAGCACTTGGGAAGCTGAGGCAGCAGAATTGCCATGAGTCCAGGGCCAGCCTGGGCTACATACTGAGTTCCGGAGCACTCTGAGCCAGAGAATGACACTCTTGTCTCAAAAAAATAAATAAAAAGCCTTGTCCACGAATATCGACATATTTGCATATTTTAACCTAGATTACTGTATATTGAGGCCAGCTTGGGCTATATAGTGAATTCAAGACCAGCCTGGACTATGGAGCAAGATTTTGTGAATCAAAATATAAGGGTTTTTTTTTCCTCAAGAGTGAGTATTAAAGCAGCTAAACATCAGAATAAAGAACTTAGGTATAAAAAAATGTGGAATAGTTATACCTTTTCTTATATGAATTATATGCATTTACTGTGAAAAACTTGAAGGGGAGGAATGAGCTAGGGTGCAGCTCAGCAAGGCTCTGAGTTCAGTTGGGATTGCATAAGCTAGATATGATGATACACACTAACCTCAGCATTCAGAAGCTGATACAGGAGAATTGCCTTTTGGTCAAGACTAGCCTAGGCTACATAGTTCAGGGACCAGCCTGGGGAAAAAAAAAAGAAGAAGAAGAATAAGAAAAACTAGGAAGGCACAGAGAAGAAATTAAAGAACTTGTATACTCCTACCACCATGTTTTCTCCAGTCCTCAGCATTGAACCCAGAATTTCATACATGGTGGGTGTTCTAGTTATTTTTTTGTTGTTGTGACTCAATACCTGACATCCACAAGTTTAGGGGAGGAAAGATTTATTTTCGCTCAGTTTCAGTAGGTCACAGTCCACTCCGAGGTGGCCAGCAGCAATGGAAGTACATGGTAGAACAGGTGAAGGCAGCTCCTCACAGCATCACAAATAGGAAGCCAAGTCCCATCAAGTCTGGTCTCTCTGGGCGGAAAAAGCTGTAACAGTCTTTATTCGTCCTTCCTTTTATACAGTTTGAGTTCCCAGGTGGGCCTCCCACATTGGGGTGGGTGTTCCTCCCTCATTCGCTGGCCCACAAATCACTCACATTCTAATCTAAGCTGGTTCCTAACTACCTAATCCAGGCTGGTGTCTAATTGCCTAATCTAGATATGGTTCCTAATTGCCTCAGATTGATATACTCTCTCTAGCAGTCACAGTAGGCAAGTGCTGTACCACTGGGCTTTATTGACAGCTCTTTTTTTCTCTCTCTTTTTTACTCCCCTCTTCTTTTCTGTCTCCTCTTTCTCTCTCTCTCTCTCTCTCTCTCTCTGGAGACAGAATCTCACTCTATAGTCCAGGCTGGTCTTGAATTGACTACGTAGCCCAGGCTGGCCTCAGATTTTTTGTACCACCATGCCTGGCTTTTACAGTGCTGGGAATCGAACCCAGGGCCTTGTACTTGCTAAGCGAGCACTGTAATCACCAAGCTATGTCACAGCCTTCAACAGCCCTTTTTTTGAGACAAGATCTCACTTAAGTTGCTCAGTCTGCTCTGAAACTTGTATTCCTTCTACCTCATACTGCCAAGTGGTTGGCAGTGTAGACATATATCACTACCCCTGACCTACCATCAATTTTAATATTAGAGATACATATACAAACTGTTATATATACTCTAAAAAAAAAAAACTTGAAACTCAGTTTCTCCTACCATACAGTCACAAAGCAGGTCACTTCTGACTCCAGATGTGAGAGGTTTTTCTCATACACCAATCAAATATTTGCTGGTTTCTGCTAAATCAGTAGTAGATACTAGCTAAGTGCCCACTAATTCAGTTATGGCATTGAATACAGCATTAGATCCCACAGGTTGAGGACTGAGTTCCCAATAGTGCTATCTGCTCACTTAGATACGAGTCATAGGCCCTACTATTAGACAAGAGTAGATTGGGGGCTGGAAGAATGGCTCAGCAGTTAAAGTGTTTGCTTAGCAAGTGCTAAGTCAAGCACTAAGTACCTGAGTTCGATTCCCCAGCACCACATAAGCCGGGTGTGGTGGCGCACACCTGTAATCCCAGCACTTGGGAGCCTGAGGCAGGAGGATTGCCGTGAGTCCAATACCAGCTTGGGCTCCATAGTGAGTTCAGGACCAGCCTGGGCTACAGAGTGAGACCCTGTCTCAAAAAAAGAAAAAAGAGTAGATTGGGATTTCCTTATAGCCAGCACCAAGATAGAGGGTAGAAACTGGGCCCAATGGGATAGGCCTGAGTCCCAGCAGTGTAGGAGGCTAAGACAGAAAGAACACAAGTTCAAGCTCAACCTGGACAATTTAGCAACTTAGCATGCCTCTGTCTCAAATAAACAATAAAAGGGGGTTAAGGATATAGTTAAGAGTGAAGATTCTGAGTTTAATATACTACCTAAATAAATAAAAATGAATAATAAAAATGAACTGGGAATGTAGCTCAGTGCAAACGCTTTGAGTTCAGTCTGAGTACCACAAAAAAAAAAAAAAGGAAGAAGATTAAAATGTGACCAGCTTTGAGCCATAGAAATTCTGATTTCTGTGTCATACTTTAGGAAGTGAGTTATGAGCCAGCAGCTTTGGACAAAAACGAGGTTCAGGGTTAGAGAAATAGTCTAGCAGTTAGAGAGAGCACTTGCTTAGCAAACACAGAACCCTCAGTTTGATTACTCCAGCACCACATAAGCTGGGTATGGTGACACACACTTGTAATCCCAGCACTCAGGAGACGGAGGCAGGAGGAATGCTGAGTTCAGGTCAGTCTTGGCAAAAAACAAACAAGATATAAGCTGAGAAGCAGATCGTGATTGTGGTGATAGTGGCTTACCTTTATTCCAGCACTCAGGAGGCTGAGACAGGATGATTGAGAGTTTCAGGCCAGCATGGACTACCTAGTAAGACCTTGTCTTTAAAAAAAATAAAAATAAATAACACAAAAATATATATAAGTTATTTATGATGACATATAACTATAATCCCAGCTACTCAGGAGACTGATGCAGGAGGATTTCAAGTTAAGGGCAGCCTTGACAATTTAGAAAGACTTTGTTTCTCTCTCTCTCTCTCTCTCTCTCTCTCTCTCTCTTTCTTTCTTTCTTGCTTTCTTTCCCTTTAATTCTGAGACAGGGTCCGACTCTATAGTCCAGGCTCGTCCTGAACTCATTGTAGCCCAGGCTAGCCTCCACTCCTAGGTGCTGGGATTATGGGTGTACACTTGGCTAATCTTTTATATTGTGCTGGGGATTTGAACTTGGGGCCTTGCATACACTAGATAAGCACTTTAATTAATGAGCTATACCCTCCCAGCCCCCACAAGGCCATTTCAGAGTAAATTTATTTATTGAGATAGAGTCTTCCTCTATATCCCAGGCTGGTCCTGAACTCACTGTGTGGCCCAGGCTGGTATCAGACTCACAGCAATCTTCCTGACTCAGCCTCCCAAATGCTGGGATTACAGGTATGCACCACCATGCCCAGTTTATATAGTGCTGGGGATTGAAACTCAGGGCCTTGCACTTTCTAGGCAAGCACTCTAACTACTGTGCTATTCCTCTAGCCTCTCGAAATAAAAATCTAGACAGGAAAAAAACAGTAGGGAATTGGTGCTGGGAATATAGCTGTACTACAGCGCTTGCATAAGCAGCATGCGTGAGGTTCAATATATATGTATTTTGAAACTATGCCTATTTTTTTTGCAGGATTGGAATAATACTGTTTTATAAGCTTTTTTACATTTGACTTTAGCTAAAAGGCCAGAAAGCAATTGTGTAAGCTTTCTGCTTATGGTAGTATATCACAGCGTAATCCTTTATCATTAAATGTTATTTTTTACAGTGCCAAGGATTGAAACCAGGGCCTGTGCGTGCCAAGCAAATCCTAAAGTCCTTTACCACTGAGCTGTAGTGTTAGCCCTCATCTTTAAATACTCTTGCTAGGGCTGGGAATGTTGTTCCGTTGTTAAAAGTGCTTGCCTATCAAGTACAAGGCTCTGGTATGGATTCCTCAGCTCCATGTAAGCCAAGTGTGGTGACACATATCTGTAATCCCAATACTCAGGCAGGAGAACTAGTGATTGTTGAAGGCCAGCATGGGCTACAAAGCAAGTTTAGGACCAGCCTGGACTACAGAGTGAGATCTTACCCAGCTTATATGGTGCTAGGGAATTGAACTCAGGACCTTACTCTTGTTAGGCAAGCACTTTGACCACCGAGCTGTTCTTCTAGCCCCTCGACAAAATTCTTTCTCAAAATGGAAATGGGGCTGGAGGAATACCTCAGTGGTTAAAGCACTTGCCTAGCAAGTGCTAAATACCAGAGTTCAGTTCCCCAGCACCACATAAGCTGGTCATGGTAGCGCATACCAGCCAATAATCCCAGCACTTGGGAGGCTGAGGCAGGCAATTGTCCTGAGTCCAAGGCCAGCCTGGGCTACATAGTGAGTTCAGAACCAACCTTGACTACAGAGTGAGACCCTGCCTAAGAAAGAGTTCAAAATAAAAAAGGACAGATGAAGTAATTCAGTGCAAAGGCCGTGGGTTCGGTCTCCAGTGTTGAAACAAAAGAAAGAAAACATGGGTCTAGGGACATGACTTAGTGGTAGAATACTCTTGAGTTCTATCTATCTCCAACAACACCAAAGGAGTCGGGTAGGAGAAGCAAAAACACAGAGCTTTGTGTCAAATTGCTGTTTTTCTTTCTGTGCTTTGGTCTATACACAGGGAAGAAAGGAACCAGACCCAGGTGCTGAGACAACAGCAGGATGAGGCATACCTGGCCTCTCTCAGGGCTGACCAGGAGAAAGAAAGGAAGAAGCGGGAGGAGCGGGAGCGGAAGCGGCAGAAGGAGGAGGAGGTGCAGCAGCAGAGGCTGGCTGAGGAGAGGCGGCGGCAGGTGACAGGCTGTGCCTCTGCTCCCTTTGATTTCCACACTGTGACACTTTGCCGTGTTGGTCTTTGTCTTTACAAAATGAAAACACTGTGTTCAAGTGTTTTCATTCCCTTACTCATTCTTAGTCCCAGTGTTAGCTGGTAGGGCATTTTATTCATGGTTTTGTTTCACTATTCGTGGGAAAGCCCATGTCTTTTAGCCATTGCTGTTTTCCTCACATAGTTAAATACCTGCACAAAGTTAGTAAATACCACATGTGACACACAGTTATTTCTGGTGTCTTGCCAACATGTTTTTCTTATAATGGTTAGTCATTAATTTTTTTTTCTAAATGGACAAGCAACCATACACAGTCCTGTTTCCCAACTCTGCCATAGTCTCACCATTGCTTTGTGTCTCTACAGAACTTACAGGAAGAAAAGGAAAGGAAATTGGAGTGCCTGCCTCCTGAGCCTTCACCAGATGACCCTGAAAGTGTCAAGATAATTTTCAAGTTACCCAATGATTCTCGAGTAGAGAGACGATTCCATTTTTCACAGTCTCTAACAGTAAGGATCAATTGAGTTGGCGGAAGTGTTTATAGCACCTAAGCTGTAGGTTTAGAACCTTTTATAAACTCCTAAGGTTATTAGTGTGTGTGCTGCTCTGATGAACAGGGGAGAAAGTAAGAAGAAATGGTTGTATGACATCAGTGGACATGAGAAAGAATGCATTGAAATACTAAGGGTTCCTTCAGGTTAGGCTGTTACCTTGACATAATGTTTAAGGCTTTTTTTCATCATAATGTTTGCACTTGGGATAGAGGTGTAGGTTATGGCTTAAGTACTTGCCGAGTGTGCACAAGGCCCTTGGCAATCCCCAGCACCATATAAAGATTAGCTGAACATGGTGGTACACACCTATAATCCCAGCACTCAGGTGGCCGAGACAGGAGGATTGCCTTGAGTTTGAGATGTGGGTTACATAGTAAGTTCAGGACCAGCCTGGACTACAGAGCAAGACCCTGTCTCAAAAAGAGACCTTGTGAAGAACTCCCATAAAAGACGTATATGTTTGAGGTTCAGAGGCTCCTGCCCATGTTCTCTTCTGGCATTGGGCTTAGAATCCTACCAGGACTGCTTGTTCTCAAGTGAAACCTCTGTCCCCAGTGACCTAAAATCACTGAAGTATACACATAAATATAAGTACATGTGTAGTTCAGATACAGTTTTGTCTTATTACTCACTTAACGTACAAGACGTGGGCTGAAGGAATAGCTCAGCAGTTAAAGCACTTGACTAGCAAGCACAAGGCCTTGAGTTTGATTCCCCACTACCAAATAAGATGGGCAAGGTGGCACACACCTGTAATCCCAGTGCATGGGAGTCTGAGCAGGGGATTGCTGTGAGTTTGAGGCCAGTGTGAGCTACATAGTGAGTTCAGGACCAGCCTGGACTACAGGCTGTCTCAAAACAACATAAGAAGCTCCAGTTCCTGAGGCTCTCTTGAGTATTTGGGATCCACATAACAATTATTTGTCTTTTCCATAGGGAACTAGGTAAAAGCAGAAACTTCTTTTTTAACGGTACTGGGATATCAATCCTAAGACCTTCACACTGAATTATATCCCCAGCCCATTTATATTTTTTTTTTATTTTGAGACAGGATCTCACTAAATTTCTGAGTTATCTAAATTGGGCTCGAATTTATAATCCCCTTGCTTTAGCCTCCCAGAGTTCTGGGGTTACAGACCTGCATCACTGGGCCCAGTTGCCCTGAAGTAATATTTGTTTATTTGTTATTTGTGGTACTAAGGATTGAACCCAGGGCCTTCATACTGAGCTGTATTCCCAGACCCTTTTTTTGGGAGGAAGGAGCAGGGGACAGAATCTCTGTAAATTGCAAAATTGCCCCGACTAGGTTTGAACTGCAATCCCCTGCCTCAGTCTCCAGAGTACTGGGTTTATAGACGTGAACTGACTCATATAATAATTTTTAAAAAATCTCTTCTAAACTGAAGATAAGGGGATGGAGGAATAGTACAGAAGTTAAAGTGCTTACATAGCAAATAGAAGGCTGAGTTTGATTTCCCAGCACCACATATGCACATGGTGGCACATGCCTGTAATCCTAGCACTGGGAGGCTGAGGCAGGAAGATTGCTGTGAGTTCGAGGCCAGCCTGGACTACAGAGTAAGTTCCTGTTCCAAAAATAAATAACTGGGGCCAGAGGAATAGCACACAATATCACAGGGCCCTGCGTTTGATACCCTAGCACTCCATAAGCCAGTCGTGGTGGCACACACCTGTAATCCCAGCACTCGAGGGGTTGAGGCAAGAGGATTGCTGTGAGTTTGAAGCCATCCTGTGCTCCATAGTGAGGGCAGGACCACAGAGGTGAGACCCCGTCTCTAATCCATCAATAAATAAATTAGAGATCTGTCATGTTCTGATGTAGACACAACTAGGGAGTCTAGAAACAACTGAAAGTTTGTTTTGGAATTTATAGCACTTAGCTGGCAAATACGGAATGTAAGACTCAACTAATACAGAATAATGAAAGTTTTGAGACATCTTGGTGAGAGAGCAAGATATAACTTTCTTTTTTGTCTCTTTTATACATTTATTTATATTGAGGGAAGTTCCTTATATCTATGACTTTGGGTTCATTGGGTTTTTTGTGGTACTGGGTATCAAACCCAGGGCGTTTGCACTTAGCCATATCCCCATTTTATTCCTTTTTTTTTTTGTTTGTTTTTTGAGACAGGGTCTCACTCTGTAGCCCAGGCTAGCTTTGGATTCAGGACAGTCTGCCTGCCTCAGCCTCCCTGTGCTAGAATCATAGGCATATACCACCCACCACACCCACCTTTATGTGGTGCTGGGGAATTGAACTCAGGAGCTTGGCTTGCAAGGAAAGTACTTCAAGCACTGTGCCGTTCCTCCAGCTCTCCTCCCCCCCCCCCCTTTATTCTTTATGTGTATTTTATTTAGAGACAAGATCTCATCTGAGTTGCCCAGACTGGGATTGAACTTGGAGTCCTCCTGTCTCAGCCTCCTAGAGTGCTGGGTTGCAGATGTGAACCACCAAGTCTAGCTTTAAAGATTTTCGAATAGATTTCTCACTAACTGAGAGAAACGCCAAGTCATAACTAGGGCTTGTACAGAGGAAACAAGTACAAAGGAACATTTTTAGTAGTATGAATTCTCCTGATATTGCTTCCCATCCCCCTAAGAATTTACCTGTGCCTGGGCTGGTAGAATAGCTCACTGATTAAAGCACTTACCTAGCAAGGGCTAAAAAAGTACCTGAATTTGATTCCTCAGTTTAAGTTGAGCGTGGTAGCACATGCCTGCCCTATAATCCTGGTACTCAGGAGGCTGAGGCAGGAGGATTGCTATGAGTTCAAGGTCAGCCTAAGCTACATGAGTAGACCTTGCCTCAAAGAAAATTATTTTTACTGGTGCCTTTTCAGAGGCAGGACAGGGAGAGGAGGGCGTTCACTTAGCAGGTAGGTCCATGTAACAATGTCAGATCCTGATCAAGTTAAAGAATATATCTGCGTGGGGCTGGGAGCATAGCTCAGTGACAGCACTTGCCTAGCATTCCCATGGCTGTGGGTTCTCTTCCCCAGCACCATGTAAAGATTAGATGGGCATCGTGGTGCATGCCTGTAATCCCAGCACTTAAGAAGCTGAGTCAAGAGGATTACTGTGAGTTCTTCAAGACCAGCATGGGGACTGGAGGAGTGGCTCAACGGTTAAAGTGCTTGCCTGGCAAGTGCTAAGTACCCGAGTTTGATTCCCCAGCACCACATAAGCTGGGCACATTGGCCCATATCTGTAATCCCAGCACTCAGAAGGCTGAGGCAGGAGGATTGTTGTGAATCTAAGGCCGGCCTGCGCACCTTGGTGAGTTCAGGACCAACCTGAGCTACAGAGTCAGACCCTGTCTCCAGAAAAAGAGAGAGAGGGAAGACAAGAATATACCTACATGTAGGACAGTCAAGTGCAGTTGGCCCAGGGTGAATATCAAAGCCAGAAGACAGCAGGGAAGGGACACACAGGAAGGGGAGGGTTTATATGGGAGGTAGGTTTGAAGTCATGGTTACACATACACTCGTGATCAGGGAGGGTATATGCACCTGTGCATTTGTATTGTATACATACACAAATGTACACATGCATATTCTCCCTAGATCTTAGCTTTTATGGGTATATTTTGAGATAAGGTCTCACTAAGTAGCCCAAGCTAGTCTCAAATTCATGATTCTCTTTCCTTAGTTTTCCAGTTGCTGAGATCACAGGTATGTGCCTCCATGCCCAGCTAGATCTTTACAGGTGGTGGTGGCGGGGGTGGTAATTGGTTGATTGGTCTTTTAGAGTCTTGCTTTATAGGACAGGCTGGCCCTGAATGTCACTGTAGCCTAGGCTGGCCTTGAACTCTCAGCATAGGTGTGTGCCAAACTACATAAAAGAAAAAAAAAAACAGAGCTAAGGATATAGGTCAGTAGTACATGACTTGTGTAGCACACATGAGACTCTGAATTCAATCCCCAGCATCACCAGTCTCCCTGGAAAAATGGCTGATTTCATGGCTGGGTCAGGGAAAATAAAGAAAAAATACAACCTGAAACACCTTGTTCTTGAAAGCAAGAAATTATTCAGAGAACAAAGCAGACGTGACAAAAAAAACAAAGAAGTCAGTCATTCAGACTAACCATCTGAAACAGTATGAACATTAAATAATAATTGTAGGGCAGGATGTGTAACTCAATGGTTAGAACACTGCCTAATGTGCACAAGTCCCATTCCTAGCCCACAAAAATTAGTCAGGCAGAGGTTGAGTGAGGCAAGAGGATTGCCATGAGTTTGAGGCCACTCTGGGCTACATAGTGTGTTCAAGATCAGCCTGGACTCCAGAGTGAGAACTTTCTCCAAAAAAAGAGGGGGGTGGGGGCGGCGCTGGAGGAATAGCCCAGAGGCTATAGTACTTTCCTAGTAAGTGAGGCAGGAGGATTGCTGTGAGCCCAAGGCCAGCCTGGACTACACAGTGAGATTCTGTCTCAAAATTTAAAAAAGTTTGAAGCCAGGGTGAGCTACCTACATGTTGAGATGTGACAAATAAAGGTAACACTGTAACAGAGTTCTAAACTGGATCTGTTTGCTAGAAAAGACAATTGGCAAAACTTGAATGGGGCCTGACTAATAAATGTAATACTGTGCACGCCTGTGTACTTATGTTCTGTAGCTCTTGTGAATTCAACCAAACCACAGATCAAATTGTCCGCCCAGTAATCAGTGTCTTCCTTTCTTGTCATTAATTTCTAAACAATACAGTACACCAGTGGTATATATTATTTATTTACTTTTCTGAGCTAGAAAGGGAATCTATGCTATATCCCTAGTCTGACTTTTGGTTTTTGATTTTGAGACAGAGTCTTGCTAAGTTGCCCAGGCTGGGCTTTAACTTGGAATCCTCCTGCCTTGGCCCCACAAAAGTGCCACTGGCTCATGCCTATAGTCCCAGCACTCGAGGCTGGACCAGCCTAGACTATAGAGTGACACTGTCTCAAGGGAAAAAACAATTAGGATTGCAGTGTGATGACTGCTTTATGTCTTATAATCTTGGGAGAGTTGGGGGACAGTTGACTTTCTAGCGATTATGTCTCTTCCTCACTGCCATTCTTTTTCTGTATGATCTTTTTAGGTAATCCACGACTTCTTATTCTCCTTGAAGGAAAGCCCTGAAAAGTTTCAGATTGAAGCCAATTTTCCCAGGCGGGTACTGCCCTGTGTTCCTTCAGAGGAATGGCCCAACCCCCCTACACTGCAAGAGGCCGGACTCAGCCACACAGAAGTTCTCTTTGTTCAGGACCTAACAGACGAGTGACACTTTTTCTTCCTGTCTCCTCCCACCCAATCCCTAAAAGAAATGGAAAAAAAAACAGCAAAAAAGAGAGAAATTCATATTATTATTATAATACAATATTTTTTTTAAAAGACTGCTGCATCCTAAGGAAGGATCAGAAACCACGCTGCCTGCAAAAGTCACAACCTGTGTGCATGGTGTGCACAAAGGTTAGCAATGAACGTTCCGCTCGGCAAGCTCACCCTTCCTCTGGCCTCCTTACCGTGCACCTTCCAGTGAGTGGAGACTCTTCCAACCCGTCCATTGTCCCAACTAGGGAAGGGGACATTCCTATTAGTTTTCATTCATTCTTACTTTTATGGAAAATAAAAGTGAAAAACCTCCATCGACCAGCTTATGGCAGCATCTCCTGGGACTTCCTTCTCCCGCCTCTAGAGAAGATGGGGAAGAGAAAACAGAGATGTTCCTTGAACTCTCCTCAGTTTATGAATAACTTTGTTTCTTTTGCTTTGTAATGACCAAAGGAATGAGGCTGACCTGGGTGTATTTTTTTTTTAAGTTTATTTGATAAAGAGCCAACTCTTAAACCTCTAAGTTCATGCTCTGGGCTCCTTAGCCCACAACAGCATAATAAAGGTGCCCGGGCTGGTTTGTGCTTATTTCTGCCATTGCCCTCTCGTGTTCCCAGAGAGGTCATTTTGGTCCAACTCTTGCTGTTCTTTCTTGCCATCTGTATATCCCACTTGGAGCAGTGGGAGGAAAGGTGGGTCTGTAGCTTCGCAAAGCATGTGTGCACAGATTACACCAGTGTATGTGATGGGCACTCACCTTTACACACAACAAGTTTTCCTTGGAACTATACCAGGTGTTGGTTAAAGGTCCAAACCAAAGGATGGCAGCTCTTCATTCCTTTTCTGCTGGACATGCTGCTCCCAGCTTTCCCGAGTTGCCACGCTTGGTGCCTTTGCAGAGGATGTGGGCCTGCGGTGGAGCAGCAGAGCCACTTACGAGTGTCCTCCCTACCTATCTCAGTGGAAGTGTGTTGTTTTAAGGATGGTTAGAACCAGAGGCCTTGAAGGGAAACTAGACAGGATGCCCTGATTGTGTAAGCTGTGGGAAGGCACATCTCACTTCGTGATGTAGCCACCTGATAGAGGCTGTTTTATCCTCTCCCTCTATTGGTATGTTGAAATAAGAGAGGTTTGGGAATCTGCTTCTGAATGTCCAGTCTGTAGTTGAGTCTGTGGTGATGAGTACACGGGTCAGGCCTTGTTTTAGCAGATGCCACTATGTACTGACAAGTATTCCAAAGAGTTCTGTAGCTAGATGGCACCGGCTTTTATGTTACACCTTCTGAGGTCACTAGTTACCAGCACGCTGTGAAGGCAGAGGGCTCAGGTCTATAATTTGTAGATGTGTCACAGCCGTAGAATTTCTCTTGTTTAGCTAAAACCTAAAGACTGCTTTTTGGTATCAATAATATGATAAATGTTCTGTGCAGCCTCAGGTATTTTAAGGATAATCACCATGGGATGTAGGAGAGGTGCCTTGCGCCTATGCCCTGCATGGGAAGCCTGAGAATTTCCCAGTGACTTTAGCATTGAGGTCTAGAACACTGTCCCTAAAAAAATTTAGCTCCGTTCATAGCTGCTTGTTTTTCCACTTGCTTTCCTGTCCTCCCACGACCAGATGGGTGAAATATATCTCAAGTGAACATCAGGTAAACCATGCTTTCCTTTCCGCCGTAAGTTAAATCTGCTTCTCAGTGACTACATGCAAAGAAATTTTCCACTTACGAGTTCCCTTATTTCCAAACACGTCTCTTTCCCTGGCAGCACACAGGAAGATGTGAAGGGCCCTCATGAGGCTGAGTGCTGCGTGGTTCACCCACTTGGGAGAGTTGTGATCCCTTCACTTAGTAACTGTCTCATTCCATCATATCACTTTATGCTTCTGACCTTTTGCTAGCTGTCGTCCAGCAAAAGAGGGCCAATTCCAGGATATTGTGGCAAGGTTCTTCTCTTGACAGTGCAGCTCTTGGGACAGCCTGTGCATTTATTACAGATTGCCAGAGGCCTCAGTGGAAGCACATGCCCCTCCTCTCTGCTCCTCTCTAGGCCCTTTTGAAACTTCTGCTTCACTTAGACCCATGCCTGTGTCCTTGCTGCCTCTAGTGCTGCTATCTGGGTACCATTTCCCTTCCTGCAGGTGAAATATGGGCTTCAGATTTTGTCACTCGATGCCAGTATAATTTACATTACTCACAAGGACCTTTGGGAGCTTGATGGGACCTGCAAATGGGAAAAATATGTCAAGAAGCCAACAGTCTGCAAGCATTTGCTCTTACTTCTAAATCACCTCTGAGATATTTCAGCTGTTGTCTCCAGATAACAAGTCATCAACTGAACAAAATACATGTTTCAACTTTTCCAGACTCCCCACACTGAAGTTGTAGTCAGTTGAATAACTGGGAAATGACCAAGCAAAGACACCCAATACGGGTGGTTGAGTTTTTGCAGCCTCAGTGAGACCCCTCTGGTCTGCTTCTGCAGAATTTCCTGCAGCAAATATGTCTTTCTCTTTTTGCCTCCACCATGACACATGGAGAAGAGATGGCTGGAGAATACCTCTGTAAAAACAAAAACTAAAAACCTAGAATCTTCAACTGAGCAGTTATGAAAATTGCTAATGGTGCCAAGGCCCAGGAAAGAGTTTCAGGAAATGACTGAGGAGTGATAACCCCCACGATGCACAGTCAGGGGAGATTATCACTTGGTGCTTGAACAAGGCGCTCCACCTTGCAATTGATTTTTTTTTAGGACTTGTGAGGAATGCAGCAATGGGAAGTCCGCCCACAAAGGATGCAGTGCCCCAACTTGTACTGCACCTGAATAGTTACATGATAATTCCTGAAGAAATCTAGCATACTTTAAATTTTTTTTCATACAGGTTTACATTGTATTGTAGGTTAACATTAAATGTTTGATAACAAAAATTTCGCAACCAGCTGTGGGTTTTTCTGTCTAGGAGAGATGTGGCAAGTATTTTTCTGTGTGTGAAGGAAAAGTTGAAAATGATTGAGAATAGGGCTTTGCAGGCCATGAAACAAGAAAATGAAAAGTGAACAATTAAGACTGATCTGTACTATATCTGGGAAATAACAGCTAGCTACTTAATTGGTGCATTAGAAACTAAACAAACGTGGGATCAGATTTCGTCTGTCACTTGTCAGCTTTGTGACCCCAGGTGAGTTCTTCAGCTCCTGTAGCTTCAGTTTCCCCAGCTGTAAATGAAACTAATGTCATCTGCCTTGGGACAGATTTGAAGAGTAAGTCAAAGGTGTATGGAGCAAGTGACAAACAGTAGATGCTACTAAATGTTTCTCTTCTGTTGTATATTTTGGAGGAATATTTTCTTGCAGTAGTAACTCAGTTTCTTACAGAGTTTATCATTTCTCCTGTTAGAACAGAGCTATATCTTTGCAAACGTGGTGAACGAAGAGTTGTTGCTGATCCAAATGTCTGTGCTTTTTTTAATTCTCCAGGAATATTTTCATTAAACCTCCGCCTTTATCCTGGGTAAAGAATCCTGTGAAGTGTGGATTCTTGTCATCTCCAGAGTCTGCCCTGCTGCTTATCCAAAGAGGTGGGAAACTGGGGGCATAGATCTGAGGTTAGAGTGTTTGCCTAGCATGTCCAAACTCTGGGGTCTATCTTCCTAGCACTACATAAAACAAAAAATAAGCTACGCATGGTGGAGCACACCTGTAATCCCAGCATTTAGGAGGCTGCGGCAGGAGAATGGCCATTAGTTCAAGGCCAGCCTGGACTACAGAGCAAGACCTTGTCTTGGAAAAAAAGGAGAGAAAGAAGGAGGGTTGAGGTTTAGGCTGTGCTTATGTGCTTATGCCTGGTACTTTGTTCTTGATGTGCTTCTCTGACACTGTAATTGGAAGTTCAGTATACTTTCACCCTGATGGACCTTCAAGCCCTAGATTGCCTCCCTCCATTCCTTCCTTTCCTTTCCTTTCCTTTCCTTTTTTTTTTTTTTTTTTTTTGGTATTGGAATGGAAGTTGAAGGGCGATCAGACTGACCTACGTCACCAGCCGATTTTTGATTTTGAGACAGGGTCAGGCTGGACTCAAACTTGGGATCCTCCTGCCTCGGCCTCCTAATCCCTCCTGGGATTGCTGGCCTACACCACCAAGTTTGTCTCATTCCCTTCCCTCTTGCCATGTGCTCAGCTGTGACACTTGAGCCTTCCTCAGCCCTCAGCCCTGTCAGAATGATGGCTCAAAACTCACAGGTTTCAGCGAGGTGACTTAATTTTCCCATGGATATTGCTGCCTGCTTAGATGTTATCTGCTGACTATTACCAGCACAAGTGTGCTAGATGACTCCCACTTCCACACAGTGGCTTTCCTGCAATCTGGTCTTACCGGTCCTCGTTTAACTTGTTTGGCAGCTGAGAATGATGAAAAGAGGATTGAGAGACAAATCTGGATTTGAAATTATCTGCCACTTGCAAAGTTTAAACTAGGGCAAGTTACGGACTTTAGAAGCTGTTTTTACTTATTTATGGAGACAGCCCCACTCTTTACAGAGTCCTCAATATCCTTGAACTCACAGCACTCCTACCTCAGTCCCCCAAATGCTGAGATTACACGCATGTGCCACCACACCCAGCTTAGACGTCCTGGGTTTTTTTTTGTTTGTTTCTGTTTGTCTTGTATTGTAGTCCAGGCTGGTCCTGGACTCCCTATGTAGCCCAGGCTGGGCTGGACCTCACAGTAGTTCTCCTGCCTCAGCCACCCAAACACCAGACCCAGTTGAACTCAGGGCCACATACTTGCTATGCAAGCACTCTTAACTGCTGAGCTACGTCTCCAGACCCAAGGTGCTACTTAAGGTGAGACACAGTATATGAAGTGCCTGGCAAAGGGTGGGTGATACTCAGTAAATGCTAAGTTCCTCTTTCATGTCCCCTAACAGCAAATGCTGCACTTGAAACTGCTTCACTCCTAAGACCTCGGATCACAGTACCAGTACCTGCCCCTATCTGCAGCTCCCCCGGGCCAGCTGTGTCCTCTCCACTCATCACAGTCCCCCCATTTGCCCTGGTGGCACTCCGTTCTCCGCTCTTAGGATACACACAGCACAGACCTGAGGATCCTTGAGTGTTGGCATCCAGTCTTTGATTCCAGTTCTAAGTAATTTCCTGTCCCTTTCTGCCACAAAGGGAATCTTAAGTCCAACTCTATTAGTGTGTTCCACAATCTAAACCCAACAGGCTGGGTCCTGAGAAAAACACCTTGACACAACTTGGTCATCTTCCTTTTTCACCACAAAATTGTTTTGCAGCGTCACCTGCTTCTGCTTCCTCTTTCTCATCTATCTTGTGGGAAGATAGTCTTTACATACAGTAAAGCACCCAAATTTCTTCCCCCAGTACTGAGAATTGAACTCAAGGTCTTCACACTAAACTGCATCCTGGCCTCCTCCCCTGCCCTGACCTTTTCTTTCTTTCCTTTTTTTTTTTTTTTTTTCTTTTTGAGACAGAGTCTCACTCAGCGGTCCAGGCTGGTCCTGAACTCATTAGTATAGACCAGGCTGGCCTCAGCCTCCTGAGGACTGGGATTACAGTTGTGCACCACCATGCCCAACTTTATGTGGTGCTGAGGAATTGAACTCTGGGCCTTGAACTTGCTAGGCAGGCACTTTAACCACTGAGCTATTCCTCTAACTCCGTTGATAAGAATTGTAACTATATATACACCAAAATCAAGATGCAGAATATTCTACTGCCCCCTCTCCCTTTTTTGGTGGTTGTTACTTTGTTTTGAGGCAGGGTCTTTGTAGTGCAGGCCAGTCCTCAGCTGACTAGCCCAGGCTGGCTTAGAACTCATGGCAATCCTCCTGCCTCAGCCTCCTGAGTGCTGGGATTACAGCCATGTGCCATCATGTCCAGTTTATGTGGTGCTGGGGAATTGAACCTAGGGACTTGAGCTTCCTAGGCAAGTGCTTTAGCTGTTAAGCTATTCCTCCAGCTCCCCAGCTCATTTTTTAGTTTCGTTTTTGATTGTTCTATTGTGGTTTTCTGTGGGTGTGTTTTTGTTTTATACTGGGGATCCAACCCAGGGCCCTCACCCTGAGTTACACCCCACCCCCCTTTTTGCCCTTTTTTATTTTTAATTTTGAGAAGTTGTCCAGGATGGGCTTGAATTTATCACCCTTCTCCCTCAGCCTCTTGAGTGCTGGAATTGCAGCCTGCACCACCAGGCCAGGCTCCTTTTACTTTAATTTCTGAGATAGCATCTCATAAATTGCCCAGGCTGAGCTCCAGCTTGCAGTCCTGCCTTAGCCACCTAGAGTGCTGGGATTACATGAGGCCTGGCCCACGTTTATTTCTGATCTTGAGACAGGGTCTCACTAAGTCACTGTTGCCCAGGTTCAGCTCCAACTTGCAGTCGTACTCACTCTGCTTGCCCATGTGCTACGATTACTGGCCTATACCACTGGGTCCACTTGAAATTTTTACTTTTTATGAGGCAGGTCGATTACGAGTTTAAGCCCAACCTGAGCAACTTAGTGGCTTAGTGTGACCCTGTCTCAAACCCAAGAAATGGGCAGAGGATAGCTTGGTACTGAGACCCTGGATCCCATCCCCATCACCACACGCATATACACAAAGATCATAATTGGGTTGTATACCAACACAGACACGTGCAAGCTCTGCATGCACCTTGGTGTTCCCTTAATATATACAGCTGTTACTTTTGGTGCCTATATTAGAGGTTTTCAGATGCAAGCAGCAGGAAACCACTTGGCTAATTTGAGGAAAAAACACGTTGGGAGACGGGGGTGGATTCCAGAACTGAAAGCCAGACCTAGGAGTGAGCTGAGCACAGTTGTGGGGTAGAGGACAAGAGGATAACATGGCCCCTGCCCACCTTCAGTATAGAGTGAAGTCGATTAAAAGTTATGATGAGATGGAGCCTTGTAAGAAAAAAATTTCACCATTCAAAATGATTAATATTTCAGCTTACTTTTTTTCTTGTACTGGAAATTGAGCCCAAGGCTTCACACAGAGCTACAACCCAGCCCATTTTTTAATTTTTGATTTTGAGACAGTCTCATTAAATTCCCCCGGCTAGGCTTGAGCCTGCAATCCTCTGGCTTCAGCCTCCTGAAGTCTTGGGATTGCAGGCTGTGCCACAGGCCTGGCTGCTTCTACCTTTTTTCTGTGGTTATACTTGGGTTAAAAATTGCAAAAAAAAAAAAAAAAATTATGCCTAGGGATGTAGCTCCATGGTACTGAGTTCACTTCACCTGTGAAGCCCTACATTCAATCTCCAGTGCTGAAAAAAATACAGAAAATGTTTATACATGTGCAAAAAATAAATCCATTTATGTTCAGCAGATGTGGCTAACATGTAGCTGAGCCAATGCAGCTCATTCTAGGGACGGGAAACTGAACTAATAAGTGGTGATTTGAGTGGTAAAGTGAGTCAGATGCATAAGATTAAATATGTTAACTATCTCATTGTTTCTCTGATTCGGAAAACCCAGAACACAGGCATTCTACAGAACCAAATGAGTGTGATACGGGGAGCTAAGGGGAGGTGGGAATATTGGAGGGCCAAAAATGGGAGGATAGGGAATCATAATATTGGTGTGATATGTATGTGCATAAAATACTCAAGTTCACTGTAAGCATTATGTATTGCATATATATATTAATAAAAATGGTGGGGGGGAAAAACCTGAAAATCAGTATCCCATTTGGCTCAACTCTACCTCTTCTGAGGTATGTTCCCAAAAGAGTCATCATTCAAGAATGATGCATGCAAGGGCTGAAGGGATAGCACTGTAGTTTATGCACTTGCCTAGCAAGCTCAGGGCCCTGAGTTCAATTCCTCAGCACCATATGAGCTTGGTGTTGTGAGACATGCCTGCAATCCCAGCACTCAGGAGCCTGTGGCAGAAGGAACACTGCGTTCGAGGCCAGCCTATTCACCTCAGTGAATTCAGCACCAGCCTGAGCTACAGATCCAGACCCTGTCTCTAAATAAATAAATAAATAGTATAAATAGTGATACATGCATACCCATGCTTATAGTGGTACAATTTATAACAGCTGAATCTTAGACGAAGCCAATATATCTGACAACAGATGAATGGATAAGGACAATATGGTATATATGCACAATGGAGTACTACTTTTTCATAAAGATAAATTCGAGTCTTTTGTAAAAAAAATGGATGCACCTTGAGACAACCATGCTTAGCCAAATGAATCAGACACAGGTTAAATATCATGTTTTCTCTGAGAAAACTAAACCATAAAAAAGTAAAAGACATATAGAAGAAAGTAAGAAGACAGACTTTGTGGAGAGGGAAAGGGGATGTGGGGAGGGGAAAGAGATATGATATGTAAATAAAAAATAAAAACTGAAAAGAGCAATGTGCAGAACAGTAACAAAAAATACACATTTTACTGCCATTTAATTCCTGCAAACAGTGCCACCAGGGGGCAGACACTGTGGTAGTTGCCAAAAGAAGAGCTTCTGAGGGCAAAGAAGGAACTAGAATGGCTTCCCTTGCCCACCATCACGACTTCAAATAACAATTTCAGTGGCCCAGGCCTATAATCCCAGCACTCTGGCAGGCTGAGGTGGAGGACTGCAAGTTAGAGACTTAGTGAGACGTGTCTCAAAAAAAAAAAAAAAAAAAAAAGACTGGGGAATGTTTGAAGGTTAGCATGAATCCCATGGGCTCAATCTCCAGCCCCTCTCCACTCTGCACTCCAAGGACAATACACATTTTTAATTTTTAACGTTTTTTTGTGGTGCTGGAGATAAGCACAGAGCCTTCACACTGAGCTATATTCCATTTTTATTTTTTGAGTCAGGGTCTCTCACTCTCATCCAGGCTGGTCTGAACTCACTATGTAGCCCACCCAGGCTGTGTTAGAACTCCGGGCAATCCTCCTGCCTTAGCTTCCCTAGTGCTAGGATTATGCCTGGTTTATGTGGTGCTGGGGAATTGAACCCATTGTCCTGTGCTTGCTAGGCAACACCCTAACCACTGTGCTGTTCCTCCAGCTTTGAGATCCAGCTATTGTGTGATGCTGGAGGACAGCACATAGGGCCTTGTGCTTCCTAGGCCAATACTTTTTGAAAGGAGGTCTCACTCTAGCGCAGGCTGTTCCTGAACTCACTGTGTAGCCCAGGCTACACGATCCTACTGCCTCAGCTTCCTGAGTGCTGGGTTATAGTCATGTGTCACCACACCCAGCTCCCAGGTGCTGGGAATTCAGGGCCTTGGGCTGGCAAGTGATCTTGTTTTAACCACTGGGCTATTCCTTCAGCCCTTTAATTTTTTATTTTAAGATGGGATTTCGCTAACTCACTAAGTTGCCCAGGCTGAGCTGGAATTTGCACTCCATCTCCCAGAGTGCTAAGATTATAGGTGTGTGCCACCAGGTCTGGTTGTTTTTCTTTTTGAGGCTGAATCTCACATTGTATTGCAGACTGACCCTGGATTTGCTGTGTAGCCCAGATTGCCTCAGCCTCCCAAGGAGTAGGATTACATGCATGGGTCACCACTTCCTGCTAATCCTTAACGTGGCGCTGGGGAATGAAACCCAGGGCCTTGGGCTAGCTCAGCAAGCGCTTTAACGCTGAGCTCCGCCCGCACCCTGGCCGTTTTTCTGGTTGTTTTGCATGTCATAGGGACGTACTGGCGCGTGGGTCTGCACCGCCAAGGGAGAAGATGGCGCAGCTGGGGAACCTGCATGGCTGGAGAGGGTACATGTTTATTTAACTCTAGACATTTGCAGAGAAACTGAATTGTTGGAAAAACTACCAAGGAGTGGAGAGGTACCACCACCGAAGTTCAGGCTCTACAGCGTCCTTCAGAGTGAGTTCTGTGATGCTGGGAGAGTGGCATGGGAATGGGTCTATGAAAGAGCGGAGGCCAGCAGCAGTCCCCAGCTCAGCAAATGGGCTGCCAGGGACAGGCCTTCTCACCCTGAGTTGTCGAGCTACCCACAACAAAGAAGGCCTTGGGTTAATAATATTCTGGGAAGCAAAGAACAAGACACTCCCATCTAGGTATCTTGAAAAATTCCAGGTAGACCAGCCGACAGACACGGGGATTCCAGCGGGGAGATCAGCTGCTCCTGTTGGCCCCTGCAGAGGGAGGCCAGCATAAGCAGGCTGGGGCCCAGGCCAAGCTAGGAGGCCCGAGGCCCCAGGGTGGCAGACAAACACAGTCACGCCTGGAAAAGATGGGCTCAGCAAAACGCGGGCATGAGACATGCATACCTACATACATTCAGAAGCTTATGTGCCGTTTTGCGGTTAGCTAGAGAAGTTTCTCACTGGTGACCAAATGATGGCCGCAAAGCCAACGATGGTGAAAAATAAACAGAACTTCTGGCTAACCCCTCCGGGCTGCTTGTAACTCTCTAACATCATTCATGGTTCCAGAGATACATACGCTTTTTTTTCTGACAATAAGTAAAAGGTGATGAGGACAATTCTGTCCTGTTTTTACAAGCCTTTTTCAAATACCGGTTTTGTCATAAAGTTTTAGATTTTTAGAAATGCTTTTTTAATACTAAGATGTATTTTTATATTCTTAATCTTTTCCTAGAAAAAGTTTTCATTTGACTACTTATAAAAAGTAATCATTCTCCAAAAAACCCAAAAAGAAGCCCCCCCCCACACACACACAAAAAAACCCTGTTCAGTTAGCTATAGGTCTTGAAGATTTTCACCTGTTTTCTTCTAAAAGTTCTCATGGTTTATGTTTTATCTTTAAATCTATGATTCATTTTGTTAATTTTTGCACAAATTGTGGGATTTACTTTTTGAAAAGACTGTCCACCAATTCTTAAAAAATGAATTGTTCTTATGTGGATCAACTTCTGGGTTCCTTATTCTGTTCCATTAAGCTGTATGTTTCTCCCTCTGACTATATCACATAGAACTGATTAATACAGTTATACTTAAGTCTTCAAATCAGGCACAATGATTTTTTGAGATAGAGGGTCTCACTTTATAGCTCAGGCTAGTCCTGAACTCACTATGTAGCTGGCCTCAAACTCAAGGCAATCCTTCTGCCTCAGCCTTCTGAATTCTGGGATTACAGGATGTACCACCACAGTGCCACATAAATCGTGCATAGTGGCACACGTCTGTAATCCTAGCTCTCAGGATGCTGAGGCAGGTGGATTGCTGTGAGTTCTAGGCCAGCCTGGGCTACGTAGTGAGTTCAAGACCAGCCTGAACTACAGGGTGAGACCCTGTCTTAAAAAAAAAAAAAAAAAAAAAGAGGAAGTAGGATCTGGGGCTACTGGCACAGGCCAGTAATACTAGCAATCGGGGAGGCTGAAGCAAGAGGATCTCAAGTTCAAGCCTGGGCAATTCAGCAGCTCAGCTTAGTGAGACCTTTTCTCCAAATAAAAAGGGCTATGGAGGTGGCTTAGTGTGAAGGCCCTGGGTTCAATCCCCACTACCATCAAAACAAAACAAGGTTGGGCGTAGTGGCACCTGCCTGTAAATCTCAGCTACTTGGGAGGCTGAGGCAGAAAGACTACAAGTTTGAAGGTAGCCTGGGCAACTTAATGAGATGCTATATCAAGATGAAAAGGGCTGGTGTGCAGCTCAGGGTACAGCACCTCTGGGTTTGAACCCTAGTACTACAAGATAAAAATTTTTTTTGAGAGGGTCTCACTCTGTAGTCCAGGCTGGTTCTGAACTATGTAGCCCAGGCTGGCCTTGGACTCAGGGTAATCCACCTGCCTCAGCCTCCCTAGTCCTGGGATTACAGGCATTTGCTAACACGCCCAGTTTATGTAGTGCTGGGCAATCAAACTCAGGTATTTAGCATTTGCATAGCGCTTGCTAGGCAAGTGCTTTAACTGCTGAGCTCTTTCTCCAGCCCTGTTTTGTTTTGTTTTGAGATAGGGTCTCACTCTGTAGTCTGGGCTGTCCCTGAACTCACTATGTACCCTGGGCTGGCCTTGAATACATGGCAATCCCCCTTGTTTATTTGAGACAGGAACTCAGTAAATTGCTGAATGCTCAGGCTGGGCTTGAACTTGTGTTCTTCCTGCCTCAACCTCCCAAAGTGCTGTGCTACCATGCCCAGCTGTGATTTTTTTTTTTTCTTTAGGCTTTCTCATATACAGAAAAGAACCAAGACTTCACCTTACAATTTTCTCAGCCTCTTAGGTCCTGGGAACTCAACTGCTACCAAGGATGTAAGGACTGTGTGTTCCAGCGTGCTCCAGGGAATGTAACTGAAGCCTTACACATGGCCAGACAACCTGAACATGGAAAATGACAACGGACATTAGTATAGGTGAAGCTCAGAGAAGTGTTGTAACGTGACTCCTGTTGCTTTCAACACAGAACTGACCAAATTTACAAAATCATCCTTTTTTTTTACACAAACTGTTATGCTTTTACCCGGCTTTTGAAAAACACATACTGAACCTCTCAACTGACTGATCCTGTTTCCTAATTTACAGATTATCAAAAGAAATACCTGGACCACCCCAATCAGCTCCACAGGCAGTCCCAGTACCCGCCCAGGCCCCTCCAGGCCACGCTGTTTGCACTTTCTACCTTCCTGGGGGAGGGTGCCCTGCATCATCCACCAGGGCCCCCCAGGGTCTCCTAGACTCTGCAACCCGAGTCTGGCTTAAGGGGTACGTGTCCATGTAGTTTCTGTGGGGGTTATGGATGGGTGGTTCTTGATGCTGGCCTCCCTGGTAGAGGGACCATTCCAAGCTTAAGCACACTACCAAACCTGGTCTAGTAAGAATCAATTCCACAACTTTTCTGCGAATTCCTGGGAAAAGGTTGCCTTCCCCTGGACAAAACACTTAAGTTTAAGGTGAAAGACCTTGTTTCAGGGGGAGGGAAGGGGGCTGGAGGAATGGCACAGTGGTTAAAGCACTTGCCCGGCAAGGGCTAGGCTGAGTTCAATTCTCCAGCACTACATAAAGCTGGGTGTGGTGGTGCACACCTGTAATCCAAGCACTTGAGAGACTGAGGGAGGAGGATTGGCATGAACCTAAGGCCAGCCTGGGCAACATAGTGAGTTAAGGACCAGCCAGCCGGGGTTACACAGCAAGACCCTGTCTCAAAAAAGAAAGAAAAAATAAAACCCTTGTTTTCTTGCAATAGGCCTGTCCTAACAGAAAAATCTACCTCCTGGCCTACGTAAGGCAAAAATGCTCTACCACTTAGCTGTACCTCCAGCCCACACCTCAGAACTTAAAATGTCAAGGCTACTAAAGAAGTTTATCCCCCTCAAACAGATGCAATCTTGTCACCTGTGAACAGAATCCTGCCTGACACGTAAGGGACATGGCCCAGAACAAGTCATCACTGAGTTGGACATGGTGGTGTATACCTTTAATCCCAGCACTCAAGAGGCTGAGGCAGGACGACTGTGGAAAGTTTAGAGGTCAGCCTGGGCTAAACAGCAAATTGAGGACCAGCTTAGACTATAGAGCAAAACCCTATCTCAAAAGAAAAAGTAGCCACTGGATTGGCAGACTGCTTTTGATGAGGGGTGCCAGTGCTGACTACCCCAAGGTTCTCCAGCAAAGAACACATTCTTCTGCCCCATTCCAAGCTGCTCCCACCTGCCCCGTGGCTTGACACCATCTCCTACCCCCGACTTCTCACCAAGGAACACAGGCAGCCAAAGGCAGCTCTGGGAGTACTTGGTATACATCATACATTTATTAGTGAATATCCCTCTGAAATCAGCAACAATATTAAAAAAAATAATGATTGCACTACTTGGTCAAGCAGAACTAGCAACTTTCATTTTAAAAAAAGTACAAATCTGTTAAAAATTTCAATCAGTATACACATATATATAATACAACATACTAGATATGTTAAATGCTACAAACCAATGTGAATTCAATGGAATGGAAAAAACCACACATTTAAGCTTTAAGAACCATTTTTCTCTATATATTAGCATTTTCTCAAATACATACGTGGGAAAAATGAGGTAACTGTAAAATGTGCAAGGAACAGGGCCCCCAAATTACATATATTTATATATATATATGTAATTATACATATATAAAACCTTTCTAACACAGAACACAGGCGCTGGGCCCAGCCAGGGCTGGGGGAAGGTGCCCACTGTCATGCCTAGGCCAGAAGTTGGTAAATAAAAGAGTAAACAATGACAAGCCCCCACCACAGGAAATCATTGGTAACATGGCATCTATAGCAAGGTCGGCAAATCACAAACATCCTAAATAATTGTTTCATAAATCTTTATGATGATTTTTTAAAATGTTGTTTCCCCCCCAAGTAGCTGCTTGCCAGAATCACTGCCGCAGCCGACACACAATCTGTGAGCCTGTTTCTGCCTGCCCCAGGAACCGAAAGGGTTTTGAAAACCTTTTGTTGGAGTGGGGAAGGGATGGGAGTTGGAGAGGGTGGTTCTCTGTGTAAAACACGTGGGTTTTCAACACTGCTATAAATATAGAAACATCACCTGGAGTTATATACAGTAAGACTTTGGGTTCTCCGTGGGGGTGGGACCAGGCCGCCGGACCCCCAGCAGGCCATGGTGGGAGTAGGGAGCCGGGGCGGCAGGCCGGGGCGGGAGCAGGGGGCGGGGCGCCGCGGAGAGCGAGGGTGGTTGGAGCATCCCTGAGGCAGCAGGCGCCGAGGCTGCCTGCTAGGATGTGCCGCCCCACACGCGGTTCGCTCAGGGCAGCAGCCCCAGCCCCAGCCGGGGTGGAAAAGGAAAGGAGGGTGGGGAGCTCAGCCAGCCCCGACAGGGGCCTCCTCCGGGTCCTGCAGGGCAGGAGTCAGCCTGGAAGGGGTCTCCTGGAGGTGGAGGCCCACGCCTTCCCTGTCCCCGTCCTGTAGGATTCCTTGGAGGAGACTCACCCAGGCAGGTGGGAGATGGGCCTTGGCTGGAGGGAGAAATGCCCTGAAAAGCGTACAGTCCCAGTAGGCTCTAGGGACGTGTGCAGTACAGTGCATGGCAGTTATCAGCTGAGCAGAACCCCCAACCCTGCCCCACAGCTGGCTGGGCCCAGCCCCACACGCATGCAGGCTGGGTGGCACCACCTGAACCTTCTCTGCCCTTTGGGCCTAAAATTTCATCCTGGTTGGTCCCTATACCCTCCCACTAAACCAAAGGAAAAAGTTGTCTTAAATACCCACACCCCCAAATCCTACACACAATTTTGGGCCAAATGAATAAACAAAAACTGCTGCTCCTCACATTCATGCAAAACGACAGAGAGGGGAAGATTGGACACAGGTCTGACTCTGTCACTGGTGGAGGGGCAGCCACCAGGAACACATGGACTCACTCTGCCCAGCACAGCCCCGACCCCCTCAGGATATGTGTGCCTCAGCCTGGGGCCAATTTCCCATTTGCTTGAGAGACCCAGCTGGGATGTACCTCCAGCTTGGGGCTGGGGCTGGCTGCCTGGGTCTGTCTGGAGTTACTCAGGACTCAGCCCTGGGCCTTAGGAAATGGCCTCCTGCCATCGTATGTCCGCAATTCTGGCAGTACCACCTGGGTGGAGGGAGGGTACCTGATTTCAGTGCAAGAGACCAGATGACCCAGTCTGGTGACCCGTGTGCTCATCCTGAGGCCAAGGACCTCTACCAGCCACACTGGGGAATAAACCCCTGGCTCCCAGTGCCAGCAGGAAATAGAAGGACCCAAGGGCAAACAGGAAGGAGACTGAGTTGGGGACACCCAGGCAGCTCCGTGGTGGGCAGGCAGGCAGGCAGATGAGGGAAGGAGTCTTTGGAGCTTGGCAAATGCAGGGGCTTATTGCAGGGGTTTCTCGCAGGGCTGACCCTGGCACCAGCTCTGGAGATGCAGGTGGGAATGACAGGGCAGACCTGGGCCACTCCCTCCCTGGGTCCCCCTAAGTTTCCAGAGCTTTGAGCAGGGTTCTTGTGGGCAGCTATGGGGCCTCACTCAGCCTCCCTGGGCACCTCAGAGGCGTCGGCCCGGCAAATGGGACACGTCCGGTTGGCCTAGGAGGAGCAGACACAAGTCAGTTTTCACTCACACCTGCCTGGCATCTTACCCAGTCTGTTCACTCCAGGCAGGGTCTTGTCCCCCTACCCCTACACCCACTCCCGAGGCAGAACTTCTAGGTGAAGGCAGGGACAAGGAGGTAAACCCTTCATTCCCACCTGCCTGCTTGTCATGAGGGGAACACCCGGGCACCAGCTTGGACTGATTTACCTTCAACCACTTGTCGACACACTTGGCATGGAACTCGTGGTTGCAGGGGAGAACTCGGAGCAGCTGCCGTGCCTCAAAGTCACTGAAGCAGACCACACACCTGGAGAGGGCAAAGCGTCACTCCCACACTGATAGCTAAGGCAAGGCTTATCACAGAGAGTGAACTTCAGTTGTTCAGGGGCAGAAGATGTGGGTAGCACTCACAGTGTCTGCTCAGACTGATGGCTGTCCGCGTTAAAGCGGTATGATGGGAGCTGCTCTATGTCTGCTTTGGTGAGGCCTCGGGGCTTGGCATCTCCCAGCCGCTCAGCCAGGTTCAGGAGGGCCTGGACACAGGGAAGAGTCAGCAGTGGCCCAGGTGGAGATCTCCCAAACCCTACTTCCCAGCATGGGGGGCATAAGACCTCATAGTTCTCCATCTCCACATCATCCACGTCTAGATCCAGGCTGATGGTAGGCCCCATCGCTGTTGGTGACATTGGCAGCATCGAGCTAGCGGAGGCAGGGGTGGGGGTTCAAGTCAAGGTCAGTAGGGACAGAGGCACAGAGCAGTTCCCCTAACTCCTCCCCTCAAATAAGGTCCACAACACTCAACGGTTCACACTGGGCATGCTAATGTTAGTCCTAGGACTGGTGGGAGGGATTATCTGGCTTGGTGGGGGTACTAGATGGCTTTGGAGGCCCTGGGACTGAATTTGAGTATAACCACTGAAGGCCCTAGAAAACAGGCTGTTGTGGCTCTGAGGCAGATGTGCTGGTACTTACAGGAAGTAGGGCAGGAAGCTGGGGTAATAAGGTGGTGGGGGTGGCGGTAGGGGAGGTGGGGGCAGCGGCTGTTGCAGGCGGTATCTCTGGGTGCTCAGTCTCCGTGGCATCATGTGGGAATACGGCTGAGAGAGGGGGGCCAGGTGCACATCAGCCCATGGGCTCTTCCCCCATCACCCTACAGCCTCGGTGGGAAGTGGGGACAGCACTTACCACACCAAAGGACAGTTCCTGGTGCAGTGGATCATGGGGCAGGTAGTGTAGGGGTACTGAAGGGGACAAAGCTGGGCCAGGGGCAGAGGTGGAATAGGTAAAGCCACCCAGGGTGTGCTGATCTCCCCGAAGGTCCACATCATTGTCGAGCCGCTGCAGGGGCTAGAAGATACAGGTGTGGTCAGCCATAGTGAGTGATAAGGAAAATTCCCACCTCTCGACCTCTAGCAACAGGCCCGGGCCCTAGACTCACCATACGTGGGTGCTGGGTCTGCAGTGAAACAAACTGCCCGAGAGGCGCCATGTGGGCAGGCTGTGGGGGTGGGGCCGGCGGCGGGGGGTGCAGGATATAGTGGTCACTGGAGATGAGGTGGGGGTAGGTCTGGTAGGGCACAGGGAGCTGCTGCATGGCGCACGCCTGGATCAGCTGCTGAGAGAGGCAGGCTGGAGAGTGTTCTGGGCGCTGGGCTGGGCCTATACTTGAGACAAGGGCCTTCCAGCCAAAGGGCCTCATTACATCTAGGAACCCAACAGCTACAGCAGCTCTGAATATCCCATCCCTGCCCTAGGCCACCCAGACAGGATATAAAGGCATACATTGTCCACTTCAGGGCCTATATACCAATGAGTAAGGTAGGCACGTGGGTGCAGGGAGGTCCCCGAATCCCGAAACACTATCTCTGTACGAAGACATATGCATCCTTTTGGGGGAAGGGCCACCGCCTGAAAGCCAGGCAGACATGTGGACAGTGAGTGAACACTTGATACAGCTCAGCTGCAGGGCACCTTGTACCTGCTGAGCAGCCTGGGTGGGAGCGGCAGTTAGCAGCCAGACGCAGGGCATAAGAAAGCACCCACTCACCGGCGGTGGAAGGCAGCAGAGGGGGTAGTGCTGCCCACTGAACATCACGGAGCATGCTGGGAGCTGCTGGGTACTGCAGCCAGGGATGTGCTGGCCTGTAGGCAAGGGGAAGCCTTGGGTGGTCACTGTGGTGACTGTGTAGGACAGAGGGACAGGTCCCTGGTGTACCTGTGAATGAAGAAAAAAGCCAGGAAGTTGCAAGGAGGAAGCCTCACCACTCCTAGGTACAGCAGAATGCTCCCTGGCCCCGACCTCAAGGGAAGAATAACCCTTTAGGAATCGCGGGAGAGAGGTGGGGTCCGGCTCTACTAGTCAATCATTGGGTAGGCCCAGGAAAGGTCTCCCCATTCCATTGGTCTTAGTTTACCTACCTGTAAAACAGGGCCCATAAAACCTCTGAACATGCAAATGAGTTAAGCAAAGTGAAATCAAGGCTTTGGAGCCTCTGGTTCTCAGACAGGTTAACAGAGACCAGGGAACAGGGTTCTGCTTACCTGCTCGTGGAGATCAACCATGAATGGGCTTTGCTGGGTGGCTGGGTGCAGCATTCGGGGGCTCCCGCCGGCAGGAGCCGAGGCTCGGTGCTCCTCTACGGGGAGGTGTAGTGGTCGGGGTGGTGGCTGCTGGGAGGGTAAGCGCTCATCCTGGGCAGGCGGGCTGGCCAGGGGGGCCTCGTGGCCGCGGCTGCACCATAGAGAGGAGGCCCCAATAGGACTGAGGGGGCCACTCGTTCACAGAGCAGGGAGGGAAACCAGGGTCACTATCCTCACTGGGGTGTGAACACAGCCCAGGGCCTTGGGCACCCCCCATCCCCCGGCCCCTGTGCCCCATCGCACTGGCTGCCCAAACACCAGGGCTGGCACAATTGTTCCTACCTTCCCCAGAGCTGGCCTGGAGTGCTGCTTGGTCCTGCAGAGAACTGCCGCTGGCCCAATGGGGCAGAGGGTGGCCACCTAGTCACTGCCAGAGCCCATGGTCGCATCAGGGGGACAAGGGGGTGGAGGGGCTGGGCCGAGGCTCACAACCCTAGAAAGCAAATATAAAAAGCAACTGAAGTTCTGGAGGAATGGCACAGCAGTTAAAGCGCTTGCCTTGAGTTTGATTCCTCAGCACCACATAAGCCAGGCAGGATGGCACACACTTGTTATCCCAGCACTAGGGAAGCTGAGGCAGGACAACTGCTCTGGATTCAAGGCTAGCCTGGGCTACACAGCCGACCCTGCTTCAAAGTGAGACAAAAAAAAAAAAAAAAAAAAAAAAAAAAAAAAAAAAAAAAAAAAAAAAAAAAGGCAGCAGCAGCAGCTAAAGTTAGAGAATTCCAATCACCTGTCTGATTAGGGGTGGGACCTGCAATGAGATTCTAGGGGCTAATGGCACTCATGTCCCTGGGCTTCCTGTGCGCTCTGGGACAGGCCCTTTTCTGGGTCCCTGCTGATAGGCCAGGGACAGGCTCAACCTATAGGGAACTCAGCCCTCTGGTTCCTGAGCTGTAAAGTGAGATCAAGTCCCATCAGAGTAGAGGTGTGGCGGGTTCAGAGCTGGCGAGCATGCGTCCCGATGAACTGCCTCTGAGAAGGCTCCTACACCCTGTCCTGGGATAAGGACCTTTCCCTATCTCGTGCCAGGTGAAACAACCCAGCCTCGAGGCAGCTGGGGGATGCTGTAAGGGCAGGGAACAGGGACCCTAGCTTGCCCCCTTCTGTCTGGGGGGCTAAGGAGGGAATCAAACAGGCTTGGGACCCAGTTTTCCTCCTACTGATGCAGGTGAAAGGGTCTGACCTGCCTTCTGCACTGAGGGGCTTTCAGTCCAAGGCAAAGCAGAATCCTTTCCTTGGCCTGTTCCCAAAGTGCCTACACATGTGACTTTATTTGCACCTCAAGGAAGATACTGTTAATCCATTACAGAAAAAAACTGAGGGGCTAGAGGAACAGCACAGTGGTTAGAATACTTGTCTATCAAGCAAAAAGACCTGAGTTCAATCTCCCAGAGCTACATAAACTGGGTATAGCATGGTTGCACATGCCTGTAATCCCATCACTCAGGAGGCTGAGAGAGGAAGGTTGCCCTAAGTTTGGGGCCAATCTGGGCTACAGAGCGAATTCAGTACTAGCCCAGACTAGATGCTAAGACCCTACGAAAGAAAGAAAAAAAGAAAAGAAAAACTGAGACTCAGCAAGAAAGGACTTGCCCTAGGCTCCATAGTGTCAAACACAGAAGATGAGCCAACTACAAGCCTGCCCCAGGACCCCTGATGCTTGCTGCCAGGGAGCACCAGACCAAGGCTTCACAGGAAGTGATGAAGGTGACCACTGTTACCTGTTGGGCCTAGCATGCAGCCAGGTCCTTGTTCTAGGGCCTTTTAACATGGGAGGTGAGGTCTGTTGAGAAAAAGGGAAGAGCCTAAGAGAGGAAGTTGAGTAGTGACAGGTGGTAGCATGGTCTCCTCCCTTGGGTGTCCGATGGGGAAAACTGAGGACATGGCTCAGACTTCATTCATAACTTCCTGCTGCCAATCTGGCCAAGTGAACAAAGGCTAAAGGAGACTCAGAAGAAACCTCAAATAACTGAAACAACTACTCCTGGCACTTCTGGGTTTGAATCTTTGGAGGCTTGTGAACAAGAGCACCTTGATTTTTATTAAATTCCTCAGCAATGTTTATGCATAGACAGGTTTAAAAACCTCTTCCCTAGCAGACCTCAGACATCCTAAAAGCCCACCATTCTGCCAGTCAAGAAGAAAAACAGTAAGAACTACGCTGTTTTCCATGTGCTAATTTGTTGAGTCCTCATGCCTCTGAGGGAGGTGGTGCCAAAGAGGACAGAACCTCTAGCTTCTGGACAGTCTTGGCTGAAGATTAAGGTACCTGGCTTCTCCTCTTTGAGCCTCAGCTCCCTCATCCACAAAATGGGAACCTACTACCTCGGGGCACTGTCAAGGACTGCTCCAAAGGCAACAGTGATTTGTGAAGTTCACACTTAGTTGAGGTGTGAATGATCACTATTATAAAATATGATACAGTGGCCTCCATCTCCAGTCCCCAAGCAGAAACAGTATCACTTGATGAGCTGCAAAAGACAGGAGGGAAACATGCGGCCTAAGAAAGTACCTGAGTTGGGAAGGGAGAGGCTCCTGGTTCCTGAAGTCCTGCCAGGAACAGAAGCAGCTAAAAGGGAAATATAACCACTTCATAGTTGTTAAAACGGAAGCCCAGTGAAAGGAAGAAACTTGTTGTATACCGCAAAGCCACAGAAGAAGAAAATTGGTCCTGCCTAGCTCCCAGGCCCAGACTCCACCAATTCTCCCTAACTCACTGGCACCAGCAATATGAGAAAGAAACACCAAATTCCAACTCTATTCCATGCCATAAAGGAACACAGGAGAGCATTTTCTTCCAAGCACTTGTAAGCAGCTCTGTTGTGAAGAGAAGAAAGAGCTGGAGCTAGCAATTTGCTCAAGGTCAAAACAAGCAACGGTGGCCAAGTGACCACCTCTTAACTGCTCTGCCTTTCCACACCTCTCACAAGGTGCTCTCAAATTAGGTCTGTGTAAACGGGTCTTAGGAGTTCCATCTCTAAGCCCAGTCTTGCCTGAAGGCTGGTACTTTCCACTCTGCAGCAACATCCCCACATCCACACACACACTCCTTAAGCCCAGGACTCCAAAAAGCCACCCTGGCCCTGGCCTAGGTGTTCTGCCCTCTCGTTTGGGCCTGGGGTTTGTCTGCAGCACGACGCACTCCCTTCTGCAGATGAGCAACGTCAACCCCTAGGAGCTATTCATGAATACACTGAGGCCGGAAAGACGCTTCCCTCTTTACTTCTCCCCCAAAAGAGAAGCTTCCTGAGGTGTGGTGCCTAGAACGGTTGAGGGTGTGATCACCACCTGCAGAAAAGAAGAGTCCTTCGCCGATTCAGATTCCCTGTGACCTTGGTCAAGGAAATCTTTTTACTTCCGAAAGCCTCAGTTTCCACGACTGTAAAATGGGGACAGAAATCTCTCTTCCCCAGCGAGCCCCAAAGCCAGAGGAGCAAAGTAGGAAACCATGTGGTCACATGGGGGAGGTGGGATCAATGACCCTGAGAAGCAGGCCCTTCCCCTCCTATCCAAAATAGGCAAGGTACAGGTGGTGGGGCTCCAGAAAGCTCCCACAGCCACTTGGAGATGGGACTGGGCGTCGACAACTCTTGACACATGTCCCAAGCAGAGGCGTTCTTATCCCCTTTCTACTCCTCTGTGCCGCGAACACTAAGACACCAGAGGCAGGAGGCCAGACCGCAGCGCTGGGACCGGAGCGCTGTGACTTTAAGAGCTCAAGATCCTGGACCATGTGCTCGCCGTGAGACAAAAGCAACAACAAAGGAAGTGGCGGCCGCAGGGGGAGGGGGCGGCTCCTTCCTCACCAACCGCAGCGCTCAGCCTCCGCAGGGGAGAAACCTGGCCGGCCTTTGAGGGGTGCCGGGGTGTGGGGGAATCCCTGACCCCTGCTGGGGTCTCGCTGCCCTAGTCCAGACCGTCCCTGATTAACCCCTGTGAAGCCAACCGATCAGGGTCCCTATTCCCCGGGGAGAGGAACAGGAGTTTCCGAGGTGCGGGAAATCAGGAGTTGGAGAACCTGGTACCGACTCACCTCCGGCCGTCCGGCCACTCGTTGGCTCCTTTGTTCGCGATCTAGTATGGCTTAGCTGGGCAAGGGGTAGGGGGTGCTGCCTGGACCCTTAAGAGTCCCCCGCCCTGCGGAACAATGTGCTCCCCTCCCCACCCCCGGTCCAGGGGCAGGCCGGCTTCTTCCGGGGCCCTCTCTCTTTGTTGTCCGCCCGACGGCGTCTACCTCGCGAGGCCCACGCGCGATCTGTCTCTCTCGGCCCAGGCCCTAGGGCAGCGCGAGGCAGCACAGGACGCAGCTGCTTTGCGCCGCTGGCCCTTTAAGAACTGTCCGCGGCTGCAGCAGAATGTAACAAACCCCACATTTGATTCACAACATTCGAAGCGGCGGGGTCGCGCGCCGGGCGGGAGGGGGGCTCGCGGGGGCGCGCCGGGAGACTCCGCAAACAGTAGCCCGCAGAAAGCCAGAGGCAGTCCCGCCCCACTCCATGGGCTCCGCCCCGCCGGCGGCCTCCAGAACCAATCAGGCACCGGAACCGGGCACGTGACCAGAAGACCGCCATCTTGAAAGACAGTTTTTTTTAAAGGCTTTTCGCTCCCACCTTCGCACTTAAAGTGACCGCAGACACGGTCAAAGGCAAGGGGCGGGGTCGCGGTACCTCATTTAAAGATGAGGAAACTACCCCAGATGGGTAAGACGTATGGGCTACAACTCAAGTTGCTATGCAAACTCCCTAATTACTCACGCCTTTGAGGCTTGGCTTCCCTGCGAGAGAAACGAGTCTCGCCAGGAAAGCCGCAGCGCGGACTTACTGTGTCATGGTTCTCCTTTGGAGCTGGGCGCTGCTCGAGTCACTGAAATGCAATGGATCTGATCTCCGTTGAGACGCGAGCGGCCAAAGACAGCCGGCCGGAGGACTTAGGATGGTTCTAACTGCTCTGGGAAGGCAACCTTCCTAGCGATGACGTCACCTCCAAGAGCTGCAGCACCGCGATGACATAATGGCCCGACAGCCCCACATCTCCTTGTTTATACTTCGCGGCGCCTTTAAAAAACTGGGACGGCAGGGCTTGCCCAGAAGGCCAATAACCAGCGACCCATGTAACGCGCTAACGTCTATCGGGTAGAAAGATTGGCCCAACGAGCGCTAACGTCACAGAGACATTTAATCGCCCCGCCCCAGCGTGGCAGGGAAAGGGGGCGGGGAACTGTTTAAAGGTTAACCCGCAGCCGCGGGAGGGCTCCGCGGGCATTTGGCTCTGCATTTGGCTGTGTCCCCGCGGAGGGCTTTTCACCCAAGGGAACTGGGGAGCTATGCCTAGTGAAGTTTAGTTTTCTACCCTTCCCAGCAGCTGTGAGACGAGGGATTAGGGCAGCCAGCCAATTTTACAGATAGGGTAAGTGAGGATCAAATCAGCCTTCATCGATGGGCTTGGAAGTACATTCCTGTAATTCTAGCACTCTGGGTGGCTGAAGCAGAAGGATTACAAGTTCCAGGGCAGCCTGGGCAGCTCCGAGATTTAGTGAGGATAACTGTTCTCAGTTCTCCCAGGGGAGCTCCCTGTGTATCCTTTCAGAAATATTCTATGCAGATGTGGTATATAGTCCATTAAAAATTCAAAGTACTGTTATATCCTGTTCATTATCCTGATTTTAGTTATTTTAAATTTGGGATAACGAAATATGCCCAAGAAGCACAGAAAATGATCCCTCACTCCACAGGTTTAACCATTTTGTATTTACACCTTGCATAACCACACCTAGAAAAAACTGTATATTTAGTAAAAATTACATGTACAAGAGATTGTGGATATAAGCAGTGATCTTTTTTTTTCAATACTAAAGATTGAACTCACAGCCTCAAGCATGCTATCACCACCACTACATCCCTCCTCCCCTCAGAGACAGCTTTGTTTTTTCTTTTGGTGGTGGTGGTGGTTCTGGGGATTTAGGCTCAGAGCCTTCACACTGAGCTACATCCCTGGCCCATTTTTATTTTTGGTTGAGCTGAGCTTAAACTTGTGATCCTCCTGCCTCAGCCTCCCAGAGTGCTGAGATTACACTTCTGCATCACAGATGCAGCTTGGTGATGTCTTTAACTGGCTGTTTAAAGTCAATTCTCTCTCTCTCTCTCTCTTTCTCTCTCTCCCTCTCTCTCTCGATAGAGTCTTGCTCTGTAGTCCCGGCTGGTCCCAGTATGGAGCCCACACAAGCCCCTCAAACTCAGAGTAATTCTCTAGCCTTGGCCTTTTTAGTGTCGGGATTATAGGTATGCACCACTGTGTCTGACTTACCTGGTGCTGGAGAATTGAAACCAGGGCCATGGGCTTGCTAGACAAGAACCCTAAGCACTAAGCTACGCCCCCAGCTCCCAATGTTTAACCCTTTGTTCTCCTCCACTAGTAAAAGCAGTTAGAAAACCCATATATGAAAGTGTCTGCTGCTTACTTTATAGGGGTAGGGCCAAATGCATGTAAACTAGCTTTAACACATTTTCCCTGGCTAAACTTTTTATTTTAGGGGCTGGGGGACAATGACACCGGGTTTCCACTCTGTAGCCCAGGCTGGCCTTAAATCTGTCCCAAGTACTGGGATTATAGGCATGTGCCACCAGGCCCAGCTCGTCTTTATGTGGTGCTGGGGAATCAAACCCAGAGCTTTCTCCATGCTAGGCAACCTAATCACTGAGCAATACCCCACCTCCCACCCCCAGCCCTCCTTATCCAATCTTTTTTTTGTTTGAGACAGGGTCCTGAACTCAATAGGTAGCCCAGAATGGCCTGGAACTCCTGACCTCAGCCTCCCGCAGGTGTGCGCCACAACACCCATCTTATGTGGTGCTGGGGAACTGAACCCACGGCCTTGGGCTTGCTAGTCAGGCGCTTTAACCGCTGTGCTATTCCTCCAGCCCATTATCCAAACTTTTTGAGCTAACTTCTCCACACCCCCTCTCCTATACCACGGTGGTCCTCACTCTCGCTTTCTCAGCCTGCCTCCTCCCTCCCTTTGCTCAAGATGAGCTGCCAGCCTGGGATACTGTTTCTCTTCTTTTTACCAATCCATTCTTTTCTGCCTTTTGAGGCTCTGCTTCCATTTCACCTCTTTTTTACTGTCTGAAATCTCTAGTTCATAGAAAACTCTCCCATCCCTGCATGCAGAGCTAGATGCATGCTGACTTTAGCCTTAGGCCGTTTAATTTGCAAGTAGCCCTGTCAGGGCTTTTGAGTGCAATAACATCCTGCTTCACTGGAAGCAAGGCATCCTAACCCAGCTTCATTGTACAGGTGCAGTTTTGGGGCCCATAAGGTGAACTGACTTATCCAGGGCCATACAAAATACTTCTCCAGTACCCACCCTCAGAAAGTGACCCTCCAGCTACAATCCAGTCCTTGACTTGTGGGACAACCTCTGGCTGTGTCATTCTCTCTACCTAATATGTCCTCCACACCTCCTATTCACTCTGATAAAAGTGCTGCAGACGCTTTAGGGTAGTTCAGAGTATTTTTCCTGAACTTTCTCTAACTCTTGCTCTGGCTTCTTCCGCCAAGATTATTATCACATTGCATCATGACAGCAGAAGGCTATCTGCAGCACATGGCTGTCCTGCGTGCTCCAGATGGGTTCAGACCCCCAGTTCAGGGTCTGGTTCACACTGGGTCATGGATACCCAAGGAAAGGCTATGAGTTTGCCCCTAATCTTATGTGGCCAGGAATTCCCTCCTCTTTTTTTCCTGTATGACACTGTGACACTCATTTCTTTCCCAAGTCTGGCCCGGTCCCAGGAAGTCCTAGTAAATCCCCAGGGTCTCTTGGGGGAACTCCAAGACCAGTTCCCCCAATCTTCCTGGGCACGTGCAAAGTAATCTGGAGCCAGCAGGGAAAGGGCACAATTTTAGCAGATTTCCTGGCTTTTCAGTAGAAGCCAGAGCACAGGCCTGTAATCCTAGCACTTTAGCAGCAGAGGCAGGAAGTTCCAGAGTTTGAGACCAGCCTCTGTTACACAGTGAGTTTAAGACCAGCTTGGATTACATAATGGGAAGCTGTCTCAAAAAAAGAAAAAAGCCAGGAATCTGGACATTTCTTCAATACCCTTTGCTTCTGGAACCCCAATGTAGCCTGCACACCTACCATGTGCTTTTTTTCTCATCACACCCCACCTCTTTGAAAGAAGGTACTGTTTACTCCCATCTTACAGACAGGAAAGTGGTTCAGAGACAGGAAGTCACTATCCTCCTCACCACAGATCCCAGAAGAGTGGCTCCAGAGACCACAGGTGGGGTGGCCTACCTCTGCCTTGCCTCTGCTCTGTGGAAACATGCAGGTCCCTGGGTTTCCTATAAGTTCTGGTGAGTCCCACCCTGATTATCTTCTCATAATGACCTAAAAGTTAAGATACTTGTGTCTGTCCCACTTTCCAGATGAAAAACTGAGGTGAACTGTGGTATGACTGACAGTGTCACATGGCCATCAAGATCAATACATAAAGTTGGGCCATGCAATGCAAATGGCATCACAAGGCCCCCCATGATTACTGTGGTTGCTCAATAATCAAGAGGTCTCAGTGCAAGAGGTGACTGCAGAGATTCAGGGTCTAGTGGGTGGCTCCAGATCACACAGAGTCCATAAAAGCCAGAGACTCAAATCCTGATACTGCAAGCACAAAGTACTTCATGCTACATTCCAACTTCCTCCTCCAGACCTCCTCTGCAGATGGGAGGGGCTTGGGCTGGTAAAGAGGAAGAGGAGGGTGTGGCCAGCATGTCCTGCTGGGGCCCTGCCCATCAAGAGAGTTTCCACCCTCTCAAAGGCCTGGCCACTGGACAGCAAGCTTCCTCCCTCAGGGTCTGAAAGTACTCCCCTCCTCCCTTCCGCAGTCCCTCAAACCTCCTCCAAGAGGCAAGGCACAATAATCTTCATAGGGTGGAGTCGGTAGGACGCAAGAAACTGAGGTACCACCTCGGGTCACAACACATCTGGAAGGATTCAACACAGCTCAGGATTCAAATCTCTCTCACACGTGGCAGAGGCTTCTAAGACCCCTTGCCAAGTCATCTCTGTCTGGCAGGCCTGAATGTTGTTGAGCCCATAGACAGGGTCTCGCTCTGTAGTCCAGACTGATCTTGACTCACCAGCAACTCACAATGTAGCCCAGGAGCCACAAGTTTTGGCTCCTTTAAAAAGAACTGACTGTGCAAATGCGCCACGGGCACAGATGTGTTTGTAGAGGTATTGGGATCTGCAGCTCATGCCTGCAATACTTGGGCTTGAGCTCCCAGAGCCTGGGTAGTTTATTTGGCTTCTCTCCACCACAGCCTCTCATCTGTAAAATCGGAAAATTAACAACACTGATACCAGATGGTGTTTACTGAGCACCTAGGATGCACTCAGCACTGTTGCTCATCTTCCTTAGGTTACTAAGGAGCAGAACTACACTAGGGGTCACAAGCAGCCTGCTAGGTCCCCTGTCAAGCTCTGTGACCTTGAAGTCACAAACCTCTGTGAAGCTGTGTGGCCAGGGGTAAAGGTGAATGAGAGTGCCTATTTCAGTGAGTCAAGAGTAGCTGTCACGGTGTGCCTCTCGTGAGTTACCGGGGATTGGATCTGCATTTGGATGCCTGAACTTTGTGTGCGGTAGTGGGACACCCCTGACTCAGCCCCATCCCCACCTGACTCAACCCCACCGGCGCAGTTCCCACTTCCGGAGCCCTCGGGACTAGGAATCATCGTCCCTTTGTCCAAGGATAAAACCCGGGGGCTGCCTGGCAGACCCAAGGAGACAATCACCGAATTCATTGTCCCTCCATCTTAAGTATCCTTCTTCACATCCTCTTCTCCAGCACCAGCTCGACTACAGTTTAGTGGCCCTCAGACAACGGAAGCTGTGTGACCCTAGGCAATACACTGACCCTCTACTGAACCGTCGGCATCCTGAATTCAGTAAGGATGGCGCTGGGGTGCAGTGGTCTGTTTCTCCGACCTTCAACGCTGAGGGAAGACCTCGGACCGTTTTGGCTTCCCAGGAGCGGGCACAGAGGGCGTCAGTACAATGTGTGAGGCCGACAGAAAAGGCCAAAGGAATGCAGCGCCTCTGCGGTACTCGTTCTGGGACGCCCGGGTCCCAGCTAAAGCCGGACCCAGAGGGTTGTAATCAAGGCATGCGCGGGCGCAGGGCTCGCTGGGACATGTAGTTCCCGAGAGCTGGGGCACTTGGATTAGCGGCCGGACAGAAGAGCGGCGCGACTCCGGGGTCCCGCGCTCGGGACGGGGAGCTCGGGCAGAAGGGCATACGCAGAGGCCTTGCTGGGAGCCCCTGCGGGACTATGCCAGCCCGCGGCCGCCCCCTACCGCTGTGTCCTCGCTAGCCCTGCGCTTGGGACGCTAGGCAAAGGGTCGCGGCCGGACGTTACCTGGGGCCGCGGCGGGGCTCCACCCCCAACCCGGCGGCGGCGCGTCGCTCCCGCTGCAGCCGGGTGTCCCGGTCGGGCTGCGGCCCGGACGCCGCCTGTCGCGGTCCCCCCTCTGGGTCCGCGCAGTGGGACCGTCCGCGGGCCTCACCACCCGGGCGCGCGGGGGTGGCCCACATCGGCTGCGTAGCTTCCTTTCTCCCACCGACTCCTGCCCGAATGGAATTGCCTGGACTGCACCACGCGGAGGGGGGTGACAGGCAGGAGTGGGTGGGCGTCACTCGCCACGCCCACTCGGCGTTAATCCGCAAAGGGCGCGCAAGGGCGAAGCGCCCAGGGCCTAATGTACAGGTTACCCTCTTCTTCCTCGGCCCTTAACCTTGAATAATGACTCGGTTCCTCGCTTTGAAAAAGGAAAAGTAATACGACTCCCTGGCTGTTCACAGAATCTTCACTTCTTGGAGAGTGTGTGTCCCTTCTCCAGCCTGTGAACTGAGAAAGATGTAATAAGAATAGGCCCAGATTTGGGTTCCCTCTTTGCTCCATTCTCTGCACCTCAGTTTTCTTGTCTGCGGAATGGGAATAATGATACCTTCTTTAGGAGAAAGTTGGAAGACCTTAGTGACAAGGCTAACAGGCTGGCCAAGTCATCGGGAAGGATTGCTTCTTCCTGCCCACGTGCTCTGAACCCGTGCCACCAGGGCCAGCCTGATCAGAGCAACGCAGATACCTGCTCAGGTGAGGGGTGACCAAGGCTCTGAGGGGATGGGCCCCTGCCTGTGACATCTGTAATCTCTGCAGACCAGGTGCTGTTCCGAGGGGTACTCAGCAGACTGGTCGTGGAGCCCAGGCTGACCTTGAACTCATTGGCAATCGTCTGCATTAGCGTCTGGAGTGTTAGGATTACAGGTGTGCGCCACCACGCTGAGTTTATGTGATGTTGGGAGTGGAACTCAGGGTCTTAGCACTTGCTCTAACCGCTGTGCTATTCCTCCAGCCCCATGGCTTAATTTTTAAAAATTCCCAAGGTGTTGGCAGGACAGCACCTGGAAAGAGTGTTTCTAAGGGAATATATGCCTTAGAAAGGTACTCAGGGTCTGGGATGGGGCGGGAGTGTATGATGAGTTGGTCTCAAGAGTTCCTGAATGCGATGTATCTGTGCACCAGTTCTCCAAGTTGAATGTATTATTATTGCAAACACATACTAATAAAAATAATCATTATGAGGGAAAAGGAGCCCCCACGTTCTTTTTAGGGCAGGAAGATGTGACTGTAACATCGAGGAAGTCTGTTCCTAAACTTGTCCCTTGACTTTAAAGCAGCGATGAAGGGACTTTGTATCGTGCCAAGTGCAGCATAAACCGGGAGGTTGGGAAAGGACTAAGTGTGTTCATACCAAGGCCCACCCTCAGCCTGGACCCAGGACGTTGATGAAGAGGGATGCCGCTAATCAAGGGCAAGCTAACACTCCATTTCAATTTGATCAATATCTGAACATGTAGCAGGGTCATATAGTATTTAGATATTTACTTATCTTTTTTCCCATTTTAATATGTATTATGCATTATGTATATATGTGTATATACGTAATGTTTACATTGAGCTCATTGAACTTGAGTATTTTATATGTGTTGCCAAAGCGAGCACTGAACTTGAGTATTTTGTGTATATATATATATTTCGTCAGTTATAAACCCTTCCCTGCTCCCTTTTTGACTCTCCCACTTCCTCCCCCCTCCCCCAGCTCTCACTATCCCCTCATTTAGTTCTATGAAATGACTGTATTCTGGGTTTCTTATATTAGGGAAACCATTCCATATTTAACTTTCTGCATCTGACTCACTTCACTGAGCATGGTGGTCTCAAGTTCCATCCATTTACATACAAAAGCCTCAAACTTACCTGTCTTTATACACAAGTAGTACTCCATTGTGTAAAATAACACAGTTTATGTGTGCATTGGTCTGTTGATAGGTGTTTTGATATCTTCCATATTTTAGCTGTTGTTAGTTGTACTGCTATGAACATAGGTACGCATATATCTCTTTTGTATGATGCTTTCAATTCTTTGGGAAAGATTCCCAGAAGAGGTATCACTGGATCAAAGGAGATACTTATTTTCAGCCTTTTGAAGAATTTACATACTGCCCTCCATAGTGTTTGTAACAGCTTACAATCCCACCAGCAGTGTAAGAGGGTTCCTTTTTCCCCACAGTCTTGCTAGCGTTGATTGCTGTTTGAGTACTTGATATATAAGCCATTCTCTCTGGGGTTAGATGATACCTTAGTGATGTTTTGATTTGCATTTCTCTAATGGCTAAGAATGTTGAACATCTTTTCATATATTTACCGGCCACTTGAACTTTTTCACCTGAGAATTGCCTATTCATTTCCATTGCCAATTTTTAAATCGGGTTCTTGAATTTGAGGGGTTTGTTTTTCTTCATCTTTATTTATTTATTTATTGCTTTTGAAGCAGGGTCTTGCTCTGCAGTCTAGGGTGGTCCTGAATTCACTATGTAGCCGAAGCTGTCCTTGAATTCATGCCAATCCTGCTTAGCCTCCCAAGTGCTGCAGTTACAGGCATGCACCACCATGCCTTGCTTACGTGGTGCTGGGGAACTGAACTCAGGGTCTTGTGCTTGCTAGGCAAGTGCTGTAACCACTGTGCTATTCTTCCACCTCCCTGATTAAACACATATGTGTCCACACACACACACACACAGACACACACACAGAGCTGTGGATACAAAGAAACCCTGATGTGTGTCTAAATTGCTCTCATGTCCATATCACTTCATTGACTGCCCAGTGCTGAGTGCTTCCATGAATGATAAGATTACTCCTCATAACAAACCTATGACTCATGGTGTTCGTCCTGTTTTATAGATGAGCACCTTGAGGCTCATGGACATGAAGGTCCTGGCAACAAGCCCTCAGCTGGTAAATTGTGATGACAGCATTAGTCCGTTCATCATCCTGGGCTCTTTAGTCCTACTGTCTGCCTTCCACTCCCTCAAATTGACCCTCGACCTGGACCTGGATCATCACAGCCCAGCCAAATGGGCTGCACAGCTGCCTTGTGGCAGGTAGACAGGTGCCCCTTGAGATGGGCAGGGCACCTTCTGGTCTTCAGTGGCTTATCTAGATGCTGTCTAAAGACACAAGCAGGCTGGGATATACCTGGCAGCCAGCGCTCTGACTCTGAGCTGTTGGGTCCAGCCACAGAGCTAAAGGGAGGTCAGGGGTCTGAGTCTAGGGTCTGCCTTATCTGGCTCTGGGCAGAGAGACCAGGTTGACTCATTTGGTCTAAGGCAGGACTAGAACCTGGGGCCTTAGGTGAGGCTGTTTGGGTCTGTTCCTACCAGTCAAGCTACCAGCCACAATTAGTTTCTGCTTTCTTCAGGGAGGAATCTGATCTTGTGGCAGGAACCAGGTGGGCAAGAGTACTTGCTCAGATATGTTACTGTGTCCTGATTCTACAGACAGTCTGGCCTTGAGTGGTGAGCCTAACCTGTCTGGCCTCTGTTTTCACATCTGTAATAGGGGAAAATTCATCCCTGAAGTTTTTGGGAGAATTAAATAATTTTATTTGTATAGTGACACAGATAAATCATCTCACAGCTACCACACACCATAACTAAAGTGACATTCATTAAGACCTTAACTCTGAGGGAGGGACACCATACTCAATACTTTAAATTTTTGATTTTGTATCATCCTCTCTACAGTCTTCTGAGGCAGGTGTCATACATTATGTATAATTTACAGGTGAGGAAACTGAGGCTCAGAGAGGTTATATGATTTACTCTTCCGAAATTGAACCCAGCAGTCTGATCTTGAACCTGATCTCAACTGCTATGCTGTAGTACTCAGGTCAAGTGTTGTGTAACCTTTCATAGCCTCCTCTCTCCGGAAACATCTTAGGAAACATGTCTTGGGGATTAAATTTAGCACGGTATCATAGGTCCTAGAGCTTAGCAGTAGACACTATTTTTTTTTTTCCAGTACTGGGAGTTGAAACCAGGACCTTTGCACTGATCTAAATCTCCAACCCTTTTTAATTTATTTTTTTAGAGACAGAGTCTCTCTCTGTAGTCCAGGCTGGTCCTGAACTCACGATAATCCTCCTGCTTCAGCCTCCCAGGTGCTAGGATTACAGGTGTGCTCCACCACACCCAGTTTATGGGGTGCTGGGGAATCAAACTCGAGGCCTTCCCTGAGCATGCTAGGCAAATGCTGTAATCATTGAGCTATGATCACAGACCCTGCCTTTAAAATTTTTTAAAATTTTGAGGTAATGAACTCATAAGTTGCTAAATTGCCCAGGATTGGCTGTAACTTGTTATCCTCCTGCCTCAGCCTCCCAGAGTGCTGGGGTTACAGGTGTGCATCACCATTCCTGGCAACATTTGTTTATTTGTTTGTTTATTTATTTATTTATTCATTTTTGATACAGAGCCTTGCTCTGTAGTCCAGGCTGGTCCTAAACTCACTGTGTAACCCAGGCTGTCCTCAAACTCACAGCAATCCTCCTGCCTCAGCCTCCAGAGTGCTGGACTACAGGCATGCGCCACCACATCTGGTTTACCATATGCTTTTAAATGGATGGATGCTGGACCTCCCGGTCACATCTTCCTTTTTGTTCTGCCTGCTGGGAAGCTCATAACCTAACTTATGTCCCACTCCTTTTCCCCAGAATTTCAAGGCCAATATTTTGTGGACTCAATTTATTTTTTACATCGTATGGACTCCTCTTGTTTTCCTCACGTTTTTCCCTCATCCAGCTTTCTTTGCCTTTTAAATCTTGTTATAACATATGTAGCTTAATAATGCATTAAATTTGAGGAGAGTCAGGAAAAAAAGCTATCCTGTTAAAATGCCTGGCTATAGTAACTACCTCAAATACACCCAGAATGTGTGCACCAGACGAGGCATCTATCCATGAGGAGTGGGTCACCATGGGGAGCAGACGGATATGCCTTAGGAAAGCTGGGTGTCCATGGAGGGCCCAGCTCCGCATCAGGAGTGGTGTCTTGATTATCTGAGTTTTACTCCCTCAAGAATGCTGCAAATGGAGCTGGAGGCATGGCACAGCGGTTAAAGTGCTTGCCCATCGAGCACAAGTCACTGAATTTGATTTCCCGACATGATGTAAGCCAGGTGTGGTGATGTGTGCCTGTAATCCCAGCACTTGGGAAGCTGAGGCAGAAGGATTTCTGTGAATTTGAGGCCAGCCTAGGATACATAGTGAGTTCAGGATCAGCATGTACTCCACAGCAAGACTCTGTCTCAAAAAAAAAAAAAAAAAAAAAGCCATGAAGTAGGTAACATATCTGTTTTTTCAAGTTACAAATAGGGATATGTTGCCTCATGCGACGGGGAGGGGTAGGAGCTCCAAGAGGCTCAATAATAGAGAGCTGAGCCCCACACAAACTCTGGCCTCTCTCACCTCACCTCTGTCTGGACCTCTTTCTTTGAATCTGGGTGAGATGGGGATTCCCTTTGTATCTGGAATGGACAGGGCACTTCTTGGGTCTAGGGGGACTAGAGTCAGAGCAGAACTTAACAAGGTCTACCAGAAAAGACAATGTGATTGGTGTGCGCCGCCAGTCCCAGCTATTATGTGGTGCTGGAGGATCAGACTCAGAACCTCTAGCTTCCTAGGCAAGCATTCTGATCACTGAGCTATGCCCTCAGCCTCACATTGGCTCTTAGCTGATTAGCTGTGGTCAAATGTCTAAATCTGATGCAATCACTATAGCAGGGGAGGTGGGGAAGCTGGGATCTGATTATCAGCCTTCCACTTCAGGGGCGTGGTGTGTAGAGGCTCCCCAAAGGAGACCTTCGGTGCTGTTGGTAGGGGAAGGGCTGCTGACATCTGGAACATCAGGTGCCTACTTCCAGGGGACAGGGAAAAGCTTTCTGGAGAATGGGCATGGGGACACAGGGAGACAAGTGTGGAGGAGGAATCTCTACTGGAGAAACTTATCAGGAGATCCCGTGTGAGTGAGGGAAGGACACGGTGACCACTCCGCACCCTTCCCGTACCACAGAACTCTGGTCTGTGACCCCCAGCTCGTCCTTCTGCTCTCTAGGAAGCACGGGCTTGGCAGCTTCCCTGCCAGAGCTTCACGTTCTTCTACGGACAAGCATGGAGACAGTGGTCTCTGCTTCTCCCAGGTGACATAGGCACAGAGGGAATATGATGTAGAACACACAGTCAGCGTTATGGTTTCTATCTTGAGTGTCTCCCAAATGCCTTGTGTGTTTTGAACTGTGTGTTATTGGAAAGCAGGGCTTGGCTGGAAGGGGCGGATATTTTGGGTTTGACCTGAGGGATTGTATCAACTCGTTGAGACTGGAGGTTATTGACTTGTGGACCAGGAAATGGGGGTGGGGCACTCGCCCTGGGGGCCCTAACCAGCAGCTTGAAGTTATTAAAGGAAGGAAGAAGAAACATGGTTACAGTTTCTTGGGTGGATGGGTGGGTAAGCACCAACCTTTGCCTGAGGAAGGAAGGAGAAACATCGTTATAGTTTCTTCCTGGGAAAGCCCTAGCCTTTGTCTGAGTCTTCAGGCTGGCTTGGCTTCTGTCTGCAGTGACATGAGCAGCTCTCCAGCCTGTCTCTGCCATGGGCCTTCATTTTGCCGGCTGCTTCATGAACGGACTGTGTTTGTGTGAGACTTCTGAAACTGTGAGCTAAATAAATCTCTCCTCCTTTAAATTGTGGATGTTGGGTATTTTGTCACAGCAATGAATAGCTAACTAAAACAGTAGGCATTCAGTAAATGCTGATTGAAACTCTTCCTGGAGGCACAAGGACAGCCTCCACCAGGACTTTACTGGATCATGGGAAAACTTGCCTCTCTTGATCTTTCTTGGCAGATCTGGGGCTCATTGAGTACTGACTCCCAGCAGGCACTGGGGCAACCAGGCCTCACAGTCCACATGCAGACAGCACAGTTCAGAGAGGGTTGGTGACTCCCACAGGCTGCCAGCTAGAAAGAGGCAGACCACAGGCAGATGATCTGGTATTTGGGCTCCCTTTTTCCCATGTCAGTACAGGGATGGTTGTCTGGAGGCTGGATGAGAAGGAGTTGGAGGGAGCTTGGTCCCTGCTGGGGGACTACTGGCATCAGGACAGTGTGGAAGCCAGCCTGGGGTAGATGAAGCCCTAGAGAGGGGTGGCTGCCCTTTGTAGGCCTCCATGCAGGATATCAGCCATGGCTGGGGAGTACTTTACCCAAACCAGGGTGTCTTCATTCCAAAGTGTGAATTTCTTGTCTACCCTGGAGTCTCCATGTCTAATTGTGTGCCTCACTGAAGACTTTTTGTAATGGTGCTAGGGATTGAGCCCAGGGGCTTTGCCTTTATTCTGAGCTACAGCCCTGTGACAGTTGGAGAGATTATGTCAATTTGAGGCAATCAAGAACCAGGCCTAGATTAGGGTCTGGGAGCCACGCCTAGACGGAATTGAGAACCAGCCTGGATTAGAGTGTGAATGATTTGTGGGTGGGGGAGGGAAGAACACAATTGTGGGAGACCCAACTGGGAACTCGAACTGTATAAAAGGAGGGAAGATGAAAGATTGCTATAGCTTCTTGAAAAGAATTGAAAGCTCTCGCCTTTTCAATTGTCTACAGACGACTGCCAACTTGCTACACGACTTGCTACGTGACTTGCTATGCTGCAGATCTTCATCACACATTCGCTCCAGTTTCCACTTGTGCCTGTGTCTGCCTGTCACTGCTCTTCAGTCACCAATCTTCGCTCCAGTCTTCTCCATTGTTCTCTGAACAACCGAGATCCACAGCAGACTCTCACCGGCTGTCCTGCAGTCCCAGCCATGTGTTCTACTTCCCAGCTGAGTAGCCATTGGACACTCCAGCTCTCTCACATACAGACCACCATCTTGGACTATCTCTGTCCTCAGATTTGTAAGCCTTCTGAATAGATCCTTTTTGCTATAATTTCTGCCTTTTGAAAGAACCCAAACTAATATAGTACCCAGCCCTTTTCATTTTTTTATTTTATTTTATGACAGGGACTTGCTAAGTTGTTCAGGCTGGACTCAAACTTGGTGGCCTTCCTGCCTCATCCTCCTAGAGGGCTAGGATTAGTGGCTGTGCCAGTAGGCCAGACTCACTGAAGACTCCTGCAGTGTTTCTCCCTGGCCGGCAATAGGGCTGGGCTTTATTCTCAGAGCCTCTGGGCAGGCTCTTTTTCCTGCAGTCGGGCCTCCAGTCCCAAGAACACTGCGAGCCCTGTCCCCTTATTGACATCCGTGTCCTCCCCCCCCCCCCCCAGCTGTAACCCTTCTGAGGAGTCGCTGCTAGATGGGAGGTGTGGCTCTGGCAGAGTTAATGATTGCTCAGAAGAGGCGGGGTTGGTGCCAAAGTCTGCAGGCACATAGCTACTGGCCCCAGATGGTGCCCACCTGCGAGTGGCAGTGCTCATTGTCACTCCACAGCCCCTCTGGGCACAGTTAGGGACTGTCCAGCTCAGTTGCAGCTGTGGCTCCGGGTGCACCTGGCCAGGGGCAAGGTAAGGTTTCCAGGGCCAAAGCAGGCTTGGGGGAGTCTTTAAAGATCCTTTTATGCTGGGTGGGAATGCTGTGGTGTTGGGCTGAATGGACCTACAGTTGAGTCCCACTGACTGAGGCCTCCATTTCTTCTGGAATTTGGGAATAATACCTTCTTCTTGGAGGTCTGGTGGTCCTCTTCTGTTTCAAGTTCTTGGGTAATTTGGATCTGTGAAGGGGTCATCATAGGATGGAGGGGAAATGAACTACCTGCCTAGGTCCCTTTCACAGAAAGATTGAGGGTGAGGACAGGGCAGCTGAGCTGGGGAGAGGGTGGGCACAGCTTGAGAAGGAAAAGCTGGACTCCCACCTGCCTACTGGGTTCAGGTCCAAGCTCTTCCCTGATCGGGTGGCTGTTTACATCTTTTGGGGCTCAGTTTGCTCATAGAGTGAAGACAATACGAGTCCTGGAAAGAAGTTGCAAAACCCCCAAGGCAGGCAGAGCTGGGTGCTGTCAGCCTCATAGGCTGTGACCCACTTGGATGCCACCTGAGCCAGGACAAGGAAGTGTCAGGGAAGGACTAACTCCTGGCTGCCCGCAGCCCTGGCTCTTTCCAGACCTTGGGGTATCTCCTTGCTCTGATGTATAAGGTGCAGGCCAGACCCCTCATCTCTACCTACTTGCTGGGGTGGTACCAGACATGACGCAGGGTCTCAATGAACATTAAGATCCTACTCTGTAAAACAGGCTTAGGCCTTTTCCTCTCCCCATTTCTTAGCAGGGGAAACTGAGGCCCAGAAAGGGGAAGGGCTTGCCGGGGGTACATAATGAGTAGGTAAAATGCCATTTGACTCTTGCCTGGATGAAGCAGCCTGTGGGCTGGCATCTGCCTTGTGGGTGCAGATGCAACTCCTGTGATAGCAGCTGAGCAGAGCCGAGGCTGAGCCTCGTAGGGTCTCCTGGGTGTGTAGCAAGGGGTGTTAGGCCTCTTGCTCTTCGGGCTCACTCTTTGAACATCACCGCACCTTGGTTTTTTTCAGCATGACATGATCTAAATGAACATTACTGCCTGAGGACAGCTGTGGGAAAGAAACAAAGAAAGCGGAAGTGAAGTTGTGTGAGGTATAGCTGGCTGCGCTGTGGCTGGGCCGGTGGACAAGGAGGGTGTGGCATCCTTTCTGGCCTTCTGGAGGCATGGACAGGCCTAGGGTCCTCACTTCCAGTAGCTCCAAATTCTGGAAAGTCGCAGAGCCCTAATCTGTTCTGAGCTGTGGTTAAAGTCTTCTCACTGAGCCTGAGGGGCCAGCACTCCTGGGCAAGGCTGAGCCAGAGGATAGAGGGTCTGCACATCTCAGGGGCTGGGTCCAGGACCTCCTTCATTCTTTGTTCTGCCCCCTCTCTTCCTCTGTCTCATCTTCTTTCTTCTCCTCCTTCTCCTTCTCTCCTTTCTTTGAAGTACCAGGGATTGAATTCAGGATCAGTACACAGAGTTGTAATCCCCAGCTCTTTTCAAAATTTTTATTTTGAGACAGGGTCTCACCAAATTGCTTAGGCTGAGCTCCAATTTACATTCATCCTGCCTCAGCCACCCGAAGTGCTGAGGAGATAGATGAGTACCACCATTCCAGGCTCTTTCCTCAAACCATTTTTAAAAAGTATAAATATTTAAACATTTTAAATTGACACATAGTTATCATATGCATTTATGGGGCAGAGTGTGGCATTGTAATACATGTGTACAATGTGTAGTGATATGATCAGAGTAACTGGCAGATCTAACTACCACCTTGGACATTTGTCTTTTCCTTGTTAGGCACATTCAAAATCCTCTTGATTATCTATTTTGAAATACATAACTGTTGTCAATGATAGTTTTCCTACTCTACTGTAAAACATTAAAGGTCATTCCTCTTATCTAGATCAAAATACTTTTTTTTAAAAAATCAGAGAAAGAACAGGAGGAGAGGAGCTTGGGGAATCGAGATTACAATTTCTCGAGTGTAGGCAGTCTTTGTTTCTTAGAGAGCCACATTGAAAGAACAGACTCCCTGGGAACAAATGTGCCGCCCAGGGGCTGGAATCAGGCCGTGCCTTGCATCAGACCCAAGCTTGGCCTAGGCTGTCCCTGTCAGGAGAAAGGGGACCCTGAGAACTGACTTACTGGGCATTGTCAAGTCCTGCCAAGTACAAGCCCATGGGAAGCTCTGTCCAGTGCTTTCATTTTTGTCTTCCCTGGCCACTTGCTGAGATACCAGGAACTTAAGGGCCCAGAGGAGTGGCCACTGCCTGCCTGTGTGCAGTTCCACCCCTGACCTGGGCCTAAAGGATGGAGAGAGTGTGCGTACATGCTGAAATCAAGCCAAGGCCTTTGGGCAGAGGAGGCAGCGTGTGCAAATACATGGAGGAAGGAGAAACTTGGCTACGGACTGTGGACAGGAACACTTGGTACTCTGGATCATAGCGTAGTAGCAGAAGAGAACAGCTGATGCGGAAAGGGGGACCCGATCCCTGTGAGGGATCCGGCCTGCTGGACTAAGGGGCAGGAAGTATGTCTTGCAGCCGGTGGGAGTCGTGGGTTGAGGGCGATGCACACCCTACACATAACAGGAAGTCATTCAGTGGGAGCCAAAGAAGAGGTTTGAGCTTGGCAGTGGCCATGCCCAGTGAACTGGGAAGGCCCTCTGACAGGACAGCTCATCTGTGCTTTCCTTGCTCACATGGTACATTTTTTCTTAAGTGACCATGTCCATGGGATGATGTTCTAGACTGTAGAACTTTGGCCCCATTATGATCAAATGAGTATGTTTATGTAAAGTCCAACGAGTATGTTTATGGCAAAGAGAAAATAAGACTGTGTGAAATCTAGGGCCAGCGCAGACTGTGCATGAGGGAGGAGAGGCAAAGATGTGGCAAGAATGAGCCCTGAGATAGGAGTCAGAAGGCATCACCTCACCCCCCACCTCAACTGGCTCTGGGGTGTCTGGCAGGAGCCTTCAATTCCCTGAGTCTTGGGGTCCCAGTGGGTAAAGGAGGCTGATGAGCCATCTCTACCTTCCAGATGCAGGGGAGACATCTTGTGTGCTAATACAGATGTAGGGTCACCACTTTTGTTGAGTTAGGGGGCAGCGTGAGAATGAGAGAGGGAAAGGAGGACGATGGGTGAGGCCTTGGGGACTGTGGAGACCTGGCTCTTGGTCCTCAACTTTACATGTCTGGTGACTCGTGGGATCTGAGGGAAATTCTGACAGATCAGAGAGGAAAAAAACTAGAAAAGAAATTATAGATTATGCAGCTATGTTCCCCATCTCCCCTTCCCCCCAGTCTGCTGAGGACTAAATGATAATGGGTACAAAGTGCCAGCTCCTCCTCCCCGTGGAAGGTGGAGAGATCCCAAGGGCAGAATCTTCCATTTTGTAAGATGGATCGAGATGAACTTTGTAACGGTGACAAATACACCTCGTACACCTGCCCACCACCTCAGGACAGATTGGCTCATGACTTTTGACTCACTTCTGAAGAATGAAAAAGGAAGGAACAAACGAGATCAGGAGTTAGGCCCATGATACTGCCACACAGGGATGCTAGGTCCAGATGTGTCCACCAGCAGAAAGATGGCAGGTTTGAACCTGGTCTGAACAACATATTGATTTAGTAATACTCTGTTTCAAGATCACAAATAGAAATGGTCTGGGGGGCCAGGGACATAGTTAAATGGTTAGAGCGCTTGCCTAGCATGCACAAGGCCCTGGGTTCAATTCCTCAGCACCACAAAAAATAAATATTAGCTGGACGTGATGGCGCAAACCTGTAATCCCACTGTTCAGGTGGCTGAGAAACTCATTGCCATGAGTTTGAGGCCAGCCTAGGCTACAGAGTGAGTTCCGGACCAGCCTGGATTACAGATTCAGACCTTGTTTTAAAATAAAAGACAGAGCTAGGGAGGTTACTCAGTATGAAAGCATGGAAGCCCTGAGCTCAGTCCCTAGAAACACACACACACACACACACACACACACACACACACACACACACCTGCCATCTTGTGCACGGCACACGCAGTCTTTGCTGTGCACCACCAAGGTCCTTAGCAGTACCTGGCCACATTGTCCTTCGCCATTCTCTATGCTCCACGCTTGGATTGTGTACAACCCACCATGGTTGCACATCATCATTCTGATGAACAGCTTTCTGTGGAAACAGCTTCTTGTTTTAGGTCAGTTGGGTAACTGGTTCAAGGAGGGCAAAACTTTAGAGGTTTGGGGTCCACATGCAACCTTTTTTTTCAATTCACTGAGGTCCTAGGGAAAGGTGAGGGCTGCCCTCTGAGTTCTGTGTCCATCACAGACAGGATCTTGTGCCCTGGGAGCTGGTTGTGATCCCCCTCACTTCTTGTGGGCAGATCCTCACAAACCCCAGAGCCTCAGTTTTCTCGTCTTCAAAATGAGTTGCCGTGAAGATGAAATTATCTGAATTCCAAACACTCTGCCTCCAGGAGCTTAATTCTTGCCTAATCTGTCTAGCCGGCTGCCACTGTTTTAGTCCACCACACACAGCAACCAGGACAATCTTTTAGAAGAGTAAATTAGTCCTTGTTACCCCTCTGCATATCACTTGAAAATGACCTTGAATTCCTTTCTTTTTAAAACTTGTTTTTGAATAAAACAAATGTTCTTTACCATATCTAATGGGTCCCAGCAGAATATGGCCCATTGTATTAGTTTTTCCTATATTATTATTACTTTTAACAGGGTCTTGCTTTATAGTCCAGGCTTGTCCTAACTCACCACATAGCTCAGGCTGGCCTTGAACTCACAGTTATCCTCCTGCCCCAGCCTACCAAGTACTGGGATTATAGGAGTGTACCATCATACTTGGCTACTTTTTATGTGATACTTGGAAATCAAACTCAGGGCCTTGCACATGCTAGGCAAGTGCTTTAACCTCTGATCTGTGTCCGCCGGCTTCCATTACTATAACAATATGTTTCAGATAAACAAGTTAAAGAAAAGGTATATTTTGACACACAGTTTTGGAGGTTTCAGTCCATGAGTAGTTGGCCTTGTTACTTTTAGGCCTGTGGCAAAGCAGCACTTCATGGCAAGAGTGTGTGAAAGGTACAATAAAGTTATTTATCTTATGGTCAAGAAGTAGAAAAAAAGGAAAAAAGACTGGTGTCTTAGTTACCCCTGTCGCTGGGACAGAATACCTGACATCCACAACATTAGGGAGGAAAGATTTATTTTAGCTCACAGTTTCAGAAGGTCATAGTCTCTTCATGGGTGGGCAGCTAAAATGGTGGAATCATATTGGCGGGGCCATTGTGGGGCTGGAGCAAGAGGCAGAGCTCCTCACAGTGTGGTAGAACACAGCCAAATCTAAGGATGGGCGGAAGCAGCATACACAGCCCTCCAGGTCAAGCCCCAAGCATCTGCCCCTTCCAGCCAGGCCCCACCTCCCATCAGTACACAGTATCCCAGAGGTACGTGAAGCTTTTAGGGGGCACTTCAGATCCAAAACACAACAACTGGAATCCCACAGTTTCCTCCATGCATATACCCTCTATGGTCTGAGGTTCTCCTGCTCCTGAGACCCCCATCTCCTGCAAGGTTCACCATCTTTCAGCAGCACAGTAAGATAGGGACCCAGTCTCTGACACACGGGCCTTCGGGTGGCACTTTTGATCCAGACGGCAGCGGCTGCCTACTTCCGCTCCCCACCCTCCCCACTTTCTTTCTATGCTCCAGCTACATGAATCATCTTTCAATTCTGGGAACACATCTGGCTCTTGCCTGATCTAGGCCCCCCAACCACACATCATCCTTCCTACCTAGGACTTCCTTATGACAATGGCTCGCTTTATCAGAGCCATGTGGTTATTTAATTAAAAAAAAAAAAGAAGCAGGGCTGGAGGAATAGCTCAGCAGTTAAAGTGCTAAAGTGCTTGCCTAGCAAGGTCAAGGCCCTGAGTTTTATTCCCCAGCACCACATAAGCCTGGCGTGGTGGCCCACGCCTTTAATCCTATAGCTTGGGAGGCTGAGGCAGGAGATTGTGTGTGCTCAAGGCCAGCCTGGCCTCCAAAGTGAGTTCAGGACCAACTTGAGCTGCAAAGAGAGACGCTCTCTCTCAAAAAAAAAAATCAGCTGGGCATGTTAGCACATACTTGTAGTCACAGCAGTCTGAGAGACTGAGGCAAGTGGTTCAAAAGTTTAAGCCCAGGGGCTGGAGGAATAGTACAGCGGATAGAATTGCTTGCCTAACAAGCACAAAGACCTGAGTTTGATTCCCCAGTACACATAAACTGGGTATGGTGGTGCATATCTGTAGTCTCAGCACTCAGGAGGCTGAGCCAAGAGGATTGCTATGAGTTTGAGGCCAGCCTGGACTACACAGTGAATTAAGGACCAACATGGAGTATAGAGTGAAACCCCTGTCTCAAAAAACATTTTTTTTGTTTAAGCCCTGCCTGGGCAATTTATTGACTCAACATGACTGTTTCAAAAAAAAATTTTTTTGAAGGCTCTGGGGATGTGGGTTATTGTGAAGACCCTGGGTTCAAATCTCAGCATTGAAAGAAAAATCAAATATAGTATTATAAGACATATAATACAAACGATCCGGCCTTTCCCTGCCCTGTGTACCACATCCTTCGCACCCACTCTCTGGAAGCAACTACTTTTGCCTCTTAGTCTACTTCTATTTGGCATGATGTTTCCAAATTTTGTGTTTATACTGTTCTTCCTTCCTTCCTTCCTTCCTTCCTTCCTTCCTTCCTTCCTTCCTTCCTTTCTCTCTCTCTCTCTTTCTTTCTCTCTCTCTTTCTTTCTTTCTTTCTTTCTTTCTTTCTTTCTTTCTTTCTTTATTTCTGAGACAGGGTCTCACTCTGTAGTCCAGGCTGGTCCTGAACTCACTATGGAGCCCAGGCTGGCCTTGGACTCACAACAATCCTCCTACCTCAGCCTCCCGAGTGCTGGGATTACAGGCGTGCACCACCATGCCCAGCTTATGTGGTGCTGGGGAATCGAACTTGGGTACTTAGCACTTGCTAAGAAAGCGCTTTAGCCACTGAGCCGTTCCTCCAACCCCTCTACTGTTATTTCTGAATTTTTATTTTAGACATTATTGATTTCTGTTTTTAAATCTTATTCATCTTTTTTTGTTTATATACTTTTTTATTTGCTTATCACGTCCCTTTCTCCTTCCCACCCTTCTCACCAGCCTGCCACTATGCCTTTCCTTCTCCACAAAGCCCATCTTCTTTCTCTCTCCCAATTCTCTCTATCCATGGACTTCTGAGCGTGAAGGTGAGGGTTTTATTCCCTCCTGCTCACAAGGAGGTTGTGGCCCATTAGCAACAGAGATGTTCCCAGATAAGCCATTGTGCTCTGTCCCCCGGCTCTTTCTAGAACCACTTTCCCACTCCACCTTCACTGTTTTGTTGGCTCAAATTTCTCCATACAACCAAAGTTGATCCCTTCATTCTAGCCAAAGTTAAAAAACAATCTCCTCAGAACGTTGAAACCACCTTGAGGCTTGGTCACATACACCTGAAATCCCAGTTGCTTGGGAGAGTGAGGCAGGAGGATTCCAGGCCACTCTGGACAATTTAGCTAGGTCTTGTCTCAAAATAGGGAAAGGGCTGGAGATACAGTTTAGAGGTACAAAACCCCAGGAGAGCAAAAGAAATGAATGTGCTAGAACACTGAAGGCAGAGGTGTGGGTGTCTTGAAGTCAGAAAAGCTGATTGAAAGTTTCTTCAGGAAGCAGTTAGACTTCCAGAAGACACTTCTCCACCCATGAAGTAAGGCGACTGTGCCAACCTACCCTCTGTTGCCGACAATATAGAGGTTACTTCCTGGAGAGATAGAACCGGAGAGCCCTGCCCTTGGGGACACTAATTCTAGGCAAGTGTTCTACCCACTGTGCTATTCCACCAGCCCCACAGGACACTGATTCTAGAGGATACAGGGCTAAAAGGAAAATAGAATTAAGCAAAAGACCACAGAGTAAATGGAGACACTCTCTCGCCTTCTGACTGAGCAAGGAGCCTGCCAGATGATACGGCACTTCCACTCACAGGCAAAATAGAAGGAAAAAAACTTTAAAAAACTGACTTACAAAAAGGAAGAAAACAAAGCATATATTCTGTTTTTTTGTTTTTGCTTTTTTCTTCTTCTCTTGAGACAGGGTCTCTCTCTGTAGCCCAGGCTGGTCCTGAGCTCTCTTTTGAGCCCACACTGACCTCGAACTCATGGCAATCCTCCTGCCTCAGCCTCCCAGACTGCTGGGATTACAGGTGTGCACCATCATGCCCAGTTTATGTGGCACCAAGGAATTGAACTCAGGGCTTTGGGCTTGCTGGGCAAGTGTGGTAACTGCTGCAGTATTCCTCTAGCCAAAAAAGCAGATTCTGAAATGCTCAATCTCCAGAGGATCATTCTCTGGTGAGAAAAATCCCATCTACAACCCGGGACAACTGAATGGTTCTCACAGCTATTGGTAGCAGAAACCAGGAAGAAATGGGAGCCTTGATCAGGGGGAAGAATGAGTCAACCAGGTACTCAGCACAGAATCCCAGTCGGAGAATGTTAGCAGACATTTAACACTGGCAGCCCTCCGGTGTTTCCTGCCAGGTTGGAGAATACTGAGGCAAGATAAGGGCTTTCCAAGGGGTGAGTTTCATGTTGGGGCTGCCAGCAGGTGGGGCAGCCCAGGAGATAATGCCAGGTTGGCACTAGTGGCTCCTTTACTAGAAGACACTGAGTGAAGGGCAGACTCCAAAGTGACCAGTGCTGGTAATGGCAGTTTGTTAAAGAGAGAGAACAGGAATGGGAATTTTGAAAACAAGGACAGTCCTTTTTTCCCATGACAATAATTGTTAAGATTTATGTCATTACATACTTACTGTGAGCTCCATTTAAAAAAAATTATTTTTTGAGATAGAGTCTCACTCTGGAGCCCAGGCTGGCCTTGGACTCACAGCAATCCTCCTGTCTCAGCCTCCTGCGTGCTGGGATGACCGGCCTGCGCCACCACACTCAGCTTATGTGGTGCTGGGGAATCAAACTCGGGTACTTAGCGCTCGAGCCATTCCTCCAGCCCCATGAACTCCATATTTTTTAAGTCTCCAGTAAACTCCATGGCAGAGATCGTGATTCCATTTTACAGATCAGGAAGCTGAAATCAGAGAGATTAAGTCGCTTGCCCCCGGGTGATGTCGGTTTCACACCCACCTACTCTCCGTCCATCTCACAGGTGGGCCCCTTGGGGTTATGGTGACTCCTTGGCTCATTCATTCATTTACTTCAGAGCTGATTGACATTTCAGAAAGGTGTGGCTTCCTCCTGGAGGCCTGTGGGAGCATTGGCCCGGGGTGCCTGACAGAAGATGACCCTAAGGCTGGGTTTTAAAAATGAATAGTCACTACCCAGGCAACACGGCAGGGGAGGGCATTCCAGAAAGAGGGAACTGCTTGTGTGCAGGGGCAGGGAGGTCAAGCAGTGGGGCAGGAGGGAGGGGCAGCCCGGGGTGGCTAGGGATGGAGCCACAGATGGACATGATAGTTACGTCCTGGAGGATCTTGGAAGCCCTTTTATGGAGTTTGAACCCTGGCAACGATGAGCCACTGAAGGCCTTTAGGCAAGAGAGAAGGTCACGAGATTATGAGGAAGGATCATTCCGGCTGAAGAGAGTGTGTTAGAGTTGGAGGGACATAAGCCCCAGGAGGCTGATGATGCTGGCTGGGGGAGAGACAGACACCTGGAGAGGAATGGAGGAGGGATGAATTGGGTGTGGGCCACCTGAAAGGATGGGTTGGGGTGACTTGGGCGAGTGAGGGGATCCCTGGGGAGGGAAGTGAGTTCTGGTTTCTGCTACTGCGTTTGATTCATGGTCAGGCTCCCATGGTCAAGGTTGGGCTCTGTTCCATTCTTTGTCTCCTTCTCGCCTCTCCCCTGCTGCCTGCCCTTTGGAGCTGCTGGCTGCTGGCTGAAGAAGGTGCCCAGGACCAGGGAACGTGCACAGCGGGACTATACTCTTTTGTTTGCTTTAAAGCTTTTATTTAATTTATTTTTGGAACAGTTAATACATTTACTAAGCACAAAGGAACATACCAATAAAGGTCCTGTCTTATAAAATGATTATAGAGTGGCAGCGAGGCAAAAAAATTCTTGGCAAAGAAGCAAAATATTTGGGGAGATCGTAATGTCCTTTGGGGAGACCGTTATGTCCCTCCTTCTCTGTATAATATAGCAGTTATCATGAGACGTGGAAGAAGCCTTGAAGTTTCAGATTTCTCAGTGACAGTGAATCACAGCTCCCATTTCCTTCTTTTCCTGGATGGAGGACAGTTTGCAATCTCAGGTGGCCAGGAAGACAGGCCCAGGCAGGTTTCCAAGGAACCTTATCCAGTTGTCAGTTAATAGAAGGAGTGCACATACCTAGCCCTTCCTAAGATCACCTGACCAGGAAGCCCTCTGCAGAGAGAGAATCTTATGAGGTCAGGGTTCTACAGAGCACGCTTTGGGAAAGACTACCAAGAAAGCTATCAAGTGTGGGACCAGGATCCTGCACACCTGCCCAGAGTCTTTGGATAGTCATATCCTTCATGTCACAGTCCTTCTTTGGGCCCTTGATTTGTAAAGATGCTTTTTTTTTTTGGAGACATCTCGCTCTGCAATCTAGGCTGGTCCTAAACTCACTACAGAGCCCACACTAGCCTCAAACTCATGGCAATCCTCCTGTCTCAGCTTCCTGACTGATGGGATTATAGGTGTGTACCACCACAATCAGCTTTATGTGATGCTGGGGAATTGAACTCAGGGCTTTGAGCTTGCTAGGCAAGTGCTTTAACCACTGAAGTAGTCCTCCAGCCCCTAGAAAGATGCTATTAATATGGATGTTTGAGATAAGCAGATAATGGAGTTTTTGAGAGTATGAATTCTGGGGTCCAAAAGACTTGTGTTGGAAGTCTGCTTTTGTTACCAATTCTGTGTGACCTCCAGCAGGCCCCTTTATTTCTCAGCATCAGATTCTTTACAGATACCCTATAGTTGTAGGAATAATGAGATCAGACAACTAAGGCTTGGGCTACGACTCTGTGGGAGAGTACTTGCCTAACAGGCTGAGGCCCTGGGTTTGGTGATGGGAAGATCACCTATCCTAAGATACTTGGAGTGGTGTCTAGTAGACCTGGCACCAGGGCAAAACTTTAGATTCAGTTATCCTGCTTTCCCACCTGTCTCTTGTTGACTCTCCTGAACACTGGGGCATCTGGAAAATGGACAGAGCCCTGGAGGGGATCTACTGAACAGAGGCAGTAGGAGGGCTCAGGTGAGAGCCAGATGGAAGGGGCTCTGCCAAAAGGAGGGAGACCTGAGTCTGGGACCCTCATCTGACATCTCTTTCCCTAGGTCCCTCCATGATGGCCTGGCTATGGCTCCCCTGTTTCCTGCTTCCTGCCCTCATAGCTTCTGGTGGGTGCCTCTCCTCTCCCTTAAGAGTAGCACTGAATGGGGGATGTGAAGAGGAGCCCTGCTGAGGGGAGGGGAATGCCTTCATTAGCAATACGAGTTGCCCCACCAGGGAGAAACCTAGTCTGGGCAGTGAGCCGGACACAGTGATTGGTGCAGGCTCCGAGGGGAGCAGGTGTGTGGGGTGTCAGGCTTTGCAGAGGTACCCAGATATTCCAGCACTTTGTGTTTCTACAGTGACAGCCAATATGCCTCCAACGTTTGCATCCAACATGACGAGTGTGTCTCTGCCCGAAGACCTACCAGTGGGTGAGTAATGGCCCCTGTGCCGAGACAGGAGCCTATTCACAGTGAAGTCACAGGTCTCCCCATTGGTCTGTCCCATCCTTTGCCCCAAGCTCATCATAAGGCAAAGATGGCCGGAAGGGAGTTTGTCTAGTTACACAAGTTTGTTTTCTGCTCTCTAGTTTTTGGGTCAAGAGCTGTATTCCCCTGGGTGTGAGACACGAGGACGCACACAGCACCAAACGTGGGAACTCATTCCACCTCCCGTCTCGCTCAATCTTTTGGTTTTCCGAAGGCAATAGGATCTATTTGGGACCATTCTTTGTTTTACTCCTCCTAGTTTTGCTTATCTTTCGTTAACTCCTGATTCTTTTTTTAGAAAGAAATTTAGGCTCAGAGCATTTTGTAGACATACCATGTCAGAAGTTAATAAATTTGCTTTGCTTTTTTCATCTGTCTTTGTAGAGTTACCTTCTATTTATGACAAGTGAGGTGATGGAGATCCGAAGCAGATCACTATGATGGAAAGCTGAAATATGTTTTAGAAATAAATGTGTTTATATAAAATCATAAGGTGATTTAAAGAATAATCAAGCCAGGCACAGTGGTATTGCCTGTAATTCCAGCTACCCAGGAAGTTAAGGCAGGAGGATTTATAAGGTCAAGGTCAGTGTGCTCAATTTAGGGAGATCCTATCAGCATTTGTTGGAAGTGTGGGGGTGATGGAGAGAGAGAGGAAGCCACGCTTGCTGCTCCCTGGCTCAGGGTTACCTAGTCTGCTTGGGTCCCGGCTAGGCCACTGGCGTGTGCCTGAGCCTTCCGACTTAAGCCTGACTCCTGTGCAGCCCTGGGGCCTGCATACTTCTTGCTAGAAACAGCAGCCTGCTCCCTTCCTGTTCCGAGCCGTGCCCCTCCCTCCTCTCAGCCAGACCTCCCTTATCTAGGGAGCCATTCTCCTCCTGAGATGAAGGCTGCAAAATGAGAGCATTTTTCAGTCCAATTTTAAAAAGTACATTATTTAGACTCTTTTTTTTTTTAAAGTATAGTATAACATACACACAGGGAAGGGGTTTGAATGATTGCGTGCAGCCAGCCCCGTCTCTGTGGTTCCATAGCCAGGGATTCACCAGCTACGGGCTGAAAATATTTGGGAAGACAATGCTATCTACATTAAAGTGAACACACCTTTTTCTTGCCATTATTCTCAGAGGAGATCGGACCGCTCAGGAGGTGTGGCCATAGGTTCTTGCCATTTTTCCCTCAGCAGTGTGACGTAACAACTATTTATGAGTATTCACCTGTATTTTCTATCACATGCCACCTGGAGATGATTTAATATGTATGGAAAGATGCGCATAGGCCCTGTGCAAACACTATACCATTTTATATAAAAGATTCAAGCATCCACAGATTTTGGTACCTGATGGGTTGGGATACAAACCTCTACGGATGCTGAATATTGGCCCCCCCCCCCATTTTTTATTAACATGTTTATGAGCTATACAATGGTTACATTAAACTTGAGAATTTTGTGCGCATGTATATCGCAACAACTTCACCTTCCTTCCCTTCCATGCCCTTTGCTCGCATCTCCTCCCTTATTCCCCTCTCCCAACACCTCACTTATTTGGCTCTACTATTTATTTACACTCTGGGTTTCTCATATTAGAGAAACACACAATATTTAATCCTCTGAGTCTGATTCACTTCATTAAGCATGATGGTCTCAAGTTGTAGCCATTTATCTGTAAATAATCCATATCTGTCTTTATGACAGAGTAGTAGTCCATTGTGTATATATACCACATTTTTTTAAATCCATTGGTCTATTGGTAGATATTTCGGCATATTCCATGAGTTTGCTGTTATTAGTTATGCTGCCATAAGCATGAATATTCATGTATCTCTACTGTTAAATGGTGCTTTTAACTCTTGGATAGATACTCAGAAGAGGTATTACTGGGTCAAATGGAATATCTATTTTCAGTTTTTTGAGAAATCTTCATACTGATTTCCATAATAGTTGTACCAATTTACAGTCCCACCAGCAATGTGAAAGAATTCCTTTTTTCCCACATCCTCACCAGTATCTGTTGCTTTTTGACTTCTTGATGTAAACCATTCTCACTGGGGTAAGATGGTATTTTAGTGGTTTTTTTTTTTTTTGAGACAGGGTCTCAAAACTCACTATGTAACTCAGGTTGGCCTTGAACTCATGACAATCCTCGTGTCTCAGCCTCCCTAGTGCTGAGATTATAAGCATATGCCATCATGCCTGGCTCATGTGGTGTTGGGGAATCAAACTCAGGACCTTGTGCTCAGCTAGGCAAGTGCTGTAACCACTGTGCTACTCCTCCGGCTCCTTAGTGTTGGTTTAATTTGTATTTCTCTAATGGCTGAGGATGTTGAATGTTCAGGTGTTTGCTGGTCATCTGTACTTCTGAGAACTGTCTGTTCATTTCAATTGCCCATTTTTTTTAAATGAGGTCTTTGATTTTGAGGGGTCGATCTACTTTTCTTCTATTCTTTATGTATTCTAGTTAAAAGCCTCCTGTCTGGATGTAGGTACTAAAATATTTTTCCTATTCCGCCAAATATTTTTGGCCTATGAACCTGTGGTTGGCTGCACCAGTGGATGTGGAGGGCTGAGGAGGCACGAGGGAAGAGTCATGCAACTCCCCTATTTCCTTGGGGATCAGAGCCACGTATTTTTGCATATTAATATTTCTGAATCACAATATGCCTTACAGTTGAAATAGGCATTCAGTGCAAAGTTCCCCTCCCTGCCAAAAGCAGTCATTAGACTGACAATATGCCTCACAACTGAGATGTCCTTTTAGCAGACACTGGTGCAATGGCTTCTGAAAGGAGGGAACAACGGTGGGGAGGGGGTTGTGACAGAAACTTCTAAGCTGGAGTTGGAGAGCTGAGAAGCCTGACTGAGAATGGCTGACTCCAGTGTGTGGGGCCAAGCATCTGTTGAGGGGCTGCCATGTGCCTGAGGGGCACAGTGATTCTGCAACACTCCCAGGCTGGGTGCTAGACCCCATGCCTATGTGTGACAAGGTTGGGCCCTTTGTCTTTGTAAGAACCTCCAGAAAGATGCATTCTAAATACACACACACACACACACACACACACACACACGCACGCACGCACATATAAAGTTTTAATGGACATACAGTAATTGTATTATTTATGAAGCATAGTGCAACATTTCAATACATATGCACAATGTGTAATGACTGATTAAGGTAATTGGCATTTTCATCTCAGGCATTTTTTACTTGTTTGTGTTGAGAACATTCAAAATATTCTCTACTAGCTGTTTTAAAATATATAATTCATTGTTATCAATGTAATTATCCTACTGTGTTACAGGACATTCAAAGTTGACTTTTCTATCCAGTTACATCCCTGTGCCTATTCACTCTCCACTTCTTCCTTCCTCCTCAAATTGTATTTTATGACTGTATTAGCATGAGGACAAATATCAGGCAGACTGGATTAGAAATTATATTTGTTTCTGATTTTCAAGGACATCAAACATTTTGTGGGCCCTTGAATGTTCAGTGGGTTCTCTGAGGTGGGGCTAAGGGTGGGCTTGATGAATCTATGACAAGTCCTTTTTGAGATTGCCAGTTGGTGGTCTCGGGGTGCCCAAGTTCCCCCTACTACTATCTCCCAGCTCCTGTTCTGCTCAGGAGCATGTTGAAGGAGCTGAGGTTCTTGGAGGTTGCCAGCAGCTGCTTCTGTGGCTAACTGGAGCAGAAAGAGAATGTCCTGGAAGGCTCCTGAGCTTTGGGGATAAGGGAAGGCTTAAAAGAGGCCTGGCTTAGGCCCTTCCAAGGGTCGTTAGCTGTCCTTACCCCAGGATATACACAGCTACTGTGGCTGAAATGCCCTGAATCCAGCCATTTGGAGCCTCTCAACAGAGCTCATGGCTCCCCTTGCATAGAGGCCAGACCCAGGGCCTGGCTCAGAGTGGGGAATGCCTGGTCACCACATCCTGTTAACTTAGAGTGGCTTCTCCAGGAGAACGCAGGATGCTATTATCTAGAGGTCTCTGGTTATGTGTAGAGTAATTACCGCATCTGACTCTAAAACCAGAAACCAGACCCCAGGTATCTGGGGTGCCCCCAGATTTCAGTTGACCCAGAATATGAAGAACTTGAGTCCCTAGCCTATCCTTGTGGGTGACTTGCCCAGATTAGCCCTGAGATCCTAGGCATCCCCTGCTCCATTTCCAGGTGCTGAGGTCTTCTGGTTGGTGGCTCAAGACCGGGATGGGGACAGTCTGACCTATGGGATTAGCGGCTCCTATGGCTATTTCTTCTCTGTCAACCCAGACACTGGAGCAGTGAAACTCGCCAGCCCCCTGGACTACGAGGTAGAGGGCGGTAGGGTGGGATGGACCCTGAGGGAGGGGTTTGGACGTGCCCTAAAGCCAGTCCTCTGGCAAGGGGCACCTGGGCTGTGCTCCCACGCTGAGCAAAGGCTCACCGCAGGCCCCTTCTCTATCTGCTGCAGACACTTTACTTCTTCAGCATCATCATCTCCGTGACAGATGGTCACAACAACCCTGTGAGTTGGAAGATGGGGAAGGAGGGTGACCTGGGGATGGGAAGACAAGGCCCTGGATGCTCACTTCTTACCATGTTGCCCATCTCAAGAGAACAGAGAGCACCCCAGTTAATAACGTTAATGTTTATTTGTATCAAAATTATACATGTCTATTTTTGCCAAAGAAGATCACCAAGAGTTTGGTATTTATTTTAAGTATATAAAGATATTACTCATAAATGTGAAATCAATTATAATATTGATTTATATTACTATAATCTTGATTAAAAACCAAGTGCCAGGCTAGGCATGGTGTGGCATGCCTGTGATCCAAACTACCATGCCTGCCTTCTAGACTTACTCTTAAATAACGACCCTCTTGTGAGAAGTAACCAGGAGTCCCATGAAAACTACCTGAATCTTTTCGAAGGTCAGTGACCTCCATGAACTCCCAGAAACCCCCCTGAGGTTCTAACACCTTGACACCACCCTAAGGGTCAAGCTTCCAATGCATGTGAACCCTTGGGGGACAGACCATGTCCAAACTATAACACTTATCAATTAAAAAACACCTTAGCCATTCAGATACTCATGAATATATTTTCTTTGTAAACATTTGAAAAACTGCATGTATGGCTAACTTCCTCTCAGAGAGCCCAGTTGGCCTACCCCTGCTGAAATGTTTACGGGTTCTGCATCCCCACACCTCTCCCTTAGCTTCTGAAACCTGTGTGATGGAGTCCTGCTGCGTGCATTCTCTTGAAGCTTCCTTGTCCACTCAATGATCGGGTTTGAAGCTTTTTAAAAATTTTTTGCATGAGTCCTCATTTCTTTTTCTTTGAAAAAAGTTGTTTAAAAGGAGAGTTTTTTGGTTCATGGTTCTGGTACAATGTGGAGGGGCTGCATCTGGCGATGGCCTTTTTGCTGGCAGAGTCCCAAGATGTTGCAGAACACCACATGGTGAGAGACAGGGCATTTCTTGTAATGTCTTCACCAGTGTGGGGGAGGTGCCAACTGCCAGTCCTTTACTGGTCCCCTTTGGTAGGCATAGAGGTTGTTCACAGCTTTATACTACAACAAATGAAACCAAAATGCATGCTCTTGTCATAGGTCAGGCACAAAAAATGGCTATGAGGTCTGCAATTTTACTTTTAAATGATTGTGTGTGTGTGTGTGTGTGTGTGTGTGTGTGTGTGTGTGTGTGTGCGTGTGTGTGTGTGTGTGTAGAGAGAGAGAGAGAAAATATAGAGAATATAAATATGCATAGGGAGAACATATATTATATATAGAGAGAAAGGGAAAGAGAAAGAGAGATTGAACAATGGGTTGATCTAGAAGAAGCTATCAGAAATTCTGTGTACTGCACTTGTAACTTTTCTGCCTTTTTGGGGGGTCATGGCATATTTACCTTTTAGTAAACTGCTGCTATTTTTTGGTTATTTTTAAAAGTTCTCATGTCTGTATTAATAAATAAAAATCACACACACATTTTTTCTTTTTTTACCACAACCAAAGCTCTTCCTGACTCCTAAAATACAGCAGGCTAAAATCTACCTGACTACTTTTCTGGTATATTAAATCACATTTTCTGAACTCACCTGGGCTTTCCCACCTTCAGGTACGGAAGGAAATGTTTGTGGCTGTGGATGACAGAAATGACAATGCCCCTGTTTTCCAGAATACCATATTCTCTACCAGCATCGATGAGGTAACATCTATCTCAATGGGACAGGGCACAGGAAGGGATATTCCATAGCCCTAGGGGAAGTAGGAAGGACTTGGGGCAGCTGGTAGGGCATCCAGGATAAGGAAAAACTTCCTCTATCCTCCCGTATTTTCAACATTTTTTCTTTTGTGGTACTAGGGATGGAACCTAAGGCCTTGTACATGTTAGGCAACTGTTCTACCCCTGGGGGAAAAGTTTCTTCTGGAAAAAGTCTCTCTCTCTCTCTTAAAAAAAGATATGCATTTGGATTTTATTTTGTTAATCTGGATATATTAAATGTTATCCAACAAATATTTTTGAAATATCCTGCAAGCTCTGAGCTAAGAAGTAGATTCATACAAGTATAGAAATTTTCTTTCCTGCCTCAGAAAACTTGCAGTCTTCTAGGAGGGCTAGAATTTCTGCATTCATAGTTGTGGAACAGGCAGCTGGTGCCAAGTGTTCTTAAAATATAGAGAAACCAGATGTGATAGACTGAAATTGGAAAGTCAAAAATCTCTTCTAGAAGGGAAACCTAGGGTAATTGAATCCAGGTAGGTATAATACTGTACACAATTGTTATCGTAACATTTTGCAAGTAACTAGATTGAATCAAAATTCTTTCAATTATGAGTGAAAACCAAGAGAAAGAAGAAAATGGATTGGTTTTGTTAAAAAAAAAATCTGAATTATTTAGAGGAATCTCCGACTCCAGGTATGGCTAGATCCAGGTACTCAAAACTATGTCACTGAGAAATTCCTCTCTCTGCATCTTAGATCGGCTTGTTTTGTAGCTTCCATCATGGGCAGCAGAAGTAGTTCTAACGTTAAAATGACCACAGAAATGTTTTCTAGCAGTCCTAGACCATGGTTTCAGCCCAGATCCCAGAGCTGCCTTTCATTGGCTCACTTTGGGTCATGTGTTCATCCTTGAGCCAATTTATAGGTGTTAAGTGGCTAAATATGAGTCATGGACTTCTTTCTCAGCAAGTGAGAGCAGCCCTACTAGGGAGCAAACACAGTATCATTCCTAAATCTTTATTATCATGTGGCTGCAAGGAGGTAGGGGGAGGGGCGTGCTAGACCCTCATTTGAGGCTAGTGGGGTTTGGATAGCCACGTGGCAGGCTCTTACAAAGGCGCCAGTGTGCCCGGAACTGTCCCAGGTGCTGAAGTTACCTGGTGACTAGGACTTCCCTGGTTGCCACCCTCCGGAGCTCACGTTCTAGAGAAGAGCACAGATGGTAATCAATGAAACTAGAAGAAGCAGGGTGATTTCAGATGGTTCTGGGTTCTATGAAGACCTCAAGATGGAGCACAGAGAAAGAGAGGGATCGAGAAGGATGCTTTCATTGAGGGGTTAGGAAAGCCTTCTCGGAGTAGGTAACCTCCGAGCAGAGACTGGAATGGTTGGAAGGAGCCTGGTGGGAGAGGCTCCAGGGAAAGAATGTTCCATCCCAGAGAACCGTAATGCAGAGGCCCCGAAGTGGGAGTAAAGCTGGCCAGTGTGGCTGGAGGGTAGAAGGTGACATCAGAGAGGGTTAACCTCAGAGGGCTCCAGCAGCAGTTTGGACCACATTCTAGTTACACTAGGGAACCCTGGGAGGATTGTCAGCACAAAAATTATGTGGTCTGCTTTAGGAGTTTAAAAGATTTCTCTGGCTGCCATGTGGAAGTTGCAAATGTGCAGATCGAATACAGAAGCCAATGTCTCCTGGTAGAACCTTTTTGCTTTGCAGGACACTGTTTGAAGTCTAGGGTTGTAGGCTATAGAAAGCCCACCGAGATCTCTGGGCTGAGAAGTGGCATGATCAGTCTGGGTTCTAGAGTATTTCCTCTTCCTGGTCTTGACAGGCTCCAGATGCCAGCTCAAGCCAGGTATGGTAGTATATGCCTGTAATCCCAATCACTTGGAAGGCCAAGGCAGGAGGATTGCAAGTTTGAGACCAGTCCTGTCAGGCTAGGGAGATTATATCTCAAAATAAGAACAAAAAGGACTGGAGATATAAATCAGCGGTGGAGCTTTTGCCTAGCATGTGTGGGGACCTAGGTTTCAAGAGACAGGAGGAAAAGGAGAGGAAGTCACCATCAAATCAGGTGGTGATAAGTCTATGTGGTGAGGTTGGGGGGGGGGTCTTTCTCCGTGCCCCTTTCCCCACCCTCCCCCAGCTACCTCCAGGGGCCTGGTACAGTTGGGAAGGACAGGATACCTTATACCTATGGTGCCATTGAGGAAATCAAAGCCCAGGAGTGGAGGAAAGGGATTTGAGCTCACAGGTCACAAGATCCTCCTTTTAGACCCTGCCAGTCGGTTCCCTGGTGTTCTCCGTGCTGGCCGTCGACCAAGACACTGGCTCCGGGGGTGTGGTGAGGTACTTCATTGATAAGGTGGGTATGAAAGTTCACGCGAACAGGTGTGTATGCCCCATTGCTTTGCTCCTCATAGCCACCGGGGGGCAGCATCTCCACAGGGAAATCACAGGGCCCTTGCAAGTCCAGGCTCAACTGCCGCCCAGCCTGGGGAACCCAAGCCTTCCTCTGGCCCCCCAAATCCACCTCGGTGTGAGCCTCACGTTGGCAAGTTGCCGAAGGAAGGTGCCCGCCTGAGAGAAAGTCCTTTCTCCCTTCTCCTGACAGGGCCAGGTCTAGACCCCTGATGAAAGTTAATGTCTCACCACCCAGTAGCTAAAGCGCTTCAGGCCTCACAGACAGGCCCAGAGAGGTCATGGGTCTTATCCAAGGGTACACAAACAATAGGAGTTGTGTGAGTCCAGTCCTCAAGAAGATATATCTGCCAATCACTGGTTCATTTCTAGAGCCACCTGTGTTCCTGGTTTATTTATTTTTATTTTTTATTTTTTTTGAGAAGGGATCTTGCTCTGTAGTCCTGAACTCACTGTAGCCTGTGCTGGCCTCAAACTCTCAGCAATCCTCCTGCCTCAGTCTTACAAGTGCTGGGGTTACAGGCGTGCACCACCACTCCTGGCTTATCCTGGTTTATCTATTATCTTATGGGATCTTCCTTTTGACCTGCCAGCCCCACTTCCCAGAGGTAGAAACTGAGGCTTAGAGAGGTGAAGGGTGCATGGCTGGTCAATGGTAGAGTCATGATCTGAGCTCTCATCTCCCAGAGCCGCCCACAGTGGCAGCACTGTCTCGAAGGAGCCTGACCTGACTGTTCTCCGCTTAGGTAATCCCTAGTACTGATGACAGCAAGGATCTCTTCAGAATCCTAGGAAATGGCTCCATCATTCTCAATGGCAGCCTCAGCTACAATAACAAGAGCGCCTTCTACCAGCTGGAGCTGACAGCTTGCGTGAGTAGGGGTGGTGGCAGGGCCCAGGGTATAGGAACCCATGGCCTCACGGCCCTGGCTCACGGAGGGTCCCTTTCTCTGCAGGACTCAGGGGGCATGTTCAACAACAGCATCGTCACCCACTGCTCCCACCCTGTCTTCCTGTCCATCTCGGTGATTGACCAGCCAGACTTAGACCCTCAGTTCGTCAGGGAAGTTTACTCAGCTTCTGTGGCCGAGGATGCAGCCACGGTACGTGCTGGGCATCCGGAGGGCTCTGGGTGGAGACAAGAGACAGAGGAAAAGGCCCTGACTGGACTTTCTTTCAGGGAACCTCAGTGCTGATGGTGCAGGCCATAGATGAGGACAAAGGCATCAATGACCCTGTGACCTATAACATCACCAGTGAGAAACCACATGTCCCCAGGCCAGGGCTGGGCCGAGGGATGGGGTGGAGGGGCTGTTAGAGCTGCTGAAGCCGCTGCCCCACTTGCCTCCTTGTAGGTTCCACCAGGCCTGGATGGTTCAGTATTGGAGCAGACGATGGGGTCATCAGTGTTAGCGGCCCCCTGGACCGTGAGCAGCTGTTGGAGGAGAATGAGGAGGTCCGGTTGCAGGTCACGGTGAGTGAGAGTTCCCCCACTTGGTAGCCTCTGACCTTTGATCTCACTCTTTCTGGGCACTAGCCATTTGCCCTCTGGCCTTTGGCCTCTGCTCTGTACCTCAGGCCACTGAGATGCACCTCAACATCTATGGGCAAGAGGCCAAGGCAAGCACGTGGGTCATGATAACAGTGATGGACGTCAACGACCACCGACCAGAGTTTTACAGCTGCAGCCTTCCAGCCTGCACCTTTACCCCTCAAGAGGCCCAGAACAACTTCACTGCCTACGTGAGCGAGCATGCCGCTGCCCGCATCCCTGTCAGTAACCTTACCATGGTGGCCTATGATCCAGACAAGGCAGGTGCATGGGAAGGAGGCCTTCATGGGGGCAGTGGGCAATGAACAGGGAGGGGGTGGAGAGGCAGGAAGGTCAGTGGTAGACCGATGGCGGGTGTGGTGGAGATGCAATGGTGAAGAGGGGATGGTAGGGGTGCAAGTGAGTGAACTGTGGGAAGTAGGAGTGGTTGGTTGGTATTTGGAAATGCTGAATGACAATGAGTCAGTGAGTAATAACGTGTGCTGTAAGATGGCGCTGAGCAGAAGGCAGCTGGTGTGGAGGTTGGTATTGGATGTCATGTCGTGTCGAGTGGAATATGATTTCTGTGTGTTGATTTTGTTGTGTGGTTAGTTATTTGGGGCAGCAGTGGGAGTTGGGAGATGCTGGACACTTTTGTATCCGGCATGCTATGAGTGTGTGTTAGATTGGAGGGAGCCCCTAAGTAAGAGCGGACCTGAATGGAACTCGATGATAAATAAACACGGATGGTATTTGGTGCTATTAGGCACGGTGCGTTTGGCATGACACTTAGAGTGGAGATGGTATTGGGTGGCATTAAGTGCTGGTGAATGTGAAGAGCTGGTAGTTGGTGTTGATTGAACAGTGGCAGTGGGTGTATTGCAATGTTGGGCTTGGAGAGATGTTTGGTATGGGTGTAGGTGGTGGGTGGTGAGTGGTGAGTGGTGGCTGGCATAAGAAAAGTTCATGGTAGTGAGCAGAGTGTACCAGGCTTTGGCTCTCCAGCTTAGGCCTGGGACCTACAGCGCCTAAAGAACACCACCTCTGATAAGCCCACATTTGTGGAGACCAGTGAGAAGCCCGGCCACCGGTTTAGTCTTTTAGGAGCTCTTTCTTATGTCAGCTCATTGGGCAAGGCTTTCAGGGACAAGAGTCTGAGACTAGAGACTGAGGGGAGGATGCAGGAGGGGGAGTTGTATGGGAGTCCTACTTACAGCTGACATTTTACAGGGCAACAATGGGACCTTCCTGCTGTCCTTGGACAGCCCTGATGCTGCAGCCTTCAGTGTCTCCCCTGAGCGAGCAGTGGGCTCAGTTGACGTTCAGGTGCTGGTGAGAAATTCTGAGATGGTGGACTATGAGAAGAAACCAGTGATGCTGGTGCAGGTAAGAGGCATTCTGGGGACCTGGGAAAGGAAGCCGTGGTGCCATCAAGCTCTGATATTGCTTACTCTTCTTTTGTCCTCAGGTTGTGGCCACTGATTCAGTCAGCCAGAACTCCTCTGTTGCTACGGTGACCATCCATCTTACAGACATAAATGACCATCGGCCCACATTCCCCCAGAGACTGTATGTCCTCAGTGTGCCAGAGCACAGTGCCACTGGCTTTGTGGTCACCAGCAGCATCCATGTGAGTGATGTAGGATAAGGCTGACACAGAAAAGGGCAGATCTGGGAACTGTGGCCCTGCCTGAATTCAGTGTCATTAGGTCCCAGCACGTATGTGTGCATGTGTGTTTGAGTGTGAGCTGGATGTGGGTGGTGTTCTCCCATTATGACAGAAAGCAAGGTAGCCTCATCTCCCTGTGCATGGTAGGCAGCAAGCGTCATTGTGGCCAAACAGTTGCTTCCATCTTTCTCCCCACAGGCCACAGACCCTGACACGGGTGAGTGGGGCCACATCACCTACAGCCTGCTCCAGGGAAACGGGTCAGTTCTTAGGGTGGGCTGGGGGAGGGTGGGCAGGCAGGGGTCAGGCTCTGTCTCACTAGGGAGGTAGGGTAACTTGAGAAAATATAGGGAACTCCGTTACATTTCATTTTTAGAAAAGCAATAAATAATTCAAAAATAAGTATATTCACCTGTTTTCTATTAGTATAGTGCAATATCTGAAGTTAAGTGCTTTATAAAGAGTTCAATTAACTTACAGTTCCAGGTTCAAGGACAAGGTGGATGCCAGCATTTGCTTGCTTCTAGTGGGGGCTTCATGGTGGATGGCACCACGATGGTGGGACTGTGTGCAAGAGGGAGAGGTCATGTGACAAGACAGGAAACCCAGGAGAGTGAGGGGTCTCTACAAGCTCCTACTAGGTTCTCTTCTAAACCATAACAATAGTATTTTGGAAGTGTAGCACAGGACGTACTAAGACATGTGTCATTGCTTATATGAAATTCAGATTTAAGTGGGCATTCTATAATTCTGTCTCTTGACTCTGGCTACTTTGAGCAGAGAAGATCTCTTTGAGGTGGATCCAGATTCAGGGACTGTGACAGTCAAGAACGGCACACTGCTGGACCGGGAGAAGCAGGCTGTGTACTACCTCACGCTGCAGGCCACAGATGGCGGGGGCCTGTCTGACTCTACCACACTGCAGATCTACCTGACGGACATTAATGACAATGCTCCTGAGGTCAGCGGTTCCTACAACATTTTTGTTGAGGAGAACGGCCATGTCTCTGTGACCATCCAGGTATGAGTTGGCCCAGACCCAGTGGGTGGGGCAGGAGAAGTGGCCCAAACCTTGCTTTGTGATCATGCTGGCCTGGATGATGTCGGGCTAAGCTGTGTGTGTCTGAGAAAGACACTCAATTTATCTGAGTTTCTGATTCCTCTTCAGAAAATGAAGATGATTATGGCACCTAGTCACAGGGCACTAGGAAATAATGAGATAATAAACTGCTCAGTATTAGGCTTGAAATAGAACAAACCTTCATAACCATGTAGTTTGTCCAGGTACAGTGGCACACATCTGTAATCCCAGAACTCTGGGAGGCTGAGGCAGGAAGATCACAAATTCAAGTCCTGCCTGGACAACTTATTGAGATCCTGTCTCAGAATAAAAAATAAAAAGGACTAGGCGTGTTGCTCAGTAATAGAGGGATGCTGGGCTTGATTCCCAGGGGTGCAAAAAAAGAAAGCCTTTTTATTTTATTTTGAGACAAGGCCTTGCTAAGTTGGCTAAGCTGGCCTCCAACTTGTGAACCTCCTGCCTCAGTCTCCCAGGTAGCTGGGCTCACAGGCAGGCACCCGTGTGCCAGCTTATTTTGATTTTAATTTGAGTGTCTGTAATGTACTTTCCCATGTACTCTTCCCTGTATCATCTCAGCTCAGTAAGGAAACTATCTTGATTACCTCTCTCTTCCCAGGGCTCAGATCAGGGTCAGGCATCTCATAGGGGCACAGTAAACAACTGTGAGATAACTGAATGACGTCAGTGCTGAAGCCTCAAAAGCCTCTGCAGGCTGTGATCTGAGCTTCTGTGATGGGAGACTGAGGCCAGGACACTGGCCAGCATCCCACTGGCTCCAGGCCCAACTGCTGCTCCAGGGCTGGAGGGGGCAGTCAGGCTGCAGGGAGGGGCTGGGACTGAGGGCTCCTGATGGCTGATGCCAACTCCTGCGTATCTACATAGGCCTCTGACGGTGATGAGCCAAACACCAACAATAGCCGTCTGCACTTTAGCCTGCTCCCTGGCCCCTACAGTCAGAATTTCTCAGTGGACCCTGACACGGGGCTTCTCAGAAACCTGGATCCCCTGGACCGGGAGGCCATTGATCCTGCCCTGGGGGGCCGCATCGTGCTGACAGTGCGTGTGGCTGACTTTGGCACGCCTAGCCTTAGCACTGAAGTCAACGTCACCATCACTGTGGAGGTAAGGACTGTTTCGGCCTGGCAGAGTACCAGCTCAGGGTGCCCCTGAACAGATAGCCAACTCTTTTTCCTCTACTCCCATTTTCCTGTTTTTTGCCACATAATGGGCTAGAAAGTACCGCAAGTGGGCTGCCTGGGTTTGAATCCGAGCTCACCAGCTCTGTGGCTCCAGGCAATCACTCAACTTCTTTGGTCCTTAAATTTCTCATCTATCAAGTGGGGGTGAAATGGTGTGAAGATTCACTGAATTAATGAGAAATGTTCTCTAGAGCACCTGACCCCTAGAAGGCACTCAGCTAATATTAGCTCCCGTTGAAACCCTCCTACCCCTTGCCATCATTCAGAGGCAAGGAGAGGGGAAGTCAGCACTGCAGTGTCCTCTGCACACTAGTCCCTCAAGGTATGGATAATTATTACTATTTTTAAGAAAGTTAAATACAGAGAGGTTCAGTAGCTTTCCAAGAGTTGCAGAATGGGGATTTGAACCCACTTGGTCTGGTTGTAAGGCTGCCAACAACCCATGAGGCACTTTCTCTGGAAAAGGATGGCAGCAAATATGTGCCCATAATAATAATAACCATGATGGGCATCATCTTTGAGGGCTACGCAGTGCTCAGCCTGCCACACTGCACACAGCAACTCTGTGTGCCACCGGCTTGATGTGCCACTTTCCTACAAAGATCAGAGAGTGTGTCCTCAAAAATAATGGAGAAAGAAGCCAATTGTGGGACTTGTTGACTGTTCTATGGATAGGTAGATTGCAAAAAAGGAAAGCTGAAGAATTGCACTTAGCGAGTGAGAGGGTCTCTTCACTTCTAGGAGCTAGTCCTTAGGACTGTCCTACAAGTGGGGACTGCTACCCTATTTTACAGATGAGAACACTGAGGCACAGAGAGGTCAAAGTCACTCAAGAGGTAGAGATGGTGTGGGATTTGACTCAGACCTACTCTCTTTGCCACTCCTGGGAGTTAGAATGACCACGAAAATGAAGCTGGGCATGTGCATGAAGCCAAAAATGCTATATCTGGGAGGTCACTACCAGAAAATGTACCTTTTTCAGGCATAGTGGCATACATGTATAGGGACACGGACAAGGACCTGGTGTCATCTCGTGGAAAGCAGGTTCTGAAGCTGTCATGAGCTGTAGTCAAAGAAATACAGAGGGGCTTCCTGTATGAGCAGCTGCAGGGGTTCCTACATGAGCCTCTGAGCCCCAGCTAGTTGGCCAGGGAGGAGTCTTTCCTCTCAAAGGCTGTTTCTACCAGTGGGCAGTGCTGTCCGAAGAGACATACAATTCCTGCTTCTGTCGGTGGTAGAAGAATCCCTTGCACCTCAGATAGGCTCTAGGGAGGGTGACCCCTGGGGTACTGGGGGCCCTTGGGACTCAGGTTGGCCTCCTCCTGCAGGACATCAATGACAACCTGCCTGTCTTCAACCAGTCCAGTTACCAGTTCTTCGTGAAGGAGAGGGATCCAGGTAAAGTTCCTCAGGGCTGGGTTGGGCACTAGGTTGGCTAGGCAGCTAAATGCACACACGTGTGCAAGGGGCTCCATGAAGCACCTGGCACGTAGCACGCACCTAATTAATTGTGTTATTGTGAGAGGCAGTAAAAGGGAAAGAGCACAGTTTGTAGCCAGATATATGTTTTTATTTGATTATTTATTGATTTTTTTATACTGGAAATTGAACCCAGGGACTTCATACTGAACTATGTTCCCAGTCCCTGCTTTAAATTTTTTTATTTTTATTTGAGACAAGGTCTCACTGTGTAGTCCAGACTGGTCCTGAACTCATATGTAGCCCAGGCTAGTCTCTGAGTGCTGGGATTATAAGTGTGCACCACTACATTCTGGCTTATGTGGTGCTAGTGAATCAAACTCAGGGCCTTGTGCTTGCTGGGCAAGCCCTATAATCTCTGTGCTACTTCTCCAATCTCTTTAAAAGATTTTAAGAAAGAATCTTGCCAAGTTCCAAAGTTACCTAGGCTGAGGTCAAACTTGCAGTTCTCCTGACTCAGCCTACCAGAGTGCTGGGATTAGAGATGTGCATCACTATCCCTTGCTCCTGTTATATATTTTTGTCCCAGCTCTGAAACTAAATAGAAATGACAACCATATTAACCGCACTACTCACAAGGCAAGCCCAGAGGTTCAAGACTTTAGGGCAGAGGGGCCTTCCAGTGGGCTGGCCATCCATGATACTCTCCCTTGTCTACAGGAGTACTAGTGGGTGTAGTGGAGGCCTGGGATGCAGACCAGACAGAAGTCAACAACCGCATCAGCTTCAGCCTGTCAGGAAGTGGTGCCAACAATTTCCTGCTTCAAGGCTTGGTACTGGGGTCTGGGAGGGCTGAGGGCCAACTCTGGCTGCCCCCGGACACAAGCCTGGACTACGAGACCCAGAAATTATTCAGTTTAACTGTGACTGCTGAGAACCCAGGCCCCCAGGGGAGTGAGGCCATGGTAGAAGTCAACGTGACTGTGGTGGATGTGAATGATCAGCCACCCACGCTGGTTGGAGCCTCGCTCCGGGGCATCTCCGTGGCTGAGAATGGCTCCCAGCATGGCCAGGTGGCTGAGGTGGTCGCCCAGGATGTGGACACAGAGGCCCAGTTGGAGATCCAGCTAGTGAACATCATCTGTACCAAGGATGGGGTTGATGTGGGCAGCCTGTGTCATGGCTGGTTCTCTGTGGCAGCCAATGGCTCTGTGTACATCAATCAGAGTGAGTCCATCGACTACGAGGCCTGTGACCTGGTAACACTGGTTGTACGAGCCTATGACCTCACTACAGATCCCCGCTTTCAGGCCTACAGTGAAAATGGTGAGCTGGCCTGGATGGCAGGGCTGAGGTTTAAGAACCATGGGCTAGATCCCTGGGCTGGGGTCCACAGGCCTGGCTTTAGATTCTGGCTCCAGACCTTCTGCTCCTCTCCCTCTGTCCAGTGGACCCTGGCAGTAGGTCAGCTGAGAAGGTTTAAGTGGGAACATGTATACAAAGCATTTAATGTAGTATCTGGCGTACAATAAGCACTTAATTAGTTCTGTTATTCCATGAGGCAGCATAAAGGAAAAACCACTCTTCAAGGTCAAATGTATTTATACCCCACATTTTGACACCAAACAACAGTAATAGCCATATTAATAGCCGGCACATATTGAGTCGCTGAGAGCCAAGAACTACACCTTACCTTGTAAGCATTACTCACCTTATTCCTGTACAATTCATGAGGTAGGTGGCCCCTATCTAATTTTTACACAGGAGGAAACTAAGGCATTGAGTGAGTGTTTAAATAACCAGGTTGCACAGCTAGAAACTGGCACTCTATCTATATACATACATATGTTCATATATATATATATATATATATATATATATATATATATATATATGTCAAGGTCGGGGGGATACACCAAGGCTGGGCTCGGCTTGCCGTTTGTGCTGTGTGACTTTGGCATGATGTTTAATCCTCCCTGAGGTCAAGGAATGATACTCCTACCCACTCAGGCCAGAAAGGACCCATGGACATCCTGGGTTTCAAGCAGGGGGTGGAACTGAACAGGGTTGGTGCCTAAAAAGGAGGCTACAACAAAGAACATGGTTAAAACCAGGGCTTTTAGGGTCAGGTTTTGTCCACAGCCTCAAGTCAGCTGACCTTATCACCCTAGGAAGCCTCCCCATCACCATTGAGGATGTGAATGACAACGTGCCCTATTTTCTGCCTGATGATAAGACTTTCGGTAAGTGGCAACCTGGTCTCCACCTTTCCACAACCCCTCTCCCTGACTGACCATGCCACCAGAACCACCCTTGAGCAACCTCCACAGACCCACCTTAGGTCGCAGGGGTTCCTAAGAAAGGGCGAAGGGAGGGCTCTCATCCCCCCTCCTCCAGAGGTTGCAACAGGAAGGGACCTGACTTTTCAGTCCCACTCTCCCTCACTTGGTGTCTGGCCCTGAGCCAGGACCTCCCTCTTCAGTCCTCAGTTTCTCCATCTGTGCAGTGAGCGGTAGATAACTTACTAACTACTGGCTGAGGGCTAGCTGTAATGGGGGTCTCTTTCGGCAGGTGCATTGAGGGCAGATTGGAGGGGTGGGGCTTAAATGGGCCTGTTGGCAGACTAGGCCAGGTGGGCCCTGTTCACTTCACTGACCCCTTCCTATTCAAACTTGTAGTGATCATCCCAGAACTCGTGATACCCAACCAGCAGGTGGCTTCTGTCCGGGTGAGTTTTTGGCTCGAGCCTTTGTTGGTCTTGTTAGCCTCAGGGGACGCAGAGCTAAGGCCATCAGGACCTTTAGCTGCCCCCCAAATGTTTGAACACTAGAAACAAAATATATGTACTCCAACATGTGAAAACACAAACCCCAAGATAGAAATAAACACCTGCCTAATTGATCTGATCAAATTTCACTAATTGTGCAATTTAGTATTCATAAAAATTTCATGACCATAAATACCACTTTGCAGGCTAGATTTTTCTATGACTACACCAGAATTCTTGAGTATGATAGAGAAATCATAGCCAATTATAAATTAAATGAGTTCTTTCTAGTTAAATAATTTCCATAGAAAAATTATAAAAATGCTTTCAATTTGTTAGGATGTTGGATGTGCATATATTCAGTTAGAAGACAGTGCCTATGCCATGTAGAATCTGGCCTCTTCTGGGCTTTGGAGCTGGGCATGGCTGGTCCTCTTACTGCCTGGAGAGCTGCCATGCTCTTCTGGGACTCAGTTTCCCTCTTTGACAAGAAGAAGCTGGTGGTTCCTGGTGGAGGGAATCTGGGAGCAATCTGCAGTGCTGTGGAAATGACATGGGTGTATCTAGGAGATGGACAGGCCTAGCCTCCCACTCCAAGCTGAGAATGCCCTTCAGGGCAAGCTATCTCCTATGAAACCCCATATACCTCTCATAATATGGAGATAGTAACTCTCTCTTTTTGAGTCCTCTCAAGTCTTAAAACAGTAAGTTTCCTAATCTTCAGTCACTTGTACCCCGATGTATGACTACAGTCATGGCTTTGAGCAGTTTTCTTTAATTGGAAATTTGAATAGGAGCTGTGCATTCCTAGCAGTAATGTCCGTGGACTCAGGTCTCTGTATTGTTTATGTTTTTCCCTAAAAGGTGCTAGAATAAGTAAGAATGTTTGTGGACCCTCCTTCATTCAATGATTGGCTTGCTAAGGTGTTTCATACTCACAGTATAATTAGGAATGGGAGTATAACAGTTGCAGATGGAGCAAAGCAGGAGTTCTGCATGGGAGGAACTTCGGGCAGTGATCTGTTAAGCTGAGATGCAAGGGCAGACGTGTTCAAACTTAGATTTGCAGAGAGAGCCCACCCTTAAAAAAGCATTTGCTTATTTGGAGCTAACAGAGATGACACGAACCAGCCTCCCAGGCCACAGTAGCCTGTTGTCCCTGCTAGTGATGGGAGATCCCTGGCCTGGCCTAGCCTGACCCTCTTATTGTTTGCTTTTGCACCCAGGCCAGAGACGATGACTCAGAGAGCAATGGGGACATCCAGTTCTCTATCCTCCAAGTGAATTTCATCTCTAAGGATGGTGCCACGATTTCTTTCAAAAGATTCTTCCGGATCTCCACCTCTAAGGAAGCCAACGTGTTTATTGGCAGCATTGAGTAACTGTGGGCAGCCCCTGGATGGGTGGGGGGACCAAAAGAGTTGCAAGGCTGTGGCCCCACATCCTGAGATGGGTACAGGTAGCTTCCAGAGGATCCCAGCATGGGCTCTAATTCGAGCTGTGTCTTTCCATTTTCCCTAGGCTGGTGACCAACCTTGATTCTACCCTCCAAGGCATTTATCAGGTGACGATCCAGGCCCAGGACAGACCTTTGGTGGGTCCTGCATTGGAAGCCAGAATAACACTGAACGTGAGTACTAGTCCTTCTTTCTCTGAACTCCAGTGTCCTCTACCAGTCCTCTAATGCCTCACCTCTACATGCTCTCCCCCCAGATCTTCACTGTGGACCAGAGTTACCGTGTGAGGCTACAGTTCTCCACATATAAGGAGGAGTTGGGTACCAATGTGGAGGAGGTTAAGGAGTAAGTCTGGGGAGACCTGGATGAATGTTCCTGACCCCTGACCCACACTTGGACTTGTCCTTGTTTTTGATTCTCTATTTGTACCACATTTCTGCATGTCTGTCCCTAGAAGTCCATGCCCAGCAAGAGGCAGAAAGAGGCCTGAACACAGCTTTCATACGGTTGTGAAGGCTGTGTACTGCACAAATGCACCCTGTTTGCTAAGCTGTAAACCTAGCCCTGGAAGAAAAAATTGCCTTTTCTAATTTGTACAGAGGTGCTATCTGCTTAATCAACAGAGCGAGTTGACCTTTCTCAAACATACAACCCCTGATTCCACTGGCAGAGCCTTGGCCACAGGCCTGGGCTAAGGCCCTATCCTAGGCCCCTGTGACACCTGCCCCTTTGTAGGGCTCTCACCCAGGCAACCAGGACCACCGTCTACGTTGTAAACATTCAGGACACAGACTCTATAGCTAGGTAAGTGCTCCCAGGCACAGTGGTTGGACAGAAGAGAGAAACTGTATCAGGTGAAGGTGGTTGATGGGTGGTACTGAACTATTGATTCTTTCCTCACCCACTTCCAGGGCCCAAGCCCACTCCTACCTCGATGCCTACTTTGTCTTCCCGAATGGGTCGGCCCTGACACTTAATGAGCTGAGTGTGTGAGTGGGGCTGTCCTTGGGGGTGGGAAGAGGGTCAGTAGGAAGCCTGGGGATGCCAGCGACACTGGGGTCTGAGTGAGGTTCTGTGGCCAGGATGATCCGGAAAGACCAGGATGTGCTGACAAGACTGCTACAGCTGGGACTGGTGGTGCTGGTAAGTGTGGCGGGGCAGTGGTCACTGAGTGGAGCGGGGTGGGTCCCTCAGCTTACCTCACACTCCTTTTTTCTAGGGCTCCCAGGAAAGCCAGGAATCAGACCAGCCGAAACTCCTCACCAATGTCATCATAGGATTGGTGGTGGTTTTGCTGCTGGTCTTTGTGATCATGACCGTGGCCCTCGTGTGTGTGAAGAAGAGGTGCTGCTCCCTTTGCCCGCTGTGTCTCCAACCCTCCCTCTTCTGCCATGCAAGATAAGCAGGGTGCAGGGGTGGAGTTAGAAGAGCTCAGGTTTAGGTATCTGGTATGTGTGGGAATTCCCAGGAGTCTGTGGTGAGATCTTGGGCCAGTCCCTTTTCCCTGAGACTCAGCTCCTCATCTGCAGAGTGGGCACAACACCAGATTGCCTGATGCACTCAGGTTGCCATGTGCGTCTCACAGCCAGCAAGGTGCTTGGCATGTGTTACGCACTTTTCTATTTCTCACATGTATCTCAGTAGCCACATTGGGTTTAATTTCAGGCCTCACCACTGTCTGGCTGTGTGGCCTTCAGCAACTCACTTCCCCTCTCCGGCTGTTCTTTCTGTTAACACTCTTACCTGCCAGGATTATTGTGAAGCTATGCCTCAGGGCTTCCAACAGGCATTCAACTGGGATATGGCCAAAGTGTGACACCCTCTTGGTTCCTTGCAGTTACCAGCGGAAGCTTCGGGCTATGAAGGCTAGCAAGGAGGCCCGGAAGACCGCAGCAGGGGTCATGCCCTCGGCCCCCACTATTCCTGGGACTAATGTATACAACGCAGAGCGGTGAGCAGGGGTCAAAGGTGAACACAGGTCTTTGTGGGAGGTTGAGGGCCACAGCTGCTTGACCAAGCTTTTTCTCCAGGGCCAACCCCATGCTGAACCTCCCCACCGAGGACCTGGGCTTGGAGTACCTAGCCTCCTCCAGTGACGTGGACTGCATCAGGCGAGTAGTGCCCTGCCCAGCCAGGCTAGTTGGTGATGATGGTGGTAATGATGATGATGGTGGTGGTGGAGATGGTTGCAGTTCTGGGGAGTGACAGACAGGGTGGTAGTGGCAGAGCCCACAGATAGGAAGTCTGGGCCTGCCAATAACCTGAGCTCCATCACCTTTCTCACAGCCTCAATTCGCTGGATGACAACTCTGTGGACCTGGATAAGGACAGTCAGGAAATCAAGGCAAGCTGGGGAATGAGTAGGCAGCTGGGGCTTCTCACTTGGTTTCCTTCTTTCTCTGAAAGAATGGGCTGGAGAACAAAGCTCATTTGGACCTGCTGCTGTTATGGGCAGCCCTGGGAAGCCCCATGGCCTTGGAATGAGGTCCAATCCCTGATTCTCCCCTTATTCATCATGTGACCCTTGGTATATGACTTACTGCCTTTGGTACTCCATTTTCTCATCTGTAAATGGGGATCAGAACATTGCCTCTGCCAGGTGTTAGCGTGGATTAAAGACGAGCACACACAGAAACACCTGGCACAAAGGAAGTGCTCAGAAATCTTATTCTTCCCATTCTAGTCAGCACATGAAAGCTGGTAGGAGGGAAGAGACCTGGAGAGAAATTCATAGTCTATCAAAGCAGAGGAAGTAGCTCAGGAAAAGGGTGTTAACTGGGTTAGTCGGTTAGATGAGTTCAAGAGTTCACAGCCTAGGCTGCAGTTTAGAATCACCTGGGGAACTCTTTAAAAATACCAGTGCCGAGGTTCCCCCTTTCCCACCCCCTGCTAAGATCTCAAGTCCGGTGGCTCATTTCAGGGTGGAGTGGGGAACAGATGTGTTTTCAAAGCTCCCTAGGGAATTCCAATGTCCAGGGGAATTGAGAAACACTGCAGCTGGTCAGTGGGATGGAGGGGAGAGGCTCTGAAGGAACAACCTCTTCTCTTTCCGCTGGAGTAGAAGGTCTCTGAAGCCCCTGTGTGCTTTAATAGTGTGAGATTCTGCCAGGGAGTGGGGGCTAGAAAGGCATCCACCCACCCTTTCCCATGTCCAGTCCACTCTGGGCCCTCAGCTCACCTGGTCCCTGCCCTCTGGAAGTTCAGCTTGACCTCATGTGTTAGTCTTTATTTTCCTGAGGACACTCCTTGTTTGGAAAGATTTGGTCAACCAGAGCCTCTCTTTAAAATACCAGAATGCTGCAAAGGGACCCAAGTGCCACATAGTACAAAGCACCTGGCAAGGAGGCTCCCGGTTAGGCTCTGAGGGATGGAGGCCGTGAATGGCAATCCAGGCATCTTCTGGGAATGGCTCATCTCTGAGCACAGTGTGAAGCAGAAACATCGCTGAATGTGTCTGAGAGGATGAAGGCAGAGCGGGGCAGTCTTACATCAGAGTCCAGGGCCCCCAGAAGAGGGAGAAGTCAGGGGCCTCCAAGGTGCGGTGGGCCTGCAGGCCAGGGAGGGGCAGATTTCCGGGAGGAGTGAAGAAAAGAAGGGAACAGACCACAGAGAGGCTTGACAAGGGTTGTGTTTGGGAGAAGCTGCCTTCATCCCCTCTTAGGCAGCAGTGGGTGGGCCTTGGAGGTCACTGGAAGGCCCAAGAGGCCATGGAGTCTTTCCAGGAACCACCTGTCCCCTCCTTTCCTTTGGCTAGGTGGAGACTCAGGTGGGTTTTTTTTTTTTTTCTCACTGTGACTTGCCCAAGAGCTGTATAAATATGTGGGGAAGATATAAGTGACCTGAGGGATCATCCAGTCCCAAACACTAGAGAAAGTGACACCCAGAGAAGGGTGCTGATTTGCTCAAAGTCAGACAGCTTGCAGGGTGGGAGCAGACTAGAAATCAGGTCTGTGGCCCCAGGGATCAGTTCACATTACCCTGAGTGGCTCTGTGCCAGGTGTTCCCCTCTTGGGAGATGTGGAGAGGACTTTGGAATACAGGCAGAATATTTAGCCCCTGTGGGCTCCTCAGATGTTCCACTGTTTACCAGGGACCGGAACAGTACCAGTCTGAAAAAAGCCCTTGTAGAGCCCTGGGGAGGGCAGTGGTTCCTGGAGCTCAGCCCTGTGGGTGTTTTGCGCAAGAGCTGGCCTGGTGCCCCCCCGAGGGTATATGTGTTAGGAGGTGTGTATGAATGGCAGGGTGTGTGTGTGTGGCATGCCACCTGGAGAGAGGGAAGAGGAAGGGCAGGAGAAACATGTGTGTCATAACGAGCTGCCAGTGGGATTGTGGGTATGACACGTCCCTCTGAAGTTGGCAGAATCCAACTGGTGGCAACACTGTACAATGGACAAGTTTTAGGTTTTTTTTTTCTTTTTTCTTTTGTTTTTGAGACAGGATCTTACTCTAGTCCAGGTTGGTCCTAAACTCACTGTGTAGTCCAGGCTGGCCACAAACTCACAGCAATCCTTCTGCTTTGGCCTCTGGAGTGCTGGGGTTGCAGACATGTGCGACCACACATAGTTTATGTGTTGCTGAGGAATTGAACCCTGGGCCTTGGGCTTACGAAGCAAGCATTTTAACCTGAGACACACCACCAGTTTTGGATAGGCTTTAGATTTACAAGACTAGTGGTCCCAACCCATTCTGCCACTTACTGGCTGGGAGAGTCCTCTGAGCCTCAGTTTCCATATGATCCAAGTTCAGAGAGTTTCTAGGGCTATTTCGGGCAATGGATGGTCCCTTCCTTCACAACACAGTGTCTGTTGTGGGTGCCAGGAACTATGATGGACTGGCTCCTTGGCACAGGATGCAAGGATGGATGTTATTTAGGACTGGGCAAAACACCAGAAGGCTAGCTGTTCTGTCTGTGGGGTGGGTGGGCAAAGGCCAGAGACCCTCCCTGCCCCCAAGGCCTACACCTTTACCTGAGCCCAAGTGTAACACCCCTGGCCTTGACAACCTCTGGGACACAGCCCCAGGAGATGGAGGTTCCAAGAAGAGCAAAACGGGACACCAGCTGCGTGGTCATCTGGTCATGGGCTTGAGGGCCCACCCATTCCTCTAGGGCCTGGAGAAATCTTCCCATCACACACCTTCCCTCCCTATCTCCCTAAAAGGAACCTCAGCGCAGTCCACCAGAGCCAGATTCAGAGCCCGAGCCCCTGAGCATGGTGCTGTCAGAAAGGCAGACAGGAACAACTGGACAGCAACAGAGGAATCTGGCCTTCATCAACGCTGGCCTGGACACCACAGACCTGTGATGGAGGCCCTTATCCTTCCGGCCCACTTGGGAAGAGACATCATCACTCACCTCACCCATCCTTCCCTGGATATAGTAATATATGATGCTGCTTCGCTTCCTGCTGTCAGTCATTCACAGCAGACAAGGGTTGGGGAGAGATTTTATTACCAATGTATACTGTGACAGTGTGTAGCCAAAAATCAAGGGTGGAGGGGGCAAAGACAGGGGCACTGAGTGGTCACAAGGGTTGTGTGGGGGCTCACAGCACAGGGGAGACGAGGGGTTGAAAAGGGTGGTCTTTAAAGGACAACTGTGGTTGTAGAATGAACTCTCCATCCTGTACCTAATACTCAAGACCAGCTGTCACCCAGACTACTAGTGGCCAGAGATCATGCATGAGCCTGTTACTGCCACTTCTGTCTGAGGCCCTCTGACCTTTCTGACTCCCTCTCAGCTGAGGCCCCAGGGCATTCCTGGCCTTTGCCCCTAGGGGAATTGTGAACCAGTGACAGTGGCAGAGGAGATAGGGCTGGGGACCGGGCCAGGTGGATGGGAGATGGGAATTGGGGGAGGACCATCAAGAGCATGCAAGAGTTGCCCCAGCCGTGGGGACTGTAGCACTGCATGGAGACACACTCACACGCTTACTTCAGAAACTCACAGGCCATCCAGGGCCTCACCTCGGAGCCCTGCGGACTTGGGCTCACACACCAGTCCTTGCACACGCGGAGGACCACTTAGAGGTTTGCATGCAGTCTTTCCCAGCTCTTGGGATCTGTCCCACTGGAGACTTCAAAGCCGCAGCCTGGCCATCTCAGGAGCCTTCCTCAGCTCTCGGGGAGTAGGGAAGTGGGGGTGCTGAGCAGGTCCCCGTCCTTGCCCAGTGTGACCGGGAGGAAGTACAGCTGAGGGCTGAGAGGGCACAAGGTGGCAGTAGGGCTGGGTTTGTGGGCTCATGGTGACCAAGGGACCGGGTAGAGAGGGTCCATTTGTATGTTTGGGAAGAGAGATACTGAAAAGACAGGGAGACGCCCCTAGGGGCTGCCCACCACGCGGAGCCGACCCTTCTAGGGCTCTGGGGTAGAGAAGGAGCCTGAGAAGGTTGGAAATCGGGAGTACAAAATGGGGCAGATCACTCCGCCGTGGGTCCTGCCCGCGAGCAGCACCGCGGCCGGCGCACGCTCTGCAGCAGCGCGCGGAAGAGGCCAGGCGGGCGCTTGGCGGCGCCATCCGAGGGTGCGGCGCGTACCGAGCCCGCGCGGCCCGGACCCACGCGCGCTGCGGGCGGGGGTGCGGGTGCCCCTTGACGGCCGTGCTCCTCGATCTGTCGCTCCAGATGCTTCTGGATGGCCATGCCCAGCACCTCCACTTCCATCGCGGCGCCATACACCTCCCACGTCATGCCTTTCTCGTCCCAGCTCACGTCGCGCACTGGCTCGGCCGCCTCCTGCGGTGCCATGGCGGCCGCCAGCGCCGAGCCCGGCCGCACCCGCACTTCCGGGAAGGCAGGGGGCGCGGAGGGTGCCGCAGCGGCCAGGGGCGTCATGGGCCCGGTGGCGACGGAGCGCGTCTCGGCGGCGCCCAGCGACACCTGCAGACCCGCGTCCCGACGGGAGGGCGGCCTGGGCGCGGGGCTGGGCGCGCGTGGCGCCGCCTGGAAGCTGAAGGCCGGGCCGCCCGCGCCGTCCTGCGGAGACATGGGGCTCACGGCCACCGACACGCAGGCCTGCGCGCCCGCTTGCGTGCCCGCGTCCTCGCGCGGCGGCGGCGGGGCGCTAGCATCCCACGACGGCGCCTTGGTGAAATTGTCACGAGTCCGTGGCCCCTGCGGAGGCGCTGCGGCCTCCGCCCCAGAGGCCGCCTGGTCCTTCTGGCTGGAGCTGGAAGTCTGGGTGCCGCGGGCCGATTCTGGCTCCTCGGGTTCCCGGCTCCCGGGACCCTTGGGAAACGGGTCTGAGCCGCAGGGTTTGCCATCTGATTGCCTGGAAGAGGAAGACCGAGCCTGCTCCGGAGGCAGGGGGTCCTCCTTTCCCAAGGATAGGGACTCAGCTTTTCTTGGAGATGCAGAATTGGTCTTCTCTTGGGCCACAGGCTGCATCTTCCCAGGATCTGCATTTCCTGAGGATGCAGGATCCCCCTTCTTGGAAACCTGTGGCTGTTCCTTTTGCGGAGATACCTCTGCTTTTCCTGACAATGAGGCACCCTTGTGCCCAGCGAGCTTTGTGCCTGCCTTGCCCCCAGCCTTGGGCTCCTCTCTCTCCTGGGCCTTGGTTTCCACCTTTGAAGAGTTCACAGGTTTCCCCTTCTCTAAAAAGAAAGAATCTACCTTTCTCTCTGAGACAGCTTCTGCCTTTCCCGAGGCCATAGGATCCACCTTCTCCTGGGATATCAGGACTGTTTTCCCTGGAGTTACAGGGGCCATCTTTCCCGAAGACACAGAGTCCACGTCTCCAGACGGGACAGTTTCTGCCTTTCCCCTGTTCATGGGGTCCACTTTGCCTGAAGGCAGGGTCGCAACCTCTCCGGAGGCTGTGGGACCTGCCTTCTCTGAGGCCAGAGCGTCTCCTTTTCCCTCAGTCATCACCTCAATTTTTACTGCAGAGGGGGAACCCTTTGTACCCAAGAACCTGGGCTCCCCTGGACCTGAGGACACAGGGTCTGTCTTTCCTGAGGACTCAGGATTCACTTTTCCAGAAGGTGATGTTTTCATGATGGGGGAGTCTGCCCTGCTGGAGGATACCGGGTCCTCTCTTCCTGCGGATACAGTTTCCATCTTCCCTACAGACACATGCTGTACCTGCCCGGGAGACAAAGCCTCTGCCTTTCCTGGGGATATGGGATCCACCTTGCTTGAAGATACAGGATCCACACTTTTCGCAGATGTGGCATCCATCTTTCCTAAAAACCCAGGCTCCTTCTGTCCAGCAGGCATCGTTTTGGTCACTCTCATAGCCATGGGACCTCCCTCTCCCGAGGAGGCACGTTCCATCTTTCCCTGTAACTGAGGGTCCTCTTTTGCAGAGGACACAGTTTCTGCATTGCTCAGACATACAGGATCTGCCGTCCTTGAGTCTATAGGACCCACCTCTCCCAAGGACCCAGAAGCCACTGTCTCAGAGGATGTAGGCTCTATCTTGCCCGGTGACCTTGGAGTCAGGTTTTCCAAGAGCCCTGGATCTGCCAGTTCTGTGGATACAGAATCCGTGCTTTCCAAGGACACAGGATCAATCCTTCCTGAGGGCCCAGGATCTCTCTTCTCCAGAGATACAAGATCTATCTTTCTTGCAAATACAGGGCCCACTATTTCTGGGAACACAGGGTGCTCTTTTCCAGAATACTTGGGTTCTTCCTTTCTTGGGAATGTGAGATCCACTATGCCTGAGGATACAGGATCCACCTTTCTCAAAGATCCAAGTTCCTCTTTCACTGGGAGTACTGTATCCACCTTACTGGAGGATGTAAGATCTACTTTACCTAAGGATCCAGGATCCTCCTTTCTTGGAGTCATGGGATCTATCCTTCCAGGAGGTGCAGGATCCTCTTTTTCAGACACTGCAGCCTCTGTCTTTCCTGTCAACATGAGATTTGCTTTTGTTGAGGTTCCAGCATCTTCCTTGCCTGTGGCAGTGGAATCAGCCTGCGTTGAGCACGCGGAATCCATCTTCTCCAAGAACATAGGATTTCTGTCCTCTGAGGATGTGGGATCAATTTTCACTGAGGACACAGTCTCGGGCTTCCCAGGCAAAGTGGTTTCTGGTGTCCCTGAGATTGAGGCTCCATGTGATCCCAATGTCTCCTTAGTGGGCACCTCTTGGAGAAGGATGCAGCTGGGAGGGGGGCAGGCCAAGCTCCCAGAAGGTCCCTCAGAGCAGGAGGCTCCTTCCCCAGTTCCATTGGGGTTACTGTGTCTAGAGTCCATGCCTGGGCTTTGGTCAGGGGTGTGCCTGAGGGGTGCAGGGCTGGCCTTTTGCTGGGAGGGGTAAGAATCCCTCATGGCCGGGCCCCCAGCACCCAGGCTCCCATTCTGTGGGCGGCAGAGGGATCCTGGGGGACTGGAGTCCTTCTGAAGAAGGTGGAGCCAGGCTGGATCTTCAGCACTGCTCATCTGCCCTCACAGCCATGTTTGAGCCCAAGGCTGCTGTCTGATTCTGAAACACAAAGAGAGCAGACTCAGGTGGAGGGGAGATTCCATGATGCAGCACCCTCCATCTGGGCCTCTTCTGGCTCACCTTCATCCTAGCAGCCCCACCACTGCACTGGGTACTCTGTCTCCATTTGGTTCCCTCCCATCCAGAGGGCCTGGGCGAAAAACATGAACACAACCACCTTACTCCCCACTTTATTGCACCCAGTGGCCTTCTGGATAGACTTTTCACATTTAACTGCCCCCTCCCTACCCTTGTCAAACTGTCTGTGCAACATTCTACCCAGAGATTACTCCTGTATCCTCTAGACAAAGAGCTGAAAACTGATGCCGCAGGGGCTAGATCATTTATGTAAGAGAAGCACCGGGCAAAAAACAAGAGGAGTGGTAGAAACTCTGGCAAATTACAGAGTTTGTGTTGAATCTAAAGGGGTCCACTGCCCTGTGCGCCAAGTGTTGCCCTTGAGAAATGAAATCTGATAGTCTTAACTCTTCTAGTATATTAAGGGGGAAATTAAGACTTTAATGTAAAATATGCTTATTAATTCAAGACTTAAATAAAAACCCAGAACACTATGTGGACTACACAAAACATGTCTGCAGGCCACCAGTTTATGTCTGTGTAGGCCCTGGAGAACTGTGAGTGGTTTATAGTCAAGGAAAGGACAGTTAGATGTGTAAGTTTTTGAAGATTCCTCTGGGATAGTGTGGTGGATGGGCAGCAGGAGAGGAGGGGAGAGGTGGCCACAGCCTACAAGGAGGCGGGTCAACAGTTCATTCACGTGATCCCTCACTCACTCACACATCCCTTTTCTGCAATTGGCCCTGACCAGTTGCAGTATCTAGATGAGGATGATACAGCCAAGGTACCGGGAATGAAAGGTACAGGCAGGATTGAGAGGCCCAAAGGCAAGTGAGCAGGAACCAATGGCTGTAGCTGGTGATGGTGAGGGTGGCCTGCTGGAGGATACTGGCCAGAGTGGGAGTTGCTGGGAGAGGGTGCCAGGTGGAGATTTGGGGCAAGAGGAATGAGCCAAGTTTGGATATCCGGGGCACATTCAAAATGAGGATCCAGCAGCCAGCCAGATCTGTGAGCCACTCCATTCCATCACGCACTCAGCAGTCAGAGAGAGCAGGTGAGCAGAGCTCCTGACTCTTCTCCAACCTGCTCCCAAACCATCTTCTTTGTGCTTAGGCCAGAATCCCCAGAGTCACCTATGACTTTCCCTCATACTCTATGTCCTATCCGTTAATAAAATGTGCAGAATCTACCTTCTAATCTGGCCCTACACCAGGCTAAATGACTCCCATCTGTCATCCGGTTTGCCTTTGCTTATTCCCTCACCTCATCCAGGTCGTTCTCACCACAGCTGCAGAACAGGTCTCTGTAAAAACCAAGGCACATCATGGCCTACTCACAACCATGCAGTAGCTCTCCATCTCCATCTCTTATAAAACGGAAGCAAAGTCTCGGCAATACCCTGCATCTTCTGGCTCCATCCTCTCTTGCCCTTTTCTCCTCTTCAGCATTATGCTGCTTGAGCCCCTCTACGGGCTACTGGCTGCCTTGCTGATCTTAGACACCCCTTACCTTAGGGCCTTTGTCCTGGATGTTTCTTCTGCCTGGAATACAGACATCATCCACTCCCTGAGTCCTTTCCTGGATAAAATAGCCTCCTCCTCAACCATCACTAACATTCTCTGTCTGCCTCATTCTGCTGAGTTTTCCTCTATAGCACTCATTACCATCTGACATATCATATACATTTGTTCATTGTTGATATTTTTCTCTTATTAAGATGCCACCTCCGAGGAGGTGCTTACTGATATATTCTCCAGAATCAAGAATAATGATACAGTAGGTGAGCTCCCAAGAAATATTAGTTACATAACTGATGGAATGATCTCTCTAACATGCAGATCCAACCATGCTACCCCTGGCAGAAAATGCTCCTCATTCTTGTTAGGAAATTAAGCTGGTTATGATTTTTTGGAAGGCTGTTTATCAAATTCTATGAAAGTTTATAACACACAAAACATTTGAGCTAGCAAACCCACCTGTAAAGGTAGTCCTGAGGGTAGAGTGGAAGTACATCAAAGAATACAAAATCAGGGCTGGTGATGAGAAGACCAGGAAGCAGGTTCCGTGACATGCAGGACAATCACATGGAACCACGCAGCTATCAGCACATGTGTAGTGATGAGGCAAAATGCCTGAGGTAAAATGAATGAAAAAATCTAACACTCAGCACAACTTCCAAGATTTGCATGTGTGTAGCCAAGGAAAAGATCAGACACACATTTATGAGTTTATTTATAAGGAGAAAATTCCTGTATGGAATCCCATGAAACATTTATTGGTGATTACATCTTGGAAGTAAGACTAGGGTCTGAAGGTGGGAGAGGCTTTTCTGTGTGCTGCTTTGTACCGTTCAGGTTTGGGGGCACCTGTGCACACAGTACAGGCATGCATTGTTTAATGAAGGGGGTATGTTCTGAGAAATACAAACACGTAGATGCTGTGGATCAGTAACTCAGCATGGCCTCTTGTGTAGCTGGGCTGCAGGAGACACAAGACGGAGGGGTGAGGCTGCTGCTTGAGTAACAGCATACTGTCTTACAGCATAAACTGTGGTTGTTACTGTTGTTACGCCTGGGAATTGTACCGAGGGCCTTTCCACTGAGCTGCATTCCCAGATCTTAAAAAAAAAATTGTTTAGATTTTCAAACAGGGTTTCTTTAAGTCACTAAACTGACCAGCCTGGCCTTTAATTTGGGATCCTCCTGCCCAAGCAGCCAAGAGTGCTGGCTGTACATGTACCACCTTTTCTGGCCTTTTTCCCCTTTGTAATAACTAGGCATATATGCTATTTAAAAGTATAGTATGATAAATATGTAAACCAGTAATATCATTGTTTAATAAAACATGTATTATATCCTCTGTAATTGTATATACATACTTTTATACAACCTGGCAGCACAGTAGGTTTGTTTACATCAGTGTCACTACAAACATAACACATTGTGACAGCTTATTGTAATCTTATGGGATCATCATAATGTGTAATTTATTACTGACTAAAAATGTCATTATGTGGTGCATGATTGTATTTTAACAAAAAAAGACAGCTTTAATGATTTCCTATTGCTTTTAGTTCATCTGTTTAATGTGCTTCTCAGGCCCTATGTACTGTTTGCCTTCTGGGATTTATCTTTCTTTACTTACTTCTACTCTCAAAGCATGCATACACACACACATACACACACACACACACACACACACACAGAGAGAGAGAGAGAGAGAGAGAGAGAGAGAGAGAGAGAGAGAGAGAGAGAGAGCACAGATAACTCTTTGGGTTCACCCATGAATTTCATATCCATCTCAGCCTCCACTACACAGCCTCTTCTGTGTTAATCTTTCTCTCCCTCCTTGCCTGGCTACTGTTTGTAAAAGCTTCAGGCCTCAGCATAAATGCTTTCTCCCCTAGTGGATCTTTACCTACTATCCTCCTTGGGTTCCCACGGCTTCTAGTTCTTCCCCTAACCACAGTCCTGTCATTCTGCATGACCCATGTACATCTCTGGGTTCCTGCCTTGACCCCCACTAATACTATTCTCCTCTGGATTTCCTGGGCTTTGAGATTAAGATCTTGGAGAATAGGAATCATAACCAAGTGGGGACACAAAAGAGAGGTTTTGGCTCGAATACTTTGAATTTGGTTTTCATGAGCATAAGAATGAGATGGAAGGTCATCTTCCAACAGAATGGTTCTGTTGGAGTCAAAAGGCATCAAATTTGAGAAGTTTAGATGGAGTCTGTCTTCATTTTTGGCTTTTTGAGAGTGACAGATCTTGGAGGTGGAGTGGAAGTAGGGCAGAAGTAAATATTTTTTCTCCTATAAGAAAAACAATAGGGCAAAGGAGATAATTAAAAAATCCTGACATTGTCAGAGTGAGGGAGACAAGACAGAGTGGTGTCAAAGAAGCTGCCCACTCCTTCATCTTCACAACATCTAGCATTTGAAATTATATCATTTATTTGCTCCTTGTTTATTACATTCTTTCTCATCTTTCTTTGCATTCCTTCCTCACTGCTGTATCTTTAACACCAAGAACCATGCCGATAACATATGCATATGTGCCCGACAAATGTTGAGTTAATGAGTGGATTCCTGTTTGGTCACAACTGACGAACCGAGTGCAGATGCACCTTTAGAAAGGATATTTCAAATGCTAGATGTTGTGAAGATGAAGGAGTGGGCAGCTTCTTTGACACCTGGTCAAGAAAGCCCCCCTGAAGAAGTTAGCACCTGAGCCAACCTTGAAAACATCAGAGTGGTTCAAGGAGAGCTAGAGTGGGAGAGGGAGGATGGGAGTCAAGAGGCAACAGCCACCAGGCACGCCGTGGTGGTGGTGGGGAGCTCATCCTAAGGAGACTAGGAACCCCCCGGCATGTTTTAAGCAGGAGAGTACATGTAGCTTCTGCTTGGCCAAATCTTCTAATTTATTGAGCAAAGTCATAAAGATGTATTTTCCATGTTTAAGAAATACCTTTGGTGGTATTGGATGTTTAACCCAGCGCCATTACACTGAACTACTTCCCAAGCTCCACCTCCTTTTAAATTTATTTTGGGACAGGGTCTAAGACATTTAGTTGCCCAATCTGGGCTCAAACCTGTGGCCCTTCCCTCTCAGTCTACCAGACTGTTGGGATCATAGTTGTCTCACTTTAAAAATAACACACAGGCCAAACAAAACACTTCTGTATGTCAACTTTGATCCTAAGATCGCCTGTTTGTGACCAGTGATCTCTCTGGTACTTAGGTCTGTGGAAAGCCTGTTATATGCTAGAGTGATTGGGCAAAGCGGAAGGGCCCAGGTTCTGGTAAGGGATCAGATGTGCTTGTCATGCCTGCCTCAGTTTCCTCCCCTGGAAAGTAGGACTTTGATAGCTGTCTCAGAAGTATATAAATTTTAGGCTATAACTGGAGTCAGAAAAGGCCACAGGAGAGGTACTCTAGGTCGTCACCACCTCTCACATCAGCCCCGGTAGCCCAGCTCTGAGGTCCCCACATGCCAGCCTGGCCAACAATCTCCTTCCCGTGGGTGAGGCCTGGGAATACAGTCTATACAGTTCACCACTTACCAGCTCTGTGACCTCAAGCAAGGCTCTCCTCACTGGGGACACTGAACAACCCATCCCTTGCTCCCTCAGGGCTGCCTGAAAATTAAAGATGAGGGGTGTACACAGCTCTGCTCACTTTAAGGGCTGGGCTGTGTACTTGGAAGGCCTGTGTTTATCTACTCAGCCTGTCAGAGCCCAGCTGTGCTCTCAGGAGGGGGCAGGGGGAAAGGGCCTGCAGCAGAGACAAACCAGCAAAATCTGGCCTTCAGACATGCCTGCCTGACCCAGTGTACTAAAAAAAAAATTTAAAGTCAATTTAAAATAAAGGCATATGCTGATCAATATTTAAAAAGCTACAAATTTTGTGTGAGAACCAGATTTCTAGGTTCTCCTGGAAAACTGAAATTTGGCAATCTGAGCATGCTTCTTGTATGGCATCAGTCAGCTGGAGCCTTGCAGGGGCTGCCTCCTTAGGTGGGCATGGGCTGTCCAACTGGCCACCATGCCCACCCTCCCTACGGACAGTGCTGCGGTTGCTTGTCCACTGGCATCAATTGTTGCATCTTCACTGTCATTTTTCCTCTAGCCAGTCCCTCATACATGGTACCCTCCTGGCCTATAGTCACCTAAGTTGTGACCCTTGACCTAGATGCCAAAAAGGAAAGAAGTGACCACACACAAGTCAAGCGCTTGCTATGTGCACACCCTGTACACCTGCCAAGCAGGTGTTATATTCCTGTTTTCCAGAGGAGGAAGTTGAGGTCCTGAGAGGCAGGCGTGGCCGATCTGGTCATGTTTCCCCTTTGCAAGCCTCTCTGGAAGAGTCTGGCTTCCCAGTCCCCAGCCTAAGGCTCTCAAGACTTTGAGATACAATCAGATCCAACAGAGGGACAAAGAGCTTGGTTCAGGAGGTATAAAGATATGGAGTTATGCCCCAATGTGTATTCTTGTACTTGCTTTGAATTTGGGTGATTTTTTCTACTCCCTGGGCCTCAGTTTCTCAATCTGTGGAATGGGGCCTACCTATCCAGAGAACAATGCCAGAGGCGCTGCTGCTCAGGGTTATGCTGGGTCCTTTCTGGCTCTGAAGAGGGCTTCCAGTCACTATGGCAATACACAGTCTAGGCCTGGAGCACCACCTCCTCTTCTCCCACCCTCACTCCAGAACCCAAATCTGTCACTTTCCCTCTGTGTGTTCAGCCCTGGGTCAATCACTCTCAGTCTCATTTTATCTTTTGGACCCCACAGAATCTCATGAGGGTGGTATGAATTATCATTCTGTTTACAGATAAGGATAACAAGGTCAGAAGGAGAAAGGAATCGACCAAGGGCACCAAGCTGGGGGTGGGAATGGAGGCTGAGGTTCAAAGCCAAATACGCCTGAGCCCAAGTCTGGGTTCTTCCCAGTCACATCAGCAAAAATCTTGGACACTAATGCTTGGCTCTTAAAAACCCTTTCTATTCTTTAAAGGCAGGCCAAGGCTCCTGGATCCATGGACTTCGCAGGCAACTGCATGCATATACCCACCTGCGGGTCGTGCACATCTTAGAAACAAGCGCGTGCACTTGGACATAAACAGGTGTGTGTGATCTAATTGAGGTAGAAGATTGAAATAACTTTGTAGGTGTGCAGGCCAGCTCATCTGCTGTGCAAAGAAGTGAGCAGACTCAGTACCAGCTTGGGCAAGTATGGAGCCAGGACACGGCTCCTGAGTTCTGTTCAAGAAAAGCTTGGTGTGAGTATATATAGCCTGTATGTGCAAAACGACCTGTGCATGTGCTTGCACCTCAGGGAGCTACCTGAACCCTGCGGGTGTGCACATGTGTGAGCACATGGCCTTGGAGTACCACTCAGAAGAGTGGTTATACGCACAGGAGCTTAGTCTCACTCACTTGCAGACAGATCATCTCTTGTGATTGTGGATACCTGGCTGGCTCACTCCTTTTCCTCTAGGATTGCTTCCCAATCTGAAGCCATTCCTACATCCCCAATCAAGGACAGAGCTGCCAGGCACCTGCACACATCTCCTGCCATAGTAACAATGCTGACAAAGGCTTATGAGGTTTTAACAGACGTGGATACCTATGACTGCGTCTGAAAATCCGTGTCTGTTGCCACGTGTTTTCCCCTCTCCTAGTGCCCTCCAAGGAGCAAAGCCTCCTGTGTGGAGCTACGGTGGGTGGGGAAGAAATTCTACCAAAGTGTTGCAGTCAGACCTTCCAGAAACAGCTCCCAGGCCATCTGTCTGTCCACCCACAGGAGGGCAAGAATGGGCATGTGGACTTGGGCTAGTGCAGGTAGCACTAGAGCTGGTAAGCAATAAGCGGAGAGGCGGCGTGTGTGTGACAGGAAGTGTGCTCATAAGTGTGACAGCCTACTCCAGGGTCTAGGGGGTACGTGAGGGACACCATGAGCTGTGTGAACAGGCACAAGCAGGCTACAGAAGGCTGGCTGCCAGAGGGTTTCATCGAGCACCGTTGTGGAGCATGCTGCGATCCACAATGGCTGGCGTGAGTGCATAGCTGTGCCTGGGTGTGGATGCAACTCTCCTACTTGGTGCCCTGGGTGGGGACAAGGAGATCGCACGTATGACTCTGATGGGATGACCAGGGGCCACCGTGTGCATGTGGACCTGTTGGCCTTGCTAGAGAACGAGGTGCCCGTCTGTGAATGCGGTGAACGTGTGGCCGCATCCTTGAGTGTGTGCCACATTGGGTGTGCACCGGCGAGTGTGCTGGGTGGTGCGAATGGAGCCACTCGAGCGAGCGCTCCGGGGAGGAGATGAATCAACGCGGGCGGACCCCCTCCCCCTGGTGGCGGGAAGCGCCCCCTCCCGCATCGCCGGGCGGAACAAAGCAGCCAGCCGGGGCCAGGTCGGCGCGGGGCTGCAGTCCACGCGCAGGGGCGGCCCGTTCCCCCAGGGCCCCTGGGGGTTCGGCCCGGGAGGGGGTTCCGGGACCCGCCCCCGCCCCGCCCAGCCTCGCCTTGGCTGGGAGCCTGGAACGGACACCCCCCCCCCCCACACACACACGCACACAGCCGCGCGCGCTGCGCACACCTGGGCGGCGGCGGGGCGCGGGGCGGGATCCCACCGGAGGGGCTTCCAGGACCCTGGACAGCGGCTGCAGAGCGCCGCGGGCAGCGCGGGGCGGAAGCGCCTCTGGGAAGGAGCGGCAGGGGAGGGCGGGGCGCTTACCCGCGGTGCGGTCCCTCCGGGTCCTCGGCGCGCTGCCCTCGGCTCCTGCCGCGGTCGCCCAGGTGGCCTCAGCTGCCTAGGGCCGCGCTGGCGGGCGGACCCGCCGACTGCGAGCCGCTGTCCCCCGAGCCGGCGCCGCGCTCCCGCCCGCGCCCCGCCCCGGGCATGCGCGCTGGCCGACTCGGGGCCGCGGAACCTGGGAGGGGGCGGTGCCGGCGGGGCCGGCGGAGCGCGGGGACGGCGAGGCGCTCCTCTCCCGTCGCCCCTCACCCTGCCCTCGCCCGCCGCCCCTGGGCTCCCGGGTCGCCCGACCTTCGGAGGCAGGCTCCCATTTCACAGACGAGGACACCGAGGGGCGGGGAGGCTGCCCATCCGCTGCGCGCCAGTTGAGGGTCGGGCGCGCGGTCCAGATCGGTCCGCCCCGCCCCGCGGACGCTCGCTCCTTTCCCCGAGGAGGGGACTGCTGCTCCGAGATGAGACGCCTGCCTGCGAGGGGACCCAGGTCGTCGCGATCTCCAAGCTCCCTCTGCGAGGAAATTTCCCGCCTCCCCTTGGCTGCATTTCCGGCCTCCTCTGCCCACCCCGCCCCGCCCCGCCCCCAGCCCTTTGTCTCGCCGCTGCCCACGCTCCCGCGAGTGGCGGGGACGCAAGCCCTGGTGCTGCTCTGCTGCGTTCCACAAACGGTGCCCGCCCACCCTCCGGTTTGTGCAAGCCTAGCCTTCGTCCTGGATTCCTTGAAGCAAGTCTTGTCCTCGCTTTGAGCCTCAGTTTCTTGATCTATAAAATAGGACCAACATCATGAACCTCACAAGGGTGTTGGAATGGTGCAGGCTTCTGAAGTAGGGGTTCAGCAGCTTCCAGTGGAATTGGTGAAGAGACGAGAACTCACTGCCTGCGCCCTCCACATTTTCCAGCCGAGAAGCGGTCCCACCCTCCTTAGATTTCCCGGGGGGCGGGGGAAGTAATTCTGTGATTGCTCTGGAGGTAATAAAACACGCTGGCGGCCTGTATTATGAAGCCATCTGCTAAAAATGTTAGCATCTAATGTTAATAAAACTAATTAAACCTTACTTAGGTGCAGATATGGTGCTAGCATTTTATTTGCAAGTTTCACCGAATTTCACCTTCTGGTCTCTTAGGATCAAGTTAATATTAATGTATTGCATTCTCAGTTTTTCAGATAAAAAAACAGACACAGGTAAGTAACTTTAGTCACAGCGTTGGCTGGTAGTGAAGCTGAGATCACAGATTTATGCAGTTGAAGCCCTGCAGACCTCCTGCTTATTTCATATGTTCTTTTCTTCTCCCTTAATTGGTGAACCATTAAAAAAAAATCTAGATGGCAAGTAAAGAACATAGGCGAAACCAGCATCTTTAGCCCACATCCCAAAGAAAAGAGACCAATTTTCAGAACCACGGACAGCGCACACGACAGGGCAGCTTCCTGTTATTTCTGGTTCTAAAAACGTGGCCCCCCCCAATATTTTTATTGTGGTTAAAAAAGACATAAAATTTAACATTTAAAAAATAAATACATCAATTCCAATTTCTGTAACACAGTAGAACCTTGGGATTTAGGGAATCTCAGCGACTGTGCCCACCCATTTTTTAGAGGTTTACCCCTTTCCTATCCATTGCCTCTCTATCCTGTCATTCATGTTGGGCCCTTTTTATGTCATTATTTTTTGTGCATTTCATAAGAGGAACACCAATCAATAGTCATTCTTTTGTGCTTGGGCAATTTCACTGAGCATTATTGACTCTAGGTGGCTCCGTTTTTGTTCACATCTGTCTTTCTTTACGGCTGTGTAGTATTCCATTGTGTTTAAGTACCACATCTTTGTTAACCATTCCTCTGAGGATGGGCAGATAGGTTGATTTTGGGATTTGGCTATTATGAATTGTGCTGCTATAAACATGGATATGCATGTGTCTTTTTGGTATGTTGACTTTATTTCGTTTGGGAATATGCCCAGTAGGGCAGTAGCTGGATCAAAGGAATTTCCATTCTCAGCTTGCTAAGGAACTTCCATACTGCTTTCCATAATGGTTATACCAGACTGCATTCCCACCAGCAGTGGAGTAGAGTTCCTTTTTTCCTACACCCTTGCCAACAATCGGTTTTTCAGTTCTTGATGTAGGCCATTCTCACTGGAGTGAGGTGAAAGAAACCTCAGTGTTGTTTTTATTTGCATTTCTCTGATGGCCAGTGAGGAAGAACAATTTTTCATATGCTTGTTGGCCATTTGTAGTTCTTCTAAGAAGCTTCTTTTCATTTCAGCTGCCTACTTCTTAATGGGATCATTTATTTTAAGGGGTTTTATGCTTTTGAGTTATTTGTAAGTCTAGATGTTAATCCTTTGTCTGATGTGTTACTGGTGAATATCTTTTCCCACTCTGTGGGTTGTCTCTCTTGCTGTGCAAAAGTTTTTTAGTTTAATGTCGTCCCATTTTTTGATTCTTGCGCAGATGGTGATCTGTTCAGAAAGTCCTCTCCTGTCCCTACATCTTCTAGGGTTTTACCTATTTTGTCTTCCAGTAGGTTCAGTGTTTCTGTTTTGATGTTCAGTTCTTTGATTCATTTTGATCTGAATTTAGTGTTTGGTGATAGATACAGGTCTAATTCCATTCTCCTGCATGTGGAGATCCATTTTCCCCAGCACAATTTGTTGAAGATGCTGTCTTTTCTCTAGTGTTTTGTTTTAGCCCCTTTGTTAAAGATCAGTTGACTAAGGGTGTTTATGTTTGTTTCCGTATCCTCAGTTCTGTTCTGTTGGTCTTCTTGTCTGTTCTTATACCAGTTCCATGTAGTTCCTTTGTAGCATTTTCTGTTGCTTTGAGTATTTTCTAAAGTCTGGGATTGTGATTTCTCTAGCTTTGCCCTTGTTACTTTTTTCTCTTTAGATTTGGTATTGATGTATAGGAATGCCATTGATTTGTGGATATTGATTTTACAAGCTTTTGGTTTGCTGAATTTATTTATTCTAAGAGCCTTTGGGTGGAATTTGGGGGGTCTTCTATATAGAGTATCATGTCATCTGCAAATAGGGATATCTTTACTTTTCCCCTTCCGGTGCATATTCCTTTAATTCCTTGCACTTGCCTGATGGCTCATGTCAAAATTTCAAGCACTATATTGAATAGTAACGGTGACAGTGAGCATCCATGTCTTGTTCCTGAATTTAGTGTGAAAGCTTTCAGTCTTTCTCCATTTAGTATTATATTGTCTGAGGGATTGTTATAAATAGCTTGAATTATGTTGAGGTAGGGTCTCTCTATTCCTATTTTCTTCAGAGTCTTTATCATAAATGGGTGTTAGATTATGTCAAATGCTTTTCCTGTATCTATTGAGGTGATCATATGATTTTTATCTTTGCATCATTAATGTGGTGTATTACATTTATTGATTTGTATATGTTGAACCATCCCTGCATATTTGGGATGAAGCTTACTTGGTCATGGTGTATAATCTTCTTTATGATTTGCTGCATTCTGTTGGCGAGGATTTTATTGAGTATTTTTGTGCTCCTCTGAGGTTCTACCTTGGGGACCAGGTGGATGGAAGATAGACACCTGATGAGCCCCAGGGATAGGAGGGGCTTGTAGGATGGCCACCCTGAGACATGAGTTCAGAGCTGAGCTTTGACAGAGCCATAGCTGGAGACAGACTTGGAATCCCACCAACTGAGAGCTGGTGAAAAAGTTCATGCAAGGGATGTCAGCTTGTGGAGGGAGCGTATAGCAAAATCGGGGGACATAGGGGCTCTGGGTCACCTGTGGAGCAATGCCACTAAGGTCCTGGCCAGGAAAAGGAGGCTGCACAAAATAATGAGAAGTAGAAGTCTGAGAATCCAGTAAAACCCAGGAGAGTGTGATGGATCAGAAGCCAAGAGGAGATAATGGTCCAGAAGGAGAGCAGTGTCAACCACATCAAAAAGACAAAATGTGGCCTGTAAGGTGTCCTCTGGACTTGAAGATAACTGAAAACTTGGTGAGTGCGTGGGAGTAGTGTGGTGGAGGGTCTGCTTAGCAGAGGGCAGGTTCCGAAGTAAATGAGAGTAAGTGAAGTGAGCAAGTTGGCCCCTTTCTTGAGAAATTTGGACTCTGAGAAAGAAAAGAGATAGGAAATTCTCTACATGGGGATAGAAAGTTAACACAGAGAAACGTGAAGCTACTGAAATCTTGATGAAGGAACCCAGGACAGAGAGAATAGGAAAGATGCCAGTAAGGAAAGCATGAGGGTTTGGCCCAGATGCTCAGGGTGGAAGAAGAGGGGGGATCCAGATTCCTGGGATGGCTCACAGAGCCCGAGATGACGACTGAAAGTGTGTGGTTTACTGTGAGGTACAAGGACACCAGCAGGAGAGTGAAAGGTGGCCCAGGAAGGGAAGGCAGCCAATGAAGGTCGATATTAAGCCAGCTACCACAGTGGGTGAGTGAAGCTTAATTCTGCAGAGAAGTCTTGAAAAATAGGATAACCTACACCTCAGAATTCCTCTGGCCAAGGGCAAGGGATCTTGGGCATACATATCTCCAAACCTGGGAGGTGGGAGATATTGCTTAAGAGCCATTCATGCGGTGCGTTGCAAGGATCTGCGTTAGTCCCAGACACATCCACAATGGGGGAGGGAAGGGCTCTAGCAGCGTGAGAACATCTCTTTGACAATGATGTAGGTTCTGGCTATTGGAAGTCCTGCTGGAGGCCCAGAAACAGGGAATCTGAAGGATGTGGCCAGCATCTGTTGTGTGGGCCAAGTCAGGGTCTCTTTCCACCTGTGTTCTCTGCCATCCTCTCAGGCCACTCTTTTCCAAAGGGAATTATTGACAAAAACAATTTTGAAAATGGAAGCTTACAGACAACAAAACAAAACACTTGCTAAAGCAGAAGAACTAAAAATGGGCAGGGAGGCAGTCTGTGTGGGTTCAGTGTTGGTTTTGCCAGTTATTAGATGTGCAGCCTTGATTGAGGTGTGACTATCACTTCACAGTGTATAACTAGACTCTCAGAGCTCTGAGAAGAATATGCACCGAATAACTGATATAATGTAGCCCTTGTGGTGAATGCCACTGCCACTACAAGAACAACCTGAGAACTCTTTTCTGTCCATAATACCCCCACTTCCCTTGCGAGACCACTTTCCTACCCCCAACTGTGTGGTAGAGTGGGCAAGACCCTAATGCCAGCTCTAGCAATGGGTAATGACCCAGGCCTGGCCAGTCACTGTCCAATAACTCATTCTCAGAGTGGGAGTGGAACATGGGACTAGGGCAAGTGGCTCTCATATCGTCTAGGGGAATTTTGGAAATTGCTGAATTGTCAATGTGACCACAGTTGTGGAGGGTCATCTTTGCCCCCATTTGGAAAGAGCCTAGCCCAGAGTATTGGGCCCACGCCATGACAACCAGCATGGTAACTCACACCTGTGTGAGTGTGTGCACACACCTGCTTTGGGCTGTTCTACCTCTGGGTAGCCATACACAAGTGTATGTATCAGAAGATAAATAAGAGCCTGCAGCTCCTTGGCTGGCGCCCAGGCTGGGGGAGGAATAAACAATCCCAGTGACTTTCTGAAAAGCAAGCATGTATGGCAACAGGCACCATGGAGACAAGCAGACTGTACCAGAGCAGAGACGGCAACCAGCCCCCAGAGCCACCCTGTGTGTGCTTGTGAGTCTGAGTGTGCACAGGCACACATACGCAATGTGCATCTCAGGCTCTCCTTCCCTCTCTTTCATGTAAATATTGTGTTCATGCTTATTCCACCAAATTTCCATCAGTTCTCAGAGCTCTGAGAGCCTAGTGTTTGTTATACATGGTGAAGTGATATTCACACCTCAATCAAGGCCACATACTCATTCCAGGTCCACCCGCCCTTGGGGTCTTGCCAGCTACCCCTATTTCAGCTTCATTTGAAGCTAAAGCCTTTGGAGAATGTCCATGATACAACTGAATCTATAGCTCCTAACTCATATTTGTATACGGGCCCTGGTGAAGCTGAATTTCAGCAAGTCACAGCCCTAGGAAGGGTGTTGCACTCTGTGTGTATGTGTGTGGGGGAGGTATTATATGGTGGACAACTCCATATAAACCCAACTTTCCGTAAAGTTTTTGCACACGTTTTTGTGCTTCAGGGATGCAGACCACACATACTCACGTACTCCTTGAAGAAAGACTCAGCAGACCTGTTCCCCTAAGGTTTGCACCAACACTCAGTTGTGTACTACCCTCATGCACGCGGTGCATAACCCAGCTTATCCAAGATGATAATGATGGCAAGTGCTCTGTAGTCATTATGTCATTCTAGTTCATCCTTAAGGAAAACCACCTGAGAAGGTACAGTCACTACTCCCATTGTGTGCATGAAGAAACTGACATTTGGAGCAGTAATCACTTGCAGGGCCACAGAGCTACATGCAAGACATGCATCATCACACACACGCAGGCACACACGCATGCACGTATTCTCCTCCTCCTCAGTCCAGATAAGTGTGCCAATAGAGCCACCTTCTCCTTCCTATCCTCAAATACACCATCTCAGGCTGTCACTGTACTGCCCTGAGATTCATGATACTCCCTTGCCCAGGCATATATGAAGAGAAGCTGATGTCTACACGACCCCTTCCCTCCCTCTCTGCAACCCCTTTACTCCCAGCAGCTTAAGGTCCTGGGCCGGTGGGGGCAGCCCCAGGATTTGGATGAATGACTCAGGCCCAGCTGCTTCTTGGCAGCCCCCTCCCCCATTCTGCCCAGAAGGCCTATTTGGAAAACAGAGGTGGGTCTTGGGGTGGGGGGCAGGGAGATAGGGGAAGGACAGTGAACTAGAGAAGGAAGCATAGGCATGAGCAGTCTTCTCATGGCAGCCCCCCTTCCACCCATGAGTTTGTTCTTCCAGGAAAAGGGTCCTTCTGTCTGAGCGTAGGCCAGGGGCTGCTTTTCTAATCCCAGAGCCATTTTTGACTTCTCTTATGTACCTCATAATAACAGCAACAACAATAACATTAACATGAAGCCAGGTGCAAGGTTCTCTGGGGCAGCCTGGCAGGTCTCAGCACACAAAGATGGGCACTTCCTCTCCTTACAACACATGGCCTTCTGCACTTGCTGTCCATTCCATTTCATCTCCATCTCACCCCTCAGACAACTCACTGGCCACCTTATTCTAGCTGATCACTCACATTTCATAGTACTATAGTTTACAAACCATTTTCTCAACAGTATCACATTTAATACTTGCACTGGTTTAAGGAAGTGAAAATTATCCCCTTCATTTTGGAGTTGGGGAAATTGAAACTTAGGGTTTATATGAATATCACATGTTTGGTGAAATTACAGAGCCAGGATGAAAGCTTCAGCCTCCTGGTCCAGTCTATCAAAGGTCAGTCCTGGACCTGCAGTTGGGAAGGGTTAGGGCAGGGTTGGGAGCATGTGAGGTGATAATGGTTGTGACCCTGGGGAAGGCATGTTCAGGACACTGCAGAAGTGTGGTGGTGTGGAATGGTTGGACCCTGATAGCCTATTGCAGGGATATTGAGAGGCACATGAGAGGTTGTGGTGAAGGTATGTGACATGTTTGTAGAAACATTTTTCCTTTACCATCCTATAATAAATGCACTGTGGAATTGCTTATGCTTTCAAGCTTTTTGATATTTAGGCTGGCATCCTAAGGCTAACAAATCCAGAACATAGAGCCTCTGCTTTAGTTGTGGGACCTCTGCTTCCTGAGCCTCAGTTTTCCCATCTGAAAAGGCTCTGGCAGGATAAACTATTAACAAGTAAAGTCACATTTAGCATGCCCTTTGAGGCTATGAAGGACTTTACAAAGGGCTGTTGCTTTTCACATTGTGTTTTACTCTTTAAAAAACATCCGTGGGTGATGGGCAGAGGGCAGAGTAGGCTTCTGCAGACCTGGAGGCAGTGCTGAGGGGCGAGTGGGTAACATGTCTTCCTTTCCCCCTGCCTGGGCTCCGCCTGGCCTTCCCCCACCCTCAGCCCAGAGCCTGTTTCTAGGCAACGGGATGGATGCAGGGATGGTTTGGAGGGGAGAGAGCTATAAATAGGGAAGGGAGAAAACAAAAATAAAGTTCCAGAGAAATCCAGGAAGCTGCATTACTGGGCGGGGGGGGGTTATAGGGGGGGTAAGGAGAAGACAACGGTGGGGATGTGGGCTCAGCTCCCAGCCCTCATCCCAGGGAGGGTGGCGTTTCAGTTAGCAACAAAGCAAGGGTCCTCAGAGAGAGCTCATATGCATGAGAAGGGAGTCTCTGTGCAAGGCTGAACAGGATGAGCGTGGTGAGAAGAAACTGCTTCTGGTTAGATGAGTAGTGGCAAGAAGAGGGAAGGATTTCAGCAGACAGAGCCAAGGGTAGCTTGTCCAGATGGAGGAAAGAACATAAGCAAGGGAAGAGAAAGTGGGGATCAGGGGGGTAAGGCCAAGTCCAAGGTTCTCTGGGATGCCCTGGCAGGTCTCAGCACACAGAGATGGGCAACCCATGGTCTGCTCCACTCCCTGTCCATTCGGTTTCAGCTCCATCTCACCCCCTCAGACTTTTTATTGGCCACCTTATTTCAGTGTTACTTACCACCCTCCCCCCTCCTCATGACTTTCTACCACATTGTTCTCTTCTATATAAGTGTGTGCCCACAGCTCAAACTCACACATGGAAAGTCGCTCCAGTCTCCATGATATTGCACAAAAACGCCAGTGTTAGCTCCTCACCGTTGCCTGCCCCTGTTTTCCTGTTGTGGCTGTGTTTCATTTGTCTCTCCTCAAACCCAGAGAATGTCCACTTTGGAAATCCCAAAATGTTGGAGGTCAGCTTGGCACTTTGTTTGGCCCTCGCCACTTCCCAGTAGTGTCACTAGAGCAGGGAGCCTTTTGTCTCCATGCTTCATTCCCCCATCCATAAATTGGGCCTCATATCAAAGAATCCTTGAAGTCAGTTTCAAGCAAAATTAATGGAGACAAATACTGCAAGCTTGAGATATACTGGTCACTTGGGGAATGGCTCTGTGCCTGTCACGTGGGAGGAGTCCACGAGCTGTGTGGGCTTACATACGAACGCAGTCAGGACTGCTGTCTGACACAGGGCTGGCACCTTCTGCTGATGCTTCTGGGCCTGTGCCTGGAATGCATTTAAAGTAACCCTGGCATATGAGAATCTCGCTCTCTGAGCTGAGCCATTCTCAGTGGGGCCAGGTGTAGGGCTTGGCACCCAGGCAGGAGGAATAAATCTCCCCACAGGCCAGATGGTGAACATAGTTTTGGCATCTAAAAATGAGAATCAGATTCTGGTGGCTGGATTGGAAGTCTCGAACTCCTCTGTAGGAACCAGGCAGTTCACGGAAATGAAGTGAACAGGTGTATTGCAGTATGGAGAAGGGATAGCGGCCCACAGGAAAAGGTGCGCATATTCACATTTTTAAAAAAGGTAAAACAGAGATTTAAAGTTAATACGTGATGCTAGCAAATGAAACGTACCTAGAGATCATATGAATTTGCCATCCCCAGGACTGTGGATGGGAGAGTGTCTTAATTCAACCAAAAGTGTTTTCAAGCGACTCATACCCTCAGTAAATCAGAGAATCCAAACCACCGATGTATCCTCCCTTAACACACACACACGCACACATGCACACCCACGCATGCGCTCATCTGCCAGCTGCCTCTTGCTTTTGGAAATAAAAGTCTCCACGCTGGAGGCCAAGGTGACCTGAGCAAACTCGTCTCGCGCCTCGTTCAAGGCCTTTTCAGGCTTGGCATCACCCCTTGCCTGGGACTACTCAGTGACAGAGAAGGCACTGATGCTTGTGGGCTGAGAGAACCAAGCAAGCTTCTTGCAGTTTTAGGACTGGAGGCTGAGGCTTGGGCTTTGTCTCAGAACCGAGGCCGAGGAAGGAATGCAAATAGCTGGGTCTTGCGCAGTGGAGGTCGTGGGCCTCTGCGGCAGTCTTGCCAGGCTGCTGAATGCACGGGGCGGGGACTCTGCAGCAAAACGGGGCAAGGCACTGCACACATGAGGGCGGGGCTTGGGAGCCGGGAGTTTCTGCGGCGGTAAAAGCCAGGAGCATCTTCGTTTTCTCACTGGCCGTCTCTGCGCCGAACCCGCGGGGATCACTGCCCCCTTCTTCCTTATTCTGAGGTGGTGTTGGGGGCCCCCTAGTGCTGATCCTGACCTGCTCAAGGCTTCTGAACGCTTTCCTAGACTTCCACCCACCCTCGCCCGCATCGGCTGAGAAACTTTCAGGGGCCCTGTAGGAGTGGAGCACCGCAGGCTGGGGCTCTGTCTCCCGGGGCAGTGGCCCAATTTCCCAGCCCTCTGCCGAGTTTTTCTGCGTTGTGCAGACGTTACGTGTGTGTACACGTTCTGCAGCGGAAGAGGCCTGTCTGCGTTTAACACCGTCTTTCTATGCCCGCTGGGTTGGTTTCCCAAGAGTCCTCACCGGCGATTCCGCTTCTGAGAGCGCGCGCGGCTGCACGCGTTTCTGCATGTGCGCGCGGGTTGGGTCTGGACGCTCGCGTTCGCGCGCGGGCAGAGGGAGTGCGTGCGCATCCTCCCGCAGCGCGGGGCTTCCCTTGGCCTCGCGCCCCTGCTAAGCGCGTCACAGCCCAGCAGGTGGCGTCCGGAGCCCAGTCCCGCCCCCCAGTCAACTGCGCGTCCTAGGCCTGGGTGCAGAGAGGAATCCAACCTTCCGCCTCCAGATCAGGGGTGGGGATAGAGAGCGGGCGATGGAGAAGCGGGTGCCGAGTGTGCCGGGCCCCGCAGAACGGAGGGGCAGCGCGGGAAGATCACTTGCCACCGCTATCTGGCGCCCAGCCTAGTCCTGCCGTTGTGGCGCTGGCTACAGATATATTGGCTTTATTCATGGACACGCGGGGGGGCGGCCGGGCCCGCCCGCCCTGGACACGTTCACACGGGATAGTGGTGGGGGGACTCTCCATGCCACAATCACAACACACGACGCCCGCGCTCGGACCGGGGCGGCTGAGGGAGGGGCATGGCACAGACTGGCTCCTGGTTTCGATTAAAAAAAAAAAAGTTCTTGGGTTCAATGGGGGAATAGGATGGGGCGTTCTGGGGCTGCCCGGGGGGCCCCCCATCAGAGAGCCTCTGTCAGGGTTGTTGAAGGAGCCGTTGCTTTCCCATCTCTGTTTAAAAATACATAGAACATGCTACAACCGCACAGACACTGGACAGGATGGGGCAGGGAGGGGTCACGCTGGTGGGGCGAGAATCTCAGCCGCGGCCAAGACCTGGCCCAATCCATGACCCAGGGTTGGACGCGGGCGGGTAGGACGGACACATGGACAGACACTAACACAGGCTCCGAAGGGGCGCCTCGGAGCGGAAGGAAGATCTCGTGTTTGGGGGAAAAGGGTAAAAGGACAGCCCTGGCTCTGGGGGGTGGTGTGGGACGGGGACGGTGAAGATATTGTGCTGCTGGTGGTGGGCCGTCCTGGTCCCTTAGGCCTCTGGCTCGTATTCCTGATACTCTTCCTGCATTCAGAGAAGGGGGTATGGTAGAGAAAAAGCAAAATACAGAGAGGGGGGAGATTGGAGACGAGCGGCCAAGCCCCGCCTCCAGATCCCTCTCCCTCGGGAAAGAACAATGCATGCCCCGCCCTCTGCGCCCGAGAGGGACCAGGAGTAGGGGCCAGAGAACTATTCCTAGGCAGAGGGTCCGGCACTAGGCCCTCTGTGTCTACCCCGTCCTTCTCCCACCTCCTGCAGCCCGGGTTCTAGAAGAGGCAGGGATTAAAGCTCCCTGTCCAACCGTGCCAAGCCAGCGACTTCCCACCCTGGCTAGGATGGTAGCAAATGTCTGGGATGCCCAGAGTTCATCCAGCCCTGGAGCCCCTCACCTGCGGTGGTTCCTCATAACTTTCCCCTTCTGGCTCCGTCAGGGGCTCAATCAGCGGCTCCTCAGCAGCTTCCTGGGCTACTTCCTCTGGCTGCAGGCAGAAAAGGACAGGGCTGGTGATGAAAGCTGGAATGTCCCCTAAGAGCCTGTGCTGGTGGGCTTCTGGTTGATTGGAAGAGTAGGGAAGGCCAGGATGGGTTGGCATTGCAAGAATATTTAATTAGACTGCCTATTTGGAGCACCAGGAAGTGGGGTGAAAGTGTGAAATCCTTTCAATTCATATCAAGCTGCACCTGTCACTGTGTGTGTGTGTGTGTGTGTGTGTGTGTGTGTGTGTGTGTGTGTGATGTGTGCTGGGCTTCCTGCACCCCTCCCCCCAGCACCTGGCAGCCTCCTGAACTTCCATCATTTGTGATGGGATAGGGTGGAGAAGAGACAGCCTACTCAGCCACGCGCCTGTCCCTCCCTCCTTTGTATCTGGCTCAGCGGTGGATGGCAGGATCCCAGAGAGAACCCTGGAGACTTCCCTTCAGGGCTGGAGGGAGATGGAGGCTCAGGGACAGGGTTGGGCAGGGGCTCTGAGCCATTCCCCTGTCACCTTCCACCCATCCCTCCCCCAGGGCCCAGCGTGGCCTGGTTTCTTCGCTGTTGCTATTTTAAGATAAGCTGGAAGCAACAGCTCATGGTGTTGCTTGGATGTGTGAGCTAAGACTCTCCCCTCCCCCTTGCATCTGCTGCCCAGATGGGCACAGACCAGCGGGTATGCATGATGCATGTTGGCGGCTACCAGACACATGCCTGGCCACCTGCAGGTAAGCAATATGCATACTCATGCACATGTATGTGCACACACAGAACAAAGCTGTTTGAACATATGGGCACATACAAGAGTTCTTGTGTGGGTGGACCCTGTGGGTACATGAGTTTACAGCTCCCAACCCTGGCTCATTCCCCTACTGCAGAGATGGGGTGCACTAAGACCTAGAAGGTGGGAAAATGTTTGTTTGCCTCAAGTTACCTAGCTATGACCAGAACTCAAGGAAGAAATGTAGTGTTAAAAATCCTAGTTTGAGAACACCATTTGGGAGCAGCTATGTGTATAGCAACAGTCAAATGGCTGGATACACTGTGATCTGATTACCCAGTAAAATAGTATACAACAAGAAGGAAAAATGACAATGCACACAAGAGAAGACTGAGTCTCACATCCTGTTGTTGAATGAGAGAAACCAGATATAGAAGAGCAAGTATTTCATGAGGACATTTCCATGAAATTAAAAACCACCCAGCTAATTGGTGGTGGTAGAGGTGAGGAAGCAGGTGCCTTGGAGGGGGTAGGCAGGGCCAGGACTTAGGTGTGAAGCTCATAGGGGAAAAATGCTAGGGAGGCATTTGCTCCCAGAGCCCTGCAAATGAGACTTTGTGAGTAAATGCCTGCCGTTCCTTGCTGTCCCACCCTAGTCCTGACTCTAGAGATCAGGATTTGGAAAGGGGCCCAATGGGGTCATCTGAGGCACTCGTGTGCTGTGTCTTGACATGACTGCTGGTTATATGGAAAAGTTCTCTTTCTGACAATTTCATGGAGCTGTGTGTTTTCTGCATATATGTTGTACATCCATAAAAAGTCACTTGATGGCCACGGATGATAAGCATGTGGTCACACACACAAGACCTTAGGATCAACATCAATCTCCAGCACAGAAAGAAAGACAGAGTTCACTTTAAAAGATCCCAGCCTGGTCACTTGCTAGCTATCTGGCATCAGGCGAGCCATTTCACCTCTAATCACAGCATCCTGGGATGGAGAATGGGGCTGTCAGCAATATGGGGAGGATTCCATGAACACATATAGAAAGCAAGCTGGAAGGTAGCAGTTCTCAGAAATTCTGGCTGTAGGTTTGTAGGTTTGTGTAGGTTTGAGTCCCCCACCCTCAGGAGTCGTGAAGGGCTGCTGTTTGTATTACAACTCTGATCATGAGCTCCCTTGAGAGAGCAGCCTTGAGGCATCTCCACTAGTGGGAGAGGGGTGGTAAGAGAGAAATAAACCTGAGCAAAGGCTTATTCCCATCCCTTCAGATTGGCATGTCAGACTAAGACCTGCCTCTCTCTCTATGCAACCCAGTGCCCAGCATAGGTCCTGTCTCAGCACCAAGTGACTGCCATGGCACAGACATAAACTTATCCTGTCAACAACCTTATAAGGGTAGTAGGCAGGAACTGGGGTCTTGGGCAAGTCACTTCATATCTTAGCTTCAGCTCTTTCCATCTGTAAAATGACCTAGTTATGGTACCTTCCTTAAAGGATCAACGTGAAGATTCAATGAATCACTCCATGTAAAATGTCTAGAGATCAGCAAATGAAAGTGATCACTAGTAACAAGATTGTATGAAATGGCAAATCCCATAGATAGTAAAATGCAGAGATAGGACTAGAATCAGAACTTCCAAGTCAAAACTTAAGACTTTCAACAGTGGAAATAACCGTTTGTGCAAAATGTCTGGAGTAGAGGGTGATGTGGGGTCTCCCCAGCCTTGTAAATATATGGATCACTCAAATCAGATGTTGAAGAGCCTCCATCCCCTATTGCATGTGGGTGGACACAGACATGTGGTGCCCACAGGATGGATGTCTATACACATGGATAGGTTCACAGGACCATTGTCATTGCAGGACACTTCTGTGTACACCTATCACATGATCCCCTGGGAGCAGACATGGACTGCCTGCATGATCATATAGCCATAAGTTCTGAGTAGTTACTCACTATAAGCAAGCCAGGTGTTCTGTGTATCTCAGTGGCTTTTCAAAGTGAAGCCCCTGGGACTGCAGCCTTAGCATCACCTGCATACTTGTTAGAAATACCCATCTGGGTGTGACCTACTCAGACCTCACACCTACCGAAACAGGAATTCTAGAAATGGGCTGACCCTTTGTGTTTTCACGTGGTCCCCAGGTGGTCCTGACACTGGTTTAAGTTTTGAGAATCTTTGATCTTTATTACCTCTGATCTGCCTAGGGGCCCTGTTTGTGTTCATCTTCCATGTTGAAGGTAGATAACTGGGCTCAGAGGTACAACGAGACCTGCCCAGTCCACACAGCCAGGAAGTAGTAGAGTTAGGGTTCAAATCCAGTTCAATGGGGCTCAGGAGCCCATACTCTTTCTCCTAATGGAGTCTTTTAATGGAATCTTATGGAGTCTTCGGTCTCTACATATACATGTGTTACCACCACCGCTCCCCTGGGGAAACAAACATGTAATATACACATCTTCCCCCTCTCCTCTCTGTCTCCCCATCATACTCACATCTGCTCACCCTTGCCCCGGGGCCTTTGTATTTGTTGTTCTGAACTACCTGAAACACATTTCCTGCAGATGTCATGGCCGCCTCTATCTTCTTCCTTGATTGTCAGCTCAAAGATCACCTCCTCAGTGAAGCCCTCCTACCCTGTGACTGTCCCATCACCCTTGTTCTCTTTTCTCTATGGCACCTGTACTTGTCTGAAATCACCTTGCTTATTGACTTGCTTCTTGCTGTCTCCTCCCCCTACAATGGTAGGTGCACATACGAAAGAGCCTCTAATTCTTGCTGGCAGGGACATTGGCTTAATGAACAGCACGTGCAGATATGGCCAGAAGTGGCCTAGATCACACTGGCCAGTGGGATGTGCCCTGACAGGCAAATCTGGATCCCTGTCACAGGGAACACTGAATCCATGCATGTATTTATAGGCTTGTTTGAGCTGACTCTGCATAGCCCTGCAAATTAAGAGGCTGGCCAGAGTGCAAGGGACAGTGGTAGCAGATGTGTATATGTATGTAGATACGTGTGATTGAGACGGCCACTCACCTTCAAGTCAGTGGGGAACTCCTCTTTCTTCACCAGGCCTGTGGCTGCTGCAATGTTCCCAGCCCCTGAGAACACGGCTCCTCCCAGATGTGATGCCTGCTCCTTGGTTTTCTCAGCCACTGAAGCAGGGAGGAGAGTGGGGACCAGGTTTGGGGACCAAGGTGAAGGAGGCTTGGATGTCCCCACATACTATTCCAGGGCCTGCCCTTCCTGGGTAGCACCCTCCCCCAAGAGATTTGGGAGGCCCCTCCACCCCTTGGCCAGATCACAGGCTGGGATGGGGCAAGGGGACTATGCCAGGGCTGAGTGGGTACCTGAGGCCACACCTTGTACCACCCCCTCTCGAGTCTTGCTTCCTGCAGGGAGGAAAAAGAGTACATTTACGAAGTCTGAGCTGAGGGAACAGAGATTCCAGCACAGTACAGGATCACAGTGTGAGCCAAGGGACCCTGGTGACAATGGCTGATGCCACCTCCTTGAGATTCCATATCCTGCAGCCCTGCCTTCCCTGCTATCCACTGGGCCCTGTCCCTGCTTCCCTGGGCCTTCTAGTTCTCCCCACTGACCCTGTAGTCCTTCTCCCCCAGTGGGTGCAAAGCCTGTGACTCACACCATTTTGTGCACTTCTCTCCTACAGGAGGTAGGTGCTGTTGATGTCCTTATCTCAGTTAGAAAAGAGAAGCTCAGAAAGGGCCCTGAGTCTGGCCATTCAAGTTCAGGCCTTCTGCCTCCCACATTCCTGCTACCAAGTATTCTGAGTGTGAATGTGGCCTGGGCTGGGGGACAGGTGGAGCTGTGTGCAACAAGGCTGCGTATTTTAGAAGGTGTCCCCAGTGCCTCTGAGGTGTGGTTGTCTCTGTGCCACTGTCTCCTTCCATTTCTCTTAGATTTGTTCTTCTTAACACATCAAACTCCTCCAACTGACTGGAGTAGAGTCTTAGGTAGAGGTTGGGTCTTAGGGTGATGTGCAGATTATGATGGGCACCTGCGACATTGGTTGTGCCTTCCCAGGAAGGTCATGACTTGGTCAAATGACAGGACTACTGCGGAAGGCGAAAAGGTTCAGTCTGGGGTTAGGGTGCTCCAAGGGTGGAGGAATCTCATTCTGAGGATTTTACAACTGCTAACGAACTCAGAAATGAGCCCCTGGTTGGGGAGGGGAAGTAGGCAGGTGGTCAGGGCAAAGGCCAGCCAGAATCCAGAGATGGGAATGAGCAGGCTGCACGTCCCCCACTTACTCCTCCCACAAAGGCTTGTTATACATGTTTTGTGCCAGGACCTGGGCCAGTCGTACAGTTTGAAGGGGTAAGAGACAAGCGGTTTCAGTTCCTGATCCTCAAGTAATAGGAAGCAGGTGGGTATTCTGGAAGGGGGTTGGACAGGGTGACCTGGGTCCAGGGAATTATGTAGCAAGGCACAGAGAAATGTGACTGAGTCCACATGCCAGGAACAACAGGCGTGATAAGAAACGAAGCTGAAGGCAGGAGGAATAGCACAGTGGTTAGAGCACTAGCCTAGCAAGCACAAGGCCCTGAGTTTGATTCTCCAGCACCACATGAGCTGGGAGTGGTGGCAAACGCCTGTAACCTCAGCACTCAGGATGCTGAGGCAGGAGGATTGCTATACGTTTGTGGCCAGCCTGGGCTAGACAGTGAGATCAGGAACAGCCTGAACTACAGAATGAAACCCTGTTGAGAGAGAGAGAGACACAGAGAGAGACAGAGAGAGAGAGAAATGAAGGTGAAGGTGGAAATGTAGACTGAGGCAGGACTATGATGGACATTGACAGCTAGGCTAGAAGGAGCTGAGACTTTACGGACGGACTGGGGAGTGGATGCTGGACAGGGGAAGAGTGACAGGTGCTAATATTAGGAGGGCACTGTTGCTTACAGGAGTGAAATCTGTTAGCAGAGGGACAATGACACGGGTGCTAGCAGTCAACAGGTTGATTGGGTTGGGGGTAAGACAGGAGAGAGATAGAGCTGTAGACAGCCAGATGTGGGCTCGAGATTTTTTCTCCTTGAACACTGCCTTCACACCAGTCACCCTCTTTTGGTGACTGTACTATCTCCCAGCAAGACTCCCTGCAACTTTTTGGCTCCCAAAGACCTCAGGGACCTTTCTTCACTGAAGTCACATGATGTCAGTCCATTGTTTATGATCTTTCATGGCAATTACAGGTAATGTTCAGCCCTGGCCTTACAAGGAACCCTTGTGAACTGGCTTTTGCCCACCTGCCTGAGCTCGTCTCCTGCCATTGTTTCCTCCCTCTGCTCTCTACACATTTGGAGGCCTTTGTACCTGTCATTTCTGCTCCACCCATCCCGCATTTGGCCCCATAGTATTCAGGGATCCATTCAAACGCAACCTCTTCAGATATCTCCACATTTTACTCTACCTACGAGTGGCTCCTGCTGTTTTAAACTCCACTGTCAAAATGCTCTGTATCACCATTAGGAGATGGAGTGCCCATGTCTGCTCTCCACTGTTACACACCCAGCATCCCACAATGCCTGGCATGTAGTAGGTGGTCACTAGATATATTTCAAATTACCACAATCCAACTCTACTATGGCCTTAGGACAAGATATCCAGACCTTTGAAGCATGCACAAGGACTAATTATACCTGCTGCACAGAAACAAGCCCTGAATTACCATAGGCCTCTAAAAACAGTCAGTAAATATAATTCTGACTTGTCCTCTCCTTATGTAAATGACCCTACAAGCTCCTTTTACACTTAGGGTGAGAGATTTTTTAACCACCTGGCCTTTCTTCTGACACCAACTGGCAGCTGCGAGGAGGGTAGATGGATGGAGGAGGAAAGACAGCAGTGACCACAGGCACTAGGAGGCAGGAGAAACTGGCCAGCAACTGGGCCCTGGTGGTGGCTGGAAGGAGCCCAAGTGGCCCCAACTACCGCTCGTCGGAGTGGGGGTGGCTTTGGAATCTATAAAGCTGAGTTCAAACCCCAGCTTCAGGCTTACCATCTGTATGACCTTGGGCAATGTAGTGAAGTTCCCTGATCTGTGCAATGGGCTGTGAGCATTACATGAGGTAATGGTTCACAGAGCACTTGGCCTAGAGCAGGAGTCCAACACCAGTAACTATTAATAAGGATAATACGAATAAGAAAAGGGAGGCGCTCTTCTTTGATTACTGGGGTGAGTTTTTGGGCTGAACCTTTATCAACATATCGCCCACCCCCAAAGCCCGTTTTCATGGGCTGGCAGTGTCCCCAGTGACCTCGCTGACCCCGCCTCATCTGCTGACTCATATTCTCCCTCCCAGATCACCTATTCCCTAGGAGGACCCTGTCCCTGAAAGCTCTGGGGGCACCCAAACCCTGCAGTCCCAGAAGCCCCGCCCCTCGCCCACCGACGTAGAGGACGCCTTCCTTGGTCTTCTCCGCGGCCTCGGTGACCCCCTGCTTGGTTTTCTCAGCTGCAGCCACAACGCCCTCCTTGGCCATGGACAGGCCCTTCATGAACACGTCCATCCTGGCGGCCTGGGGAGGGCGAAGACATGGGCACCGGCGCTCCGGCTCTGCACCCTCATCCAGCCCCTCCCGAGGGGTGCGATATCCTCTGCCCTCCTCCCTTGAGACCTGGGCTCCCCTTCTGGGTCCAGAGCCCCTTCGCTCATCCCCCCATTCCCCAGTGCGAGGCCTCAAGGCCCCAGAGAGTCCCAGCGTCCTTGAAACCCCGAGGACGGGAGGGGCCACGGCCTGTGTTATCTGGAGCTCTGCAACCTGCAGCCCCGCAGAACCAGGTTGCTGGGCTGGGCGCGACGACCCACGGCCCTGCCTCTGCACACACGGTGGAGTCACACGATCATACATACAAACATACACCCCGGACACGGACGCGCTCACGTGCACATACAGGACATGCAGACGCTCAAAGGCTCACGGACGCTCTGGCATCCACACGGGTGCGGAGGCACGTCCCCACGACCACTCAGACAGTGCCAACACAGGCGGGCAGACGCACGTTCCCAGGTGTGCACGCCGGCGCGCACCCGCGTGCCCCTCTTACCGCAGCTCCCGTCCACTTCCCACCCTTGCCGGGCCTCCATCCCCTCCCTCACCCACCCCAGTCCCCTCTCCGTCCGCAGTCACTTCACCTGGATCCGGGGCCCGGGCTGGGGATGGAGTGGCGGCTGCGGCGGCTGCTACCAGTAGACCCGGAGGCTCGGCTAGACCTGGCTCGAGGAGCTCGGGCCCGTGGCGAGTCCGGCGTGGTAGGCGCTCGGATCCCAGGTCCCGGGCGGGGGCGCAGCGGCGCCTGGGCCTTGGGTGCGAGGCTCCCGGGGCTCGGGCTCCCGCTCGCGCGCGCTGGCTCCGGCTCGGCTGGGCTCCGGCGCTGCGGCAGCTCTGAGCTCAGCGCCCCCCCTGGCGGCCGCACCGCCCCCTCGGCCTGACTGACAGGGGGCGGGGAGGGCGACATCTCCGCGGAGCGGCGGGCCCCTAGCGGCGGGCCTCCGACGCGCCGCCCGGGACCGGGGACGTGAGGCTCGGGTCGTCGCCTGGGGGTAGGGGAGAGGGGCAACGCGGCCTGCTGAGATAAGTGGGAAGTAATGCGCTCGGCTGTGCGTTCACACGGGCTGGAACCAGGCTGTGCTCCAGGCGCCCCCGGCTGCCCAGCGGCTCCGCGGCTCCGCTCTGCCTTCCTGGCGCGTTTCCTGCCAAACGCGGATGGGTAATTCAATGCGTGATTAGCGGACACCTGGGCAAGTGGTACAGGTTCCAGTGTGGAGACTGGAAGAGGAAAACAAGGTCCCTGCCCTGGGGGAGATGACTGTGTGTATGACACACACGCACGCACGCACACACACACGCACGCGTGCGCTTGCACGGGGTGGGGGTGGGGAAGGGGAGACAGGACAGAAAGTAAACGTATCAACACTTAAATCAGGCAAGGTTACTTCAGCCTGTGAGACGTATTATGAAGATAAGAAAATGGTGAAAAAGCAGAGTCACCACCAGAGGAGGAACGCGTGAGATTCTAGACAGAGCGATCAGGAGAGATCTCTCCTATGAGGTGAATTAGGGGCGATCCCAGAGAAGCAGCAAGGGCCAGAAGGTGCGGACAACATCTGTGAAGAGGGAACTGTGCGTGCAGAGGCCCTGAGAAGGACCGTGCTAAGGAACGGCTAAAAGGCACTGCGGTGTAGAGAGCTGGGCCGGAGAGGTGAGAAGGACAGGGCCACTTTTTGTGTGTGTGGATGATAAGGTGGGGAATTGTCAGTTTGTCATCAAATGCCAGGCACCGATAGGCCCTTAATCAGTGCTATGATAGCATTATGCTGAAGACGCTCTCTGATTCTAGAGGAGAGGTTTCCCACAGGCTACAGAAGTCGGGAAAGGCAGTAAAGAGAAGGGACCTTGGGAAGGGAAGTATCTGGCAGACAGAAAAGAAGGGAATTTTAGGCTGTGGATTTAGCATGGGAAAGGCACCGTGAACAGAAAAGAAGGTGTGTAAGTGACAGGTGAGGAGATGAGGGGGAGCCAGCAGCCAGACTGTGCAGGCACTGCAGAAAAAACGCTCATTGGCCACTGGTAGAACTACAAATTGTCACCAAGTTTTTGGAAAGCAATTTGGCCTAAATGCAGTGCTTCTTTTGATCCAACAGCTCCCTTCCAGGAATTTATTCCTCACACGTGTGCACTGATATTTGTGCGGGGATGTTCATGGCAGCATGGCTTCCTGTTGCAAAACAAAAAGAACAAACAGAAAAACCAAAAAGAATCTAAAGGCCCCCCCCCCCCCCGCAAGAAGACTGGCTAGTTCATTATGGCGCATCTACCCAGTGACGTGCTATGCTGGGCTTAGAAGAGATGAGCTAGTCCTACATGCACTGAACATAAGAATGAGTCATATATGGTGTTAAGTGAGAGGAGTAGGGTGCTAATGATTATGTGCTAAGGGAGCCAATTTTGATATAGAGAAAGATACATACACATATTCTATATTTACATATCTTTTTGGATATTCTTATTTAAATATATGTAATACATCATACACAGGTACCTTTTATAATAGTTGACCCTCTGTATCTGAGAGTTTGTCATCCTCAGATTCAATCAACCATGAATCAAAAATACTTGGAAAAAAGCTGGATCTCTCATGGATGTGGACAGAACTTGTTTCAAACAAACAAACCGAAACCCAAAACTGCTCATGGTAGGTGTTTCTGGCAAGTTGGCTTCAGAGGGCTCAGGGAGGCAGCCTTTTAAAAAGTTCATCACCTTCTTTCTTTGCTCCATGTGACTATTTTCCTTTGGATAGTATGATTAAAAAAAACTATCATGGGAGACATTATTTTTGGTTTGGGGGCACTGGAATTGTTCCCTTCTTGTGTTTGGGAGCTCCCTACCTTTGGAGACAAGCCTACTTCCCTAGCTAAGAACTCACAGTTCTAAATACTTGCTTTCTTGGCCTTCCTTGAAGCCTGGACATGTGATTAATTTGTGTAGTCTCAGACTCACCAGCCTTGGACTGGGAACTTGTGGCTGGTGCCAGCAGGAAGCAGAAGTAGGAGGTGAGTAAATTCCGACTGAGGAGAAGTGGTAGTGGTGATGGCTGCTCTTACTAGGGACCATGAGTAGAAGTGACACTCATTTTGGAAGTGTCTAGCACCAAAAGGATGAGTTGACTTGTCTGTGTCCAGCTAAAGCACCAGGAGGATTGTGGTTTGAATCTGGAATGTCCCCCAAAAGTCTCATGTATTTGGACATTGCAGATTGTTTATGGAACCATTTGCTGTTAGGAGATGGGGGCCTGATCTGGAGGGGTGAATTATGGGCATATGATGGAAGACAGGCGTGTGGCAGATTACAGATGCAGGCATGTGGATTAGATTATAGGCATGTGGTGGATTAGGGGCTTAAACCTGAAAAGGGCAGAACACTGAGCCTGGCCTCAGAAGGGGCAGATCACTGGGACAGGACCTGGAAGGATATATGCTCCTTCCTTCCTTCCTTCCTTCCTTCCTTCCTTCCTTCCTTCCTTCTTTCCTTCCGTGACTTGCCTTGCCTTGCTGTTTGCAATGTCATGAGGAGCTACCTCCACCTCTGTCTCTGCCATGTGCTTCTACTGTTGCCAGCTGCCTCTGAGTGGACTGTGACCTTCTGAAATAGTGTGCTAGAATAAACCTTTCCCCTTAAATTGTGGAGGTTGGGTTTTGAACTACAGTGATGAAAAAGTAAATAAGACAAGGAGAGTCTTCATGGGCCTGGGGAGTGAGATTTGAGGGATACCTTGAGCTGCCTAATATTTGTAAATGCATTCCTTACTTGCTTAAATTAGTTGGAAGTGATTTCTGTGGCTTGTGACTAAGAAGCCATAAACATCAGAGTATATGAGGCTGCAGGAGAGTCTAGGAGGTGGGGAGAGGAGGAGATAAGAAAAACCAGATGAAAGGTGGTTATATTTTATGTTACAGAAAATGGGAACTTATGGGGGGATTTTAAGCACAAAAGAAACTGCATGAGACTTGTGTTTTATAGGGTCAAATGGAGATGGCTTGGAGGAGGACCAGCAAGGAGCAGACGGGTTAGTGAGGCTCCACTAGGAGGACCCATAAGGCCTGTACCCAAGAAGCTATGGTGAAGCTGGAGAAGAACTGGAGGGAAAGATTTGGGTCTCTCTTAGGAGCTGACCTATATAGGCATCTGCCTTGGAAAGCAGAGTGAGGGATGATGCTTCAAAAATGAGGTAATCATTGAGGGTGTGGAACAGACTTGGGGCCATGCTAATGAGCTTGTTGAAGGCGTGGTGAGTGGCCAGTGGACACACTGAATGACCTGACTAGCAGGGAGTCAGGTGTCTGAGCTTGGTAGCTCAGACAAGCAGTCTAGGCTGGCATAAGGCATAGCTTCAGACTGGGTATACTGAGAAAAGTTTAGTGAACATCATGAGCGGTATGCAAGGTTACAGCAGGGGCAGAGCGGGTGGGAAGGAACACCTGAATTTGTAGTGTGCTGATATGCGTGGAGCAAATATTTCTACCAAAGAATTGGTTCAGTTCTATGCTTGTCTCATGATATGGATAACATAGATAAAAATTACCTTAAAAGCAAAGATAATAGTAAAATAATGAGGCAGTTAGCAGTTTTAAATATGTATTATCTTTAAGCACATATACATACTTTTTTCTTTTCTCTTTTTTGACGTGGATTTTTGCTATGTTGACACACATCCATACACACAAAAATATGTATATACATATTCTTTCTTTTTTGGTAGGGGAGAGCAGATTCTTGCTATGTTGCCCAGGCTGATCTCAAACTTCTGGGCTCAATGATCCTCCCATCTCAGCCACCTGAGTAGCTAGGATTATGGGAGTCTGCCACTGCACTAGGCTATATAATTCAGTTTTGGTTCTAATTTATTTATTTATTTTGCAGTACTGGAGCCCCAAACGAGAGCCTTTTCACTGAGCACCAGGATTTTACTAAATAACTAATTTGGAGTGGGGGCATAGCTTAGTGGTTAGAGTGCTTACCTAGCAAGCTCAAATCCCTGGGCTCAATTCTTTAGCACCACAAAACCAGGTGTGATGGCACACACTTGTAATCCCAGCACTTGAGAGGCTGAGGCAGGAGGATTGCCTGTGTTCAAGGCCAGGCTAGGCTACATAGTGAATTCAGGATCAGCCTGGACTACAGAGCAAGACCCTATCAAAAACAAAACAGAACAAACAAACAAACAAACAAACAAACAAAAAACCCCCTCAAAGTTTCTCAGGCTGAGCTTGAACTTGTAATTCTCTTGCCTCAGCCTTTCAGAGTGCTAAGTTTATGAGTCTATACCACCAGGCCTTGTAATTCAGTTTTTAATAAAGGCTTTAACAGTTGGCTCACAAAATTCATGGGACTTTAATCATCAGTCCAGAGAGCCAAGCCAAATCAGATCAGTAAAGCATTTGATTCTGAGTCATCAACAGAGAGTTTGTGGCTAGAGTCATGGGATGCAGGAACATCCCAGGGTATGTAGAGAGTGAAAAGAAGAAACAGAATCTTGAGGTCCTACAACCTTCAGGAGTGGCCAGAGGCAGAGACACCTGGGAAAACACTGAGAAGGTGCAGCAGAGAGATAGAGAAGTTAGGGAAAGCGATGGCATGGAGACCTGGGGTAGAGAGGTCAAGTAGAGAAAGGCCAGCAGGGAGGAGCCTCCTGGCTGGCAGCAAGTGGGCTGCAGGGGCTCTTAACTACAGCAGAGGGACTGCAGAGCACAGAGAGAAAGGGGCATCCAGGGAAAGCTTCTTCCAGAGGCGCGTGGCATTCATGCTTCCCAGTCTCTCTTACTGAACAATAAGAAGGCCTCACAAGGGGTGGTGGCATCTCCTGCAGAGGATCTGGCAAGTGCGAAAGTCCAGAGTATTGAGAGAACAGAAAGTAGATTAAATTCCGAATCACGCGGGAAATTTAGGTAAAACAGACACGTGTTCCTTCACGTTAAGGTGTCCAGTGGTCCAGTCCACAGATGGTGTGATGACTTCATAGTCATCAGAAACTCAGACTCCCTCTAACTTTGGAGGCACCAATCTTAGTATGCTGTGACCGCTGGAGAGATTATGTCAACTTGAGGCAATTAGGAACTGTGTCTAGATTGGGGTTTAGGAACCACGCCTAGATTAAATAGTTAGGAACCAGCCTGGATTAAACAGTTAGGAACTAGCCTGGATTAGAGTGTGAGTGATTTGTGGGCCAGTGGATGAGGGAAGAACACTCTCCCCCGCTCCCCTCCCCCCCCCCCCCAAGATGTGGGAGGCCTAACTGGGAACTCAAACTATATAAAAGGAAGAAAGATTGTTATAGCTTTTTACTCTGGGAAAGCTCTCACCTTCACAATTGTTCACAGATACTGCAGATCTTCATCACAGATTAGCTGCAGTCTTGACTTGTGCCTGTCTATCCATCCCCGATCTTCAGTCACCGATCTTTAGTTTTTGCCATTGTTCTTTGAACAACCAAGATACACAGCAGACTCACCGGCTGTCCTGCAGTGTGGACAAATGTTCCACCTCATGGCTGAGCAGCCATTGGACACTCCAGCTCTTGCATATTTGGGCCGCCATCTTGGACCGTCTCTGTCCTTTGACTTGTAAGCCTTCCAAATAGGTCCTTTTGTTATAATTTCTGTCAATTCTACCTTTTGTAAGAACCAAAACTAAAACTTTCATGGAGCCCATCTTCAAGGCCACCCGACGATCCATTGTGGCTGCTAAAGCTCTAGCCATCTTAATAATATCTATGTAGAAAGCAGGAAGAAGAGAAGCAGGATTTAAAAAAAAGAGGATCCTGGGGTCTGTCTCTTTCCTAAATAGTTTTTCTCAGAAGGCAACAACTTCTCTCTCATTGGCTAACCCAAGCTGCAGGGAGGCTAGAAAAATATAGTCACTTAGTTGGATGTGTGCTTTATTCCTAGAATAAAGATGCGAGAAAAGGAAAGAGTTATTAGTGACCCACTAGCATCTCTGCCACTATTTCTTTTCACCCTCAATGTTTTTATTTTTTTAAAACTTCCAAACCTAGAGAACAGTTATAGTTCAATGACCCTCTACAAGACTGAGGGAGGAGGACTGCAAGTTGAAGCCCAGCCTGGGCAACTTAGAACATAGGGAGGAGACCTTGACTCAGAAACTTAAAAAGCTGGGAGTGAGGGCTGGGCATGTAGTTCAGTGTGAAGGCTCTGGCTCAATCCTCAGTAACACACACACACACACACACACACACACACACACACACACACACACTAATACTAAAACCTACGGAAAAGTTACTCCATGAGTGCAATGAGTGCTCAAACCCCTGGCCTAGACTCACCAATTGTTAACGTTTGCCACATTTTTTTTTTTTTTTGGTTTCTTTTCTTCATAAGTGTTATCCCCAGAAGGAGGCATGGGTATTGGGCTGCTACTTTGTATCACAACAAGTTCCCCATGCCACACTGCTGCCCACCTCCCAGGCATCCAGGTCTTTTTGGTCAGTTGCTATCAGGATCCCCTTACTGTTTCTGTTTTTCCATTCTTCTCTTCCCTTTGGCCCTTCCTAAGGAGAAAGGCAATTGGAGTTTTAGGGAGGAAGGATTACAGGACGAGGGGAAGGGCTCTGAAGAAAATCCAGCAAGGCTAGCTGGAACAGAGTTTTCTGGAGAGGATGCCTGGGTTCTGTCAAAAACCTGGATGTGCGTTCATAACTCTGTATACAGTGACTGACTGTGATTATTTATCAACATTCCTGCTGTCCAGAGACATCAGGGTGGTCAGGAAGACAGGCAGGGTTCCTGCCGGGCAAGCAGATTGGGAAGCTGAGAATAGGCTGGGGAATGGGTGATACATATTGAATACCTACTGTGTACTAGGTCCTCCACCTACTGTAAAACAGTCCTTTCAAGCAGGCAGTGTCACCCCATTTTACAGATGGGAAAACTGATGTGGGGGCCCCTCACATTTTCCCCTTCTATCAGTTTTTCCTGAATGCAAGGTAGAGGAGAGCCAGCAGGAAACAAGACAAGTGATCCTTTTTCTTCTAGAACTTAACATCTTCTAGTAGGGGGGACTAACAACTAGCAAGTGATCTAGAATCCATAGGATGATTTGGATTGTGTTGCTCTCCGCAAAATCAACAGTGACATTCACCTTGATGAATCTAATGGTCAACTCCCCACACCCACCAAGTTTCTGGAATATTTTATGTTTTCATGTTTTAGGCACTGGAGAACACAGTTGTGATTACAGAAGTCCTTGGGGAACCTACTTTTTACTGAAGGGAGGCAGACAATTAGTAAATTAGTCAAATCTATGGTGTGTCAGGAGGTGATAAGTGCTGGGGCTGGCGGGGAGTTGAGAGGAGCAAGAGAGAGTGCTGCAAGTGCCAGAGTGTGCTGGGTGCGGGGCACAGGCCTGCGATCCTAGTACTCTGGAAGGCTGAGGCAAGATGATCACAAGTTCAAACCAGGTGCTATGGTGGAGCCAGGCTGAAGGTTTGAGAGGCTAACACAATGGTAGGGTAGGCTTCACCTAAATGAGATGAGACAGCAAGGGAACAGCTAGCGTGAAGTTCCTGGGAAGGAGTGCCCCAGCAGGTTGAGGACCTGTACATTTGATGGCCACGTGGCTAGTGCCGAGCAAGCGAGGTGTTATGTCCCGTAAAAGCCTCATGTATTTGAATGCTGTAGAATGCCTATGGAACCAGCAGCTGTTAAGAGGTGAGCCTGGTTGGAAGCGGGGAGCACTACAGTTTGACCCAGAAGGGGCAGATCACTGGGACATGACCTAGAAGGATGGATGCTATCTCTGCTTTCCTTGCTCACTTGGCTTCCTGTCTGCCATTCTGTGAACAGCTTTCCTCTAGCTAGGCCTCCACTGCGTGCTCTGCCATTTCTGGTTGTTCACAAAGGGACTGTAACCTTCTGAAACTGTAAGGTAAAACAAATATTTCCTCCCTTAAGTTGTAGATATTGGGTATTGTGTTACAGCAATGAAAAGGTGACTAAGACAGGAAGGGATGGCAGAAGGAGAGGAGGGTCAGAGAGATGAGGGCACCATTGTAGCGAAGAGAGGAGAAGCAATCTTACTCTGATTTTAGTGACCACTGTGTTGGGAGTAGATGCTGTTGGACATGGTGGGAGCTGGGAACCAGTTCAGGGGCCTCAGCTGTAGTGCAGGGAAGATGACCATCACTAGAGCTAGGGTAGTGCTATGGAGAGATGGGTCTCATCCTCTGTGTTGTGGCGAAAGAATGGGAGATGGAAGGTACTGATGGGTTGGAAAGAGTCCAAGATGATTCCGAAGTTTTGGCTTAGTGATCAGAATGATGGAAGAGTGGGAAGATCAGTCTGGAGACAGAGGGTGGGTAGGAGTTGAGCTTTGGACACATCTGGTTCAAATGCGTGTCAGATATCCAGATGGAACTGTCTCACATGCCATTGGATATACTCTCCTGGATCTGAGGAAGGAGGTCACTGTATATGTGATGTTTAACGCTCATGACTTGATGTGCTTGTGAGATAACATGTATCATCAGACTAGAAGGAGGGTCTAAGGGACTGTCCAAAGCAAAGAGAAAGAATGATGTATTTTGTTTGCAGATGTGCAGCCTGGAGCCTAAAACAATTCCTGCTGCAGAGTAACCGGTAGGTTGGTATTGCTGAATGAATAACTAGGTAGGTGCTAAGTGCTAAGAAAGAAATATGAGTGACAAATTAAAGAGTGTCTGGGGACCATGGTGGTTCTGCTTAGACAGGGTGTTTGAGGAGGTAACATTTGAGTGAAGCCTTGAAAGACAAAGAGGGAAAATCTATCATGAAAAAGATGCAGTGAAAACAGCAAGTGCAAAGGCCGTTAGGAGCAAAGCTGGCTTTTTTGGAGGAGCAGTGTGCTCAGGTCACTATGAGGTTGGACCATGCAAACCTTGAACCAGAATTTTGAATCACATCCTAGGCATCCTGGGAGGGTTTACACAGAGAAGTAACCAAATTAATACTCCTAAAGCACATGGAGAATATTGTACAGGTAGGCAGGAGGGGAAGAAAGAAGAATGTCAGAAAGACTCATGAAGTGGCCGTGACTGACCACAGCTGGTGGCCTTGCCTGGTGTGGGGACCATATGGGTGAAGAGGAATAGCAGATGAGAGATGCTTTTGGGACAGAATGGCAGGCTTGGGATTCATGAGCTCCTGTTTGCTCAATCTCACAGACAGGAGAGGGGGGGCCTTGGGTAGAGCTGGGCCCAGGTGGGCCAGGGGCTTGCTTTTAGGGTCTCTCCTTAGTCACCTCCAATCACAGATTTTAGGAGTTGCCCTGCTGGGAGATGTGGATGATGGTGGGAGGGGTGCCATGGCTGTGGCTGTCATCCATACCAGGCCTAGGTCAGAACTCCATGGTAGTGGAGACCACGTCCCTCTTCCGTCTTCCTCTAGCAAATGGAGATGTACCTCTCTCCCAGAGCCTGTGCCTCTTTCAGGGCTTTCTTGCCACTTCTCTCATTGAACTGGAATATGTCCTCTGCTTGAACTTTGGCTCTGTGACTCTAGTAGAATATAGTAGGCCTGACATTGGGGCTGACATTGATAGCTTCTACTTCCTGTCTCTTGCCCATCGGACCCGCCATCATGCTGGGAGGAAGCCAGGCAGCCTCATGGAGAGGCCACCTAAGGAGGTCCTGCAGATGCAGCCAGCATCAGCTAGCTGCCTGTGTGTGAGTGACAGATGTCTCCAGGCTCAGTATGTGAGCCAGCCTGGCTGATCTCACTTTGGAGTAACGATGAGCTGTCTCTAGTGGGTCATGCCCAAATTGCAGACCTGTGAGCATGATACATGATTATTCTTGTCTCAGGCCCTGAGTTAGGGGTGGTTTGTTACATGGCAGTAGATATTGTAACATCATGCTTCACCTCTCCAGGGCCTACCTGACACCAGCTCCACTGAGTTTTCTTCTTAATACCTCTTAAATTTATCATTTGTCTTCACTTTCTCTGTCACCTAGATAACTGCATTGACATCCACATCCATGTCTTCCTTCAACATTCTACAGCCACAGGTCCCTTACATGTGGTCCAGAGAACATGCTGAAATGTGTGATGGTTCCCTCCCCAGCCCAGCTGCTCCCTACTGCCTCTAGAGGCAAGAGTACAGCATCTCTTTTCCACATTGGGCTTCATGCCTACCCTCCTCCCTTCTTCCAGTACCCCAGGTTCCCTCTGCCCAGGATGTTCACATGTACAGTACTGTCTCGGCTTTCTCAGATGCCCTCCCTTATCCGTCTAGTTACCTCTCACTCATGCTTTAGGACTCACCTCAGTTCAATGAATGAACTGCCTCTAAGCTAGTCATACTCAAAATGGGGTCATTGACCAGCAACACCAGGGAACTGATAAAAATTCTCAGGCCCAATCCTCAACCTCAGAAGCCAGAAGCCAGCAGCCTGTGTGTTTAACAAGCTCTGCAGGAGGTTCTGATTCATGCACTTTTGAACTGCTACTTCCAAGCCCTAATTCAGGACATAGACTTTGTTATCTTCTCCCACTCTTGAATTCTTTTCTTTGCAGAAGTTGGTGCTGTGAGATCACCTGACGAGTCTTTGCCCTCCCCCAGAGCTGCCGGGAACACAGGGGCAGCTCATCCTCTAAGTACTAGGATTTAAACCCAGGACTTAATATGTGCTGCGCAAGTGCTCCACCCCGCAGCTGTTCTTCCACACCTCACTTCTGCTCCTCATTGTGCCCTGGTGCCTAGCCTATGCCTGGCATGTGCCAGGTTGTGGTTAAAGACATGGGGTGAGCAAATGCTGACTCAGCTTCTGACTGGCCATGGGTCCCCCTGGTGTGGGAAAGGGAAGGAGTCAATCTTTTCATGGCTTGGGGACCCTATAAGTAGTGGTGGTGGGAGGAAGATCAGAAGTATTTAAGAACATTGGGAACCTTCAGCTTCTACAGAAAAGGAGTTGTTCAGAAAGCTGTGAGAAAAATGTCCAGAACCAGAACTCCAATTTTCCCTCTCCCACCGAGCCCCTCCAGTCCTCAGCTGACTTTTGTTGAGCAGAGACAGCCTTTCTCTATGGGCCTCATGTGATTTACATCATGAAGACTCATAACAAGCTTCTGAGACGTGCACTAGCATTCTTGTTTTACAGATGGGGAAACTGAGGCTTGGTAATGTTCAATGAGTGACTTGGACAAGGCCAGGGTAGGGCAGGACTTGAGCCCAGCCATGTTGAGTGGTGAAACTACTAGGTAGAGGGCCTAGTGGTACCAGGTATTCCCAAATTCTCAAGAGAAACCCAAAGAGTGGATTTTTGTTGTTGTTATTGAAGAATGAAATTGTGGGTGGAGGAAGAAAGGTGTAGAAAGAATAACATGTCTTTATTTAGAAACCAAAGATAGAAGGGTAAAAGCTCCCACTATCTGGGAAGGGGTCCCAAGTGGGTTGCCCCAAGAATAGGTTTTAATGTAAAGCCTCCTTATTAAATGTTAGCAGATGATTACATTTAAAAAATTCAGATGTAGTCAGGTGTGGTGGTACATACTTATAATCCTATCACTCTGGGAGGCTGAGACAAGAAGATCTGAAGTTTAAGTCCAACCTGGGCAACTTAGAGTCTGTCTCAAAATAAAAAAGAAAACAGTGGGGGCTGTAGCTCACTGCTAAGGCCCTGGGTTCAATCAGCACTATGAGAAAATAAACACAAACTCAAATGCCTGACCTGAGTGGTGCTGCGTGGCCAAATTGAAGGTATGAGTGACACTGAATGATCCACAAAGTTGTGCCAGTGTAGCCACTTTTGTGAGGGTGTCTACTTTAGTTTAAATGCAGAGCCCAAATACCACCCTTATCTTCATTTTTCTAGTCCTACTCTGAGAGGCTGGGTCTGCCTGGTCACAGCTGTGTCCCAAGCCCTGGCCTGCATGCAGGAGGTGCTCATTAAATAAATGCTTGTGGATGGAGGAATTCTGATAAGCATCCTCCCCTGAGCATGCTGGCGCCTCGGTAGGTAGGCGGGGTACAGGAGTGTTAAAAGCCAGCAGCTGAGGAACTCTTAGGTGCCAGGTCCCCTGTGGTGCTTGAGTCTTGGCATGGCTACCGCCAGCCCTGTGAGTCCCCCTGCCTGTCCCTGCTGGGGCAAGGGACAGGCTGGGCAGGGTTTGAGAGTTAATATGGGGGGCAACCATGGCTTTTCAGCCCACCCGGATTCTTTTCTTGGTCAGGTGGCTGAAGCTGAGGGTGGAATCAGGGAGGAGAAGGAGGAGGAGAAAGAGCCAGAGAAGGCAGCTGTGGGGGCATCAGTGGAAGAGGAGGCTCAGAAGTCTCCTGAGCCCGGGACTCTGCACTCTCCGAGCGAGAAGGCCCTGCAGGAGGACCTCATGGAGGTCAAGCTGGAGCTGCACCCCCTGCAGAACAGGTGGGGGAGGGGGTGTGGTCAGGCTTCCTGACTGTGTGGGCCTCACTTCCATGTCTGAAGAGCCAGAGCTGCCCTAAGTACTGGGCCTTTGGCCCTTTCAGCTTTAACCAGCTGTGATTCTAGGTTTAACATCACACTCCGCCCCTGCCTTCAGGCTGACAGACTTCAGTTACCCTGAAGTGCATATCTGTGCCCCTAAATCTCATCTCCTAACTTGTCTTTGAAGGGTGGCGGGTGTCTTCCTGTTAGCCCAGGTGCTGTTGGGGTGGGCATAGAGGACTCTGTGATTTCTCTTCCCCACCAGGTGGGCTCTCTGGTTCTTCAAGAATGGCCGTGGCCGGGCCTGGCAAGACAATCTGCATCTGGTCACCAAATTTAACACTGTGGAGGACTTCTGGGCGTAAGTGCTCCGCAGGGGATAGAGCCAGGGATGACTTTTGGCTGGGGATTGATTGCTTGCTACATAGCAGTACCACCCACTTCCTGGGGACCTCCAGCATTTGTTAGGGAGTCCTGTCCAGAGGCATTGGCACAGCCACCCTCTGAGGTCTTCCTGGCTTTGGGAGAGGAAGCAGCAGAGGGGACCTGAGTTGACCTTCCATGGCTTTGTGATGTAACCACTCTTGGAGCCTGTCTCAGCCACCAAGTAAGAATTGGGCTGCCTCAGCATGTCTGCTGGTGACCACGACTGCTTCAAGTATCTGTGGGGAATCAAGGCAGGAAATCTGAAAATTGAGGCATAAGCCCTACAGGAGGATTGCCTTTTCCCCAGGTGTAGGATTCATGGGGTTTGGGTGGGTGGAAGGCTCCAGGAAGAAAGTGGCCTTTGAGGGTTTGGAATTCTGGGCAGCAGCACGAGAGTGAACAAAAGCTATGAGGCCTGAAGGTGGAGGGAAGTGGTGGGTCTAGTGAGGAGCTCTCAGGGTGGAGGCCAGTTGGACGCGGCTTTCAGCACAGGGTGGGTCTCTCTCCAGGATATACAACCACATACAGTTGGCTAGTAAACTCTCTCCCGGATGTGACTATGCTCTGTTCAAGGTAAGCTCCGCTCTTGTGTTGCCCTCCCAAAGGACAGGTGGCTGATTATTCCTAGCTTCTGTTGCTTCCTTCCTCCCACGGGATTTGGGGGTGGGGAACTAGGGCAGAGGTTTGATTTCTGATTGGATGAACTGTGGTACAGAAGCCTGGACAAGACAAAGCATGTCAGACATAAGCCACACCTGAAGGACGCTTAAGATTCTGGAAGGGGAAGGAGGAGAGAAGCGTCAAGGGAAGAGTCCAGGTTTCTAGCCTTAACTGGGAATAGGTATCAGGATGGCCCTGGTACACTCATCATGCCCAGCCCCTAGAGGCACTGACGTCAGTTTAAAGATTCCCCCTGGTGACTTCTTTCCAGCAAGGTTTGGGGACCATGCAGCCAAGCCTGAGATGCCTACCTTTGCCCTTGGTAATGTCTGCCCCGGAGGCTTTCTGACATCACCCGTTTGAACTTTTGCCTAAGTAACTTGATTGAGTGGAGGGGAAAATTGAACATACAGACAAGTCTACAAAAGACTAGTGAGGCTCAGTGACCTGTGGGGCTCATAAGAGACTCCTCCAGTGGGCTGAGTGGTTGGTGGTGGCATCTGCTGTACAATGGGGATGGAGGTAGAAAAGCTGGCCTACTCACACATGGCTAGAGGGACACTAGGTCTCTCTGTACGGGGAGCTAGGTCCTCACTTCCCTTTGACTAAAGGGCAGCAGTTCTGCTGTCCTGCCTCACAGGATGGCATTGAGCCCATGTGGGAAGATGGCAGAAATAAGCGGGGTGGCCGCTGGCTGGTCAGTCTCGCCAAGCAGCAGCGTCACAGTGAGTTGGATCATCTGTGGCTACAGACAGTAAGTGACAGAGCTGGTGTGTGGGGGTGCATCCCTGGGGAAGGATCATGGGGGTGTCCAGGTTGCGGTGGTCTCAAGGGTGGTGGAGATGGTCCCCGTGCATCAGATGGGGGTCTTACTATCTCTCCTTTGGGCTCAGTTGCTGTGCCTGATTGGGGAAAGCTTTGAGGAACACAGCAGGGAAGTGTGTGGGGCTGTCATCAACATTCGCACTAAAGGGGACAAGATTGCCGTGTGGACAAGGGAGGCAGAGAACCAGGATAGCGTGCTGTACATTGGGTGAGGGCTGGGTCCCTTCTGGGGAGAAGGGAGGTGGGGGGGGGTGGCTTGGCGGCAAGGGAGACCTCTGGAACTCCTCTCCCTGTCCTCCTTACCCACCTGTACTCACAGGGTAGGATTCTGGATTTCAAACTGTTTCCAGCAGGATAACTCTTGCTTGCTTTAGGCTCCTATTTTGGGTTTATGCATAGGTAAGACACACCAAACGTGAGTGGCTGTAAGTAGAACCAGGGTAGGGGTTTGGTGGGCAGCAAGCCCAAGGCTAGGTTACCTCCTGGACCTTCTGCTGACTCCCTATGTCTCTTTTTCTCTGTGACTTACCCACCAGGCGTGTATATAAAGAGTACCTGGGCCTCTCCACAAAGACCATCATTGGGTACCAGGCCCACATAGATACAGCCACCAAGAGCAACTCTCTAGCCAAGAACAAGTTTGTGATGTGAAGGATCTGTGGCACAATTCTGGATTCAGTGTGTGTAGGGGAGGCACCTATCCCCAACATTCTTATGTTTTGAGGTTTATTGAGAAAGTCTGAGCTATGTATTGATCCTAGGTAGGACTTGAGAGTAGACAGGTTTCACCTGTCCTAAAGTGCATATGAAAAAAAAATTTTTGAGGTCTTACTGTGTTGCCAAGGCTCGCCTAGAACACAGGCTGATGTGATCCTCCTTCCTTAGCCTCCCAAGTAGCTGGACTACAGACACTTGTTCCTGGCCTCATATGAACCATCCTTAATATAGGTTGAGCCCAGGTCTAGGGGCACTGTGAGGGAGCTGCAGCAGTCTCAGGCTCTGACTTTGCCTGGGGCCACAGGACAGTAGCTGAGTAAACTATGGGGTTTGTCTGACCTGGGGGTTGTCTAGGGGTCATGCTAGGGGGAGGAGGGCTCAACCCTAGGTGCAACATAATAGCAGAACCACGTGGTCCAGCACTAAACTCTATGCCCACCTGGAAACTAGGCTGCTAGAGGGCCAAGCTCTTCCAGTTTGGGAGGGGAGAAAGCATAAGGCCATAGATATTCCGTGGGGGAGTTTAGAAACAGGGTTTCTCATTGTGCCACTCCACTTAAAAACCTTCATGGCTTCCTGAGATTTGTAATTTCAATGCCCACCCTGTATCCTAGACCAGCCGTGGCTACGTTCCTAGAGTGAAACTGTCCTCCTTGCTGGAGGATGAGAGGGGGAAACTTGGTCACTTGTACAGAGGGACAGATGAGAGCTGAGGGCCTCTCACCATCTTCTGTGGGCAGGGCCTTCCTGCTGTGGTCAGTGTCTGTGCCTCCCCTGCTTTAAGGTTACTTTGCAGCTGAGGTGGTGGGAAAGCCTCAGCCCCAAGGACAGGCGCTTGGTGATGGTCAAGGCTTTGTTTTGGTTGCTAGAGGTAGATTCACTGGAAGATGTTTATGCTTCTTTTTGTATCTGTTCTAAATAAATACTTCTGAACAAGCCTGGAATTATTTTTTATGGAGTGTTCTAACTAAAATCTTGAGTAAGATCTAGGTTCTCTGAAACTTCATTCTGCCCCTCTCCTGCCCTGAAGGGCCTCCTGTGACATATCCAGGTACTAAGGATCCCAAGGTGGTATGAGTGCCGGGGAGAGAGTGGGGCCCTCAGCTGTGGAGGGTGTTGTAGCCAAGGGGTGGGCAAAACCGAAGGAATAAAGATAATCGGTGTGGCACTCACAAGTGTGACATTTGGCCCGAGTTTGAGCCTGTTAGGTGCAGAACTTAATTTCTGTGGAATGAAACGCGCATCTGGTTTGACTCCTTGTAATTATATATATGCAGTACGTGAGTTAACCCAGTCTGGACCTCCATCTGCTCACCCCAGCAGCCAGTTACTCCTTTAGGGAATGGGATCTGATAGCAAGCCGGGAATTTGCGGGAGCTGGGGTTATTTGGGGTCGCTCACGCCTGCGGTCGCCAGCGCCAGCAGTGAGCCTCCCCGGCAAACCTGAAGCAGGCTGAGAGCTTGTTGGGACGCGTGGCCCAGCTCTGAGTTGATTGAGGGCGGCCGGGATAGAAGCCCGGGCCAGGGCCGAACCCGATAGGAGGCGGGGCTCCAAGGAGGCGGAGTCGCGCTGGGGGCGGAGCCGGGCGCGGGGGCGGGGCGGGCACGGAGGCGGGGCTCCGAAGGGACGGAGCCGCGGAGCCGCGGAGCCGCGGAGCCGGCGCGGGGGGCGGTCCCTGCGGGGCGGGCGGGGCTGTCGGCGCTCTGTGTGGCCGCGGCCATGAAGCCGCAGCCTCCGGGCTAGGCCCGGGGCGGCTCTAGCCCAGGGCGGCCCGCGGAGGGCTGGGCCTGGCCGCCGGCCCCGGTTTTCGGGCCGGCGGGTGGCTCCTCACCATGCCCGGCAAGCATCAGCACTTCCAGGAACCCGAGGTCGGCTGCTGCGGGAAATACTTCCTGTTCGGTTTCAACATTGTCTTCTGGGTGAGCGCTGGGTGCTTCGGGCCTAGTGGTGAGAGAAGGAGACCCTGTCCCCTTCTGGGGGAGATCACTCCTGCTTCAAGGGCCAGGAGCTCGGGACCGCCCGCCGGCTGCTTCCACCCCCGAGCCTAGCCCTAGGACCGCCCGAGGGAGTTACGGAGAGGCCCGGATGGCGGGGGGCGGGTCCCGCTGTGATGCGGGTGGGGGTGTAACACAGAGGCCCGTGGGGAACGCGAGACGTCTTTGCTCTGAGACCTCCGGGGTGTGCTAGCTGCGGCTCGGCCCTCCTTGACCGGTCTCTGAGGAGAGGACGAACCCTCCCCTGGGTCTGGTGCCTTGCACGAGTCTCCAGCTAAGTGGAGTGGATCTTGGCCCTCCCCAGACCCCAGGCCCGAGCTAGGAGGTTTGCGGGCAGGGAGGGGCAGGAGCCGAGTCCCAGCCACACGGAGAGGGATCTCTGATGTTGAGAGCTCGCACTTGTCCCTGGGGAACTGAATGCAACATTCCACAGCTAACCGAACCGGAGCTCCGGGGCGGGACCTCAGCTGCTCAGTGAAGGGAGTTGCTAGTGCTCCTCCCAGGGTGGCATCTGTGCCCTGGCACTGCCAAGTCATCTTTTCCTTCTCCCTCCCGATCTCTTCAAGGCCGCCGCCTCTGCAGTCTGTGCTTCTGAGGCCTTGGGTCCAAATGCCAGGCCTTTGTGCTTGTGTTCAGCAGGATTTAGTTGCGCTCTTTACCCACGTGCTGTAGAATCTTGCCCCTGGGTGGGTGTCCTTGAGTCTCAGCCGGGCTCAGCTCTAGGGAGTAGACAACAGTGCAAGGAGCGCGGGCTGTCTTTAGCAAGCTAGCTGTGAAGCGTTGTCAGATCACCTTTTTGTCTGGGCTTCAGCTGTCCAGGCCTGCAGCAGGTGATATACTGAAGTTTGTTCCTCAGGCTTGCTAGTTTAAATGGGTTCTAATGAGTTTGCTTTCTTACGTTGCCTTATTATAATTTACTTTTTACAGATGGCAGAACTGAAGGAATGGGCACGGAGAGGTTTTACCTAGGGTCCCACAGCCAAGCTAATAGCTGAGTGTCAGTGAGCAGAGGCCATGCGCAGAGGAAGCCCCCAGTGCCAAGGGGGACATGTGGGAGAGGCTCAGCACGGTTCCAGGGTCCTGGGCGGGGAAGTAGGGGTAGGCTCAGCCTGTGCGTTTTGTGTTAGCGCAGCCTGGGGCAATGATGGCAATGATGACTTTGTGTGGAGGGATGGGTGGGATTTGGCTTTTGTATTGGAGGCAGATTTGGGTAGTGTGTGAGGGGGAGTGGCCAGGGAGGACATCTGGGGTGGTGGGTTGAGGGAAAGGTGAGGAAAGCTCTAGGGAAAGTCTAGACTGAGACTGAGTTGACAGGATTGGCCCTTGAGGAACTGGGGGAAGGTTTCAGGTTTGGGTCAAGGGGCCCCAAGAGAAGGGCCCATGAAACAGGCCCAGAGATTGTTTTGTTTCAGTAGCAGGTAGAACCTGGTGTTCTCTGCTTAGAACTTTCTTGTGGTTTCTCACTGCTCCTAGAGGACAGCCCACTTTTCTCTCTGGGGCCTCCAGTGCCCTCAGGACTGGCCTTGCCACCTTTCACTTGCCACCTTGTACCAGCAGACATGCTTTTGTCTCAGAGTCTCAGCCTTTGCTATGTCAGCCTAGAGGACTGTCCCACAGCAGTTGACCTAGGCTACAGCACCCCATTTGCACCCCACTTGTCTCACATCCCCTGACCCTGTTTGCATTCCCCTGACTCATTTTGTTTAAAGATTCTGTTGGTTTCTGACGTTTCCTTGTTCATTTGCCCACTGATGTAAACTTTGTGAGGGCTGAAATCACTAGGGTTCTATTTGCCAGACTATTCCCAATTTTTGGATAGTGCTTGAGACACTAAGGTACTCATAGCAAGAGGATAGCTGTAGAGATCAGGAACCAGGGAGCAGTTCAGGTGGAGATCTGGGAGATGGCAGTGTTATGATAAGCTGGAAAATGAGTGTAAAGTAGAAGAAGGGTAGAAGGGTGAGGCTGGAACTTGGGGAGTGTCCACAAGTAGGTGGGGGAAAGGGAAGACAGAATGTTCTGGGAAGCACTCTGGAAAGATGCCGAGGGAGGAAGGAGTTGAACCACGGAGAGGTTCAGGGAGGAGAAAGTGTTAATCTGTCTCCTGTCCAAAGGCTGGGGGCAGATTCAATGGTAGGAGGCTAGAAAAGTGATGTTTCTGGGGGAAGGGATGGAAGACATTTCTAGAGAAAGCACAGCAGGGGGTGGAATTCAAGAACAGAGTTGGTCGGGGTGGAGTTGATGATGGCTGTTTTTCTGTTCTTTGCTGGACTCTCTTCCTCTGAGACTGAGTGTGCAGCAAACTGCCCAAGCTCAGGTATGCAAGTGTAGGTGGCCTTGACATCCAGGACTCTACCCAGCAGGGAGCAGAGGCAGGATGGGAGGAAAGATGAGGATCGTGCAAGAGACACTCAAGAGCCACTGGGTGGAGAGTCCGGAGCTGGTTTGTAGAAGCCCCAAATAGAGCTGCAGTCTGATGTTTCTGGGGGTGAAGGAGATCTCTTCAGGAATCTTTCTTCATTGACTATTATTCAGGGGTCATTGCTATGAGCTGTGAAAGCTGATTCTGCCAGATGGAGGTTAAAAGGTGGGGTACAGGGGTATAGCTTAATGGCAGAATAGGTAGTTAGCATGTGCAACCACCCCATTCCTCCCCAGCCCCTTCCTGAAGATAGTAGGGTGGCAGTCAGGGTTTCAGGGTAGCGGAATGACTGTGTTGGGAAAGGGGAGGCTAGGAGTCTGGAGTGCCAGCATGAGGCCAGGAGTGGAAACAGGCTCATATGTTGCTGCTGCCTTTGGGTGGGAGTGTCTCAGTGACTCTGCTTTGCTTTTCAGTGTCAAGACTGGGCCCTTACGGTCCATCTGGGGGCTAGATGATAGGCTTCAGTTCTCTAGGCTGTCCTGTGGGGAAGAAGCACTGAAATATGTCCTTGGGAGGGTGGGAAGGAATCCATCCCACTCATAGCCCAGGCCTCTCCTTGTCTCTCCCCCAGCTTCCTAGAGGACTTTTGAGTACTGGGCAAAGATGGGTGAGGGTCCTAGTGCTAGTGTCCAGCTTTAAGCAATTTGATGCTACTTTTGCAGGTGCTGGGAGCCTTGTTCCTGGCCATTGGCCTCTGGGCATGGGGAGAGAAGGTAAGGTGGTAGGATATGGGGGTGGGGCTGCCTATGGGACAAGGTGGAAGACCAACCCCTCACCCTTGCCTCTGCTCTCTCTGCAGGGTGTTCTCTCAAACATCTCAGCACTAACAGATCTGGGAGGCCTTGACCCTGTGTGGCTGTTTGTGGTGGTTGGAGGTGTTATGTCAGTGCTGGGCTTTGCCGGCTGTATTGGTGCCCTGCGGGAGAACACCTTCCTACTTAAGTTTGTAAGTGTCTTGCCCAGTCTAAGAGCCACTGGGACCCCAAACTCTTTCATCTAGTTCTTGCAGCATAGTTGGTGCTTAGTAACTGAAGCTTTATTGTTAAACCATCATCATTATTGCATTCATGTTATTTACATTTACTAGGATTCTTTCTGTTTAACGCGGCCAAAACCAAGTGTCCTAAGCATAAAAGGATATTTATTGGTTATTCCCTGCTGGAGAAGGCTGCTCAGGACCTGGCCTCTGGCTTCAGAATGCCCTCCGTGGAAATCCTGTGGATGACTCAGACACTTTTCTCTGTACCCTTTTCTCAGAGTGCTTTAATTGCTTCTTCTTGGTTGTGGTTGGCTGTTTTCGGACCAATCTCTGTGGGTGGGAGAAAGTAGTTCCCTAATTGGTGGGCTGGTGGTAACCCCCACCTCCTTTATCTGGGAATAGGGAGAGAGGTGGAGTTTGCTCCTTTCCAGCCCCAACTGAAGAGTGCTTAGAGGGTGGTTTCTTAAGAAAGCAGGTGAGGCTACCAGATAGGGGGTGAATAGGTAAGAACCATAATAAAACAGTATTAAAGGACCTGAGATGTAGCTCAGTGGTAGGGTGCTTGCTTAGTCTGCTGGGGCCGTAGGTTTGATCTCCAACAATGGCATGTGTGCATGTACACACAAACAGTGTAAAAATAATGGCAGTTGGGGACTGGGGACTCTAGGCTGGTTCGTTTTGATCTTGGTGGAGGGTGGAGGTGGGGGTGGAGCTCTCCCCTGTCCCACCCCCAGAGACTTTAATTACCAGTCTTCACTGTCTATGCCCCCAACCCAGTTCTCCGTGTTCCTTGGCCTCATCTTCTTCCTGGAGCTGGCGACAGGGATCCTGGCCTTTGTCTTCAAGGACTGGATTCGAGATCAGTTGAATCTCTTCATCAACAACAATGTCAAGGCCTACCGGGATGATATTGACCTCCAGAACCTCATTGATTTTGCTCAGGAATACGTGAGTGCATATCAAGCATGGGCCACATGTGGGAGATGCCGGACAGGCACATGAGAAGGAGAGCAAATTCCCTGTGTGCCGAGTCCACTTCTCATCCACACAGGCTAGCATTAGGGAAGAGACCCCGGAGTACCCCTTGTTCAAGGAGAAGCTAGCCCCTGGTATTGTTCTTGTAGTCCCTGTGTGCCTAACCTTGTTGGGAAACAGAGGGCAGGGGCTCCCAACTGGCATCTCCCAGGCCAAGGCTTATGCTCCACTTAAGTGGAGGAAATTTGACACGAAAATATAGATAGTCCCTTTTACTAAACCCTGGGCCCAGAATATTGGCCAGAGTTACTTTGCTGTTGCCCCCTATACTAGAGGGGTGTGCTGAGGTAGCTGCTGGCATAATACAGCATATGGATTTATGGTAAACTTTTTTCTTTGAGATAAGATCTTGCTATGTTGTCAGATGGACCTTACTGTGTTGTCAGTCCTGGGCTCAAGGCATCTCCCTCCTGCCTCAGCCTGTCAAGTAGCTAGAACTGCAGTTGCGCACCACTGCACTTGACTTGAAGAGTTTTTTTTTTTAGATTTAAAATAATGATAAAAAGTGTAAGTACTTAAGTCAGTGACACAGCTGTGTATTATTATGTATTATACATAATTATATATACTTTTGTATGATTGGCAGCAAGTTTTATTTATACCAAAATCACCACAAATAGAAGAGTAACATATTATACTATGGTTTTACAATAGTTCAGTGTCAGTAGACAAAAGACGTCTTTAACTCATTATAGTCTTACAGGACCACAGCCATTGGCTGCAGTGGTATTTATGCTGTGCATGGCGATGTTTCTTTGTCAGCTCCGCCTGCCCCAACTGCCCTTGGTACTGGAGATCTATCAATTTATCCCCATCCTGTTTGATTGGCTGGGCCTCACTTAGTTGCCCAGGCACGACTTGAATTTGCAGTCCTCTTTCTTTAGCCTCTCTCAGTTTGGGATTACAGGCTTGTGCCACTGTGCCTAGCTTTTCTTTGGCTTCTGAACATAGTTTGAGACCCTATAGCAGCTCTACTTTCATACTTATAAAACTAATTCCTGAGGAAAGCAGCCAGAATATAGTTCCTAAAACCTTAGTCACCTGCGTATGTATTCTTGCCCACTTATGCACATACATGGTTACACACTCATGCCCTTGAAACTTTCCACCGCCGAGAGTTGGTACTGGGACCCAGAGCTGGCATCTGCTTTGAGATGCTTTTGATTTATGGCAGAGGCAGACATATAGCCAGGGGTTATGGTGAGATAGGTTTTTTCATTCAATACACAATTGTGACAGGCCTACCATCTGCCAGGCCCTGGGCCTGGTATTGAGATTTGGAGGTGAAAAATGGTGGAACTTGGCCAATTAGGGATGACAGTTGGGAGGAAGTATGGATGATAAGAGAGATAAGTGCATGAGCATGTGTGTGAAATTATAAATTGTGGAAAGGTGGAAAAGGGAAGAAGTAGTGGTGTGAAAAGTGGGGAAGATGGTTCTGTAGCAGGGACAGTGAGCACTGAGCAGGTGAGGGGGCAGGTGCAGGCCAAGCTGTGCTCTGGCACTCATGCCTGCACCACCGCATGGCCGTGCCTTGTTCCCATGGGGTCTGCCTGTGGCTGCCACTGAGCTGCCCTGAGCCTTTGTGGGCTGGCTTTCAGGCAGCGTGTGTCATCTGCTTTCAGTTAAGGCTGTGTGCTCCTGTCTCACTGCCAGGTTGTGAGCTTCTTGCCTCATGGCTGCTGGCTTGGGAGGCAGCATAGATGTTCCAGGGAGGAGCAGTGGGACTGCAGAGTGATGGCAACAGGCAGCTGTGAAGTAGAATAGGATAGCTGTGAGGTGACAGAAAGGGAGGGGCAGGCAGGAATCCTCTCTTGTTCAGAGAAAAGGTCTTCATAAATGCTGGGACGTGTGGGGAGATGTGTACAGGTATGGGTGTCAGTGATGCTTCTGTTCCCATAGGGCTTAGCCTCATTCCAGCTCCTCAGGCAGACTCTGAGGAAGCCATAATGGTTGAGCCACTGTCCCTGCCTGTCTTCTTTCCCCTTTCCAGCCTGTGATGGGCTAGGGAGCAGCCAGGTTGAGGACCCCCTTGTTTGTACCCCCTTGATCACCCCACCCTGGAGCTCTAGGCTACTGCCTACTCTGATCCTTTGGGCCCAGACCTGGCCTGTTTGCAGTTGCAGGTAGGGAGATGTCTGCCTGCATGGCTGTCTCCAGGCCTCCTCCCAGCCAGCTCTGTCTGTGTGCAGTGCTGGCCTGTCCCCAGGCAGGGAGAACCCCCAAGGTGGGCCTGGCTACTGGCCATGGGCCCCCTCATCTTGAATTCTCCCCTGTTCTGCAGTGGTCTTGCTGCGGAGCCCGTGGGCCCAATGACTGGAACCTCAATATCTACTTCAACTGCACTGACTTGAACCCCAGCCGGGAGCGCTGCGGGGTGCCCTTCTCATGCTGTGTCAGGGACCCTGCGGTGAGTGGGGCCCAGTGATGAAGGGTGGGTTTGCAGGCTGTAGACTCTGCCTAGAAGATACCTTCTATAGGGCTGTCCTTGGCTCTGTCCTGCCTGGGGCCTGGGTGGTGGGTAAGATCATTTCGCCAGGGCAGTTTGTGTCTGTGGTACACGGTAACATTCTGGTGCTGGAGCTGCTCTCTTCAGCAGAGCCTGCCTCTAATTGTAGCTAGATGGACATAGTGGGATCCTGGGGGATGGACACTGGCCCCAAGGCACCCCTGCATCCACTGGATGCAGCTCTAGGCAGTGTGCTTTGGGCTGGCTTGCGGATTGGCTGGAGGTCAGTATCATTCCCAGTTATAGGTATGAAGAGCAGTGATGTCCTGGCCACAGTCAGCCACCACTCTACCAGGCTACTGGCCGGTGTGGCAAGGGCTAAGGGGTTTTGACCCCTTGGTGGCTTTCCTCAGGGCAGCAGTTTCTCACAGTGACATTCCTCCAGGTACAGTTCATCTGAGACCCTCAGGGACAGGTATCTCTCTATCCTCATAAAAGCAAACGACAAGAGGCAGGATTCCTGAATAGGAGGGTGGTCCCAGCTGGACTTTGTAGCCACATCTCCTACTGTCTGGGAGAGAAGTGCGGGGTATTCTGGGAGCCTCCTTCCAAGTGGTAGGCATGGCAGGATCTTTGGTTCCTCCTGCTTTCCTGAGAAAGGGAAACGGTGCAAGGCCCAAGCATGCTGCACCTTATATATGCTCCCTTACCTTATCACTAACTGGCCTGTTTTCCCTCAGGAAGATGTCCTCAACACCCAGTGTGGCTATGATGTGCGCCTCAAACTGGTAAGGAGTAGGGCTGGGGCAGTCTGTTCCATTGATATACCTGTCTGTTTTGCTGGAGAGGGAGGTTTCTAATGAACTCCTTGAGAAGGCCTCAGATTCTGTGGAGAGGGGATGCTGAAGCCCAGGAACCTGTAGAACGTAAGTTGGTATTGAGGGCAGTAGACCCGTAGGTGTGGGCTTGTATGGGATTGCTATACGCTCTCTTTGTTGAGCACTTAATATGGGTCTGACATTGACTGAGATCAAGTGTGTCCAACCTCTGGCCTGCCATTTTTTTTTGCCCTTGCTTCCCCCCGACCCCCTCTTAGCGTGTATTTGTGATACATCATAATAACAACCAGCTTGAGAAATTGGTGTGTTACGCATCACATCTTGATCATTTTTACTTTCCTTTTTCCTTTCCTCTCCCCACCCCTCCACACCCCGCCCCCCTTTCCTTCTATACAAAGTCTGTCTTCTTACTTTCTTCCATTTCTCTTTTGTCTTCTTTATGGTTTGTTTTTCTCACATTAGAGAAACCATACAATATGTAACCTTCTGTGTCTGATTGATTTGGCTAAGCATAATAACGGTCTCAAGGTGTATCCATTTTCCTACAGATGATTCAAATTTATTTTCTTTATGGCAGAGTAGTACTGCATTGGGTAAATATATCATATCTTCTTCATCCTTTCATCTGTTGGTGGACATACTGGCTGGTTCCAACCTGTCATTAACCACACTTTGGGAAGATCCTCACAAGAAGTATACCTGGGTCAAATGGGATATCAGTAGTGTTTTGAGAAGTCTCCATACTGCTTTCTGTAATGGTTGTACCAGTTCATAGTCCCACCCACAATGTAGAAGAAGTGTTACTTTTTTCACTAAGTCTCACCAGCATTTGTTATTTTTTGAGTTCTTTTTTTTTTTTTTTTTTTTTTTTAAGTCTCGAGATATCCCAGGCTGGTTCTGAACTCACCATGGAGCCCAGGCTGGGCAGTCCTCCTGGCTAAGCCTCCCAAGTGCTGGGATTACAGGTGTGCACCAGCACACCCGGCTTTATGTGGTGCTGGGGAATCAAACTCACGTACTTAGCACTTGTTAGTACCTTGCTTTAACTGCTGAGCCATTCCTCCAGTTCCATTTTTTGAGTTCCTGATAACAGACATTCTTACTAGAGTTAGATGGAATCTCACTGTTTTTTTTATTTTATTTTATTTTATTTTTTGATTTACATATCTCTGATGTCTAAAGATGCTGAATAGTTATCATGTGTTAGTTGGCCATTTGCACTTAGACTTCTGAGAACTGTATTTATTTTGGTTACCAGTTTTTTGATTGGGCCTTTTATGGGGGGAGGTCTAATTTTTTTTCAGTTCTTTGTATATTCTAGATAATAGTCCTCTGAAGAGTAGCTGGCAATTTTTTTTTTAACATATTCTTAGTTCTTGCTTCACTCTGTTGGCTCCTTTGCCTTGCAGAATCTTTTTAAGTTGATATAATTCTGTTGATACTTGATTTTATCTTATGTGCATTGGGTGTTTTATTAGGAAAGTCCTTGCCTGTGCCTATCTCTTCAAGAGTTTTGCTTGTTTTTTTCTTCCAAAAAGTTCTTCCAACAAGGGTTTTGCTTATTTTTTCTTCCAGTGGAAATAAGTGTTTACATTTTAATGTCTAGCTTTTTGATCCATTTTGACTTGATTTTGGGGTGTGGTAAAAGATTTACGTGTAGTTTCATTCTTCTGCATGTGGCTAACCAGTTTTTCTAGCACCAGTGCATATTTTTGGCCTGTCTTAGTTTTTCATTGCTGTGACTCAAGACCCGACATCCAAAATTAGGAGAGGAAAAGTTCATTTTAGTTCTCAGTTTCAGAAGGTCATAGTCCACATAGTCAGCTGGCAGCAGTGGAAGCACATGGCAGAGGCAGAGGTGGAGGCAGCTCCTCACAACATTGCTAACAGGAAGCCAAGTCAAGGCAAGTTGAGTCTAGTCCCATAAGGAAGGCAGGAAGTAGCTTATGTGTCCTTCCAGGCCCATCCTGGTGACCACCACAGGTCTAGCCTCAGTGTTCTTCCCCTTCCAGGTGTGGAAGGTGTGGTAAGCCCCCACCACACAATCCAAATTAATATGTTTGCAGTCCATCCCTCCAGACCTTAATCTCCCAAGAGCACATGGTTCTATAGACAATCTGTAACATCCAGATACATGAGACTTTTGGGGGGATATTCTGGAACCACAATCAGGTTGCTGAAGGTACATAGTATTGTCTCTGCATTCTCAATTCTGTTCCATTGATATACCTGCCTGTTTTTGTGCCAGTACCATGTGATTTTTACCACTATTGCTCTGTGATATAACTTGATCTTCAGTATTTTGTTGCTTCCACTTTTGTTTTGTTGCTTAAGATTGTTTTGGCTGTTCTGGGTTTCTTCTGGTTCCACATAAGTTTTCAGATTTTTTTTTATAGTTCCATGAAAAATGCTGTTGGTGTTCTTGTTGGGATTGCATCGAATGTGTTCTCTTAGTTATTTGTTGCTGTGACAGAAAACCCAACATCCACATCTCAACATATCCATGCTTTCCAAGGTCTCAGTCCATTCACAGGCAGCCAGCAATGGTGGAAGCACATGGCAGAGGCTGAACAGGAGGAAGCGCTGCTCATAGTATGGCAGCCAGGAAGCCAAGTCGGGGAGGAAGGGTGGAGCTAGCATGTCCCTAACCCTTCCAGGTTCTGCCCCAGTAATCTGCTGCTTCTGGGTCAAGCTCCAGTGACCTGCCTCTTCTGACTAGACCTCATCTCTTAACAGCACATGGTTCCATAGACATATCACAACATCCAAATACATGAGGCTTTGGGGAACATTCCAGATCCAAACCACATCATCTGTCAGTTTTGGTACTATGGCCATTTTGACAGTGTTGGTCTGCCTGTCTAGGAACAGGGGATATCTTCCAATTTTTTAATATTTTCTTTAGTTACTTTTTTCATAATACTACTGTAGTTTTCAACATAGAGGTCATTCATTTCTTTAGTTAGGTTAATTCCTAGGCATTCAATTTTCTTTGAGGCTACTGTGAATGAGATTATTTTTCTGATCTCTTTCTCTGTGTTTTCATTGTTGCTATAGAGGAATGCTATTGATTTTTGTGTATTGATTTTATACCTTGCAATTTGGATGAATTTGTTTATTAGTTCTAAGAGTCTTCTGATGAGTTTTTGGAGTCCCCATGACAGGATCATGTCATCTGTAAATATTGAATATTCCCTTTATTCTGTTCTCTTGCCTGATTACTCAGGCTAAGGTTTTGAGTACTTTTTGAACAGGACTGATGAGAATGGACACCTTTGTCTTGTTCCTGATTTAGGAGAAATGCTTTCAGTTTTTCCCCATTTGGGATGCTGTTTTGATAACAGGGTTGTCAAAAATTGCTTTTATAAGCTTGAGGTAAGATCCTTGTTTACCTATTTTCATAAGAGTTTTTATCATGAAAGGATGTTGTATTTCATGAAACTCTTTCTCCATCTGTTGAAATGATCATGTGATTTTTGTCCTTGCTTTTGTTAATGTGGTGTACATTAATTGATTTATGTATGTTGAAGCATCCTTGCATCTGTGGATGAAGCCAACTTTGTCAAGGTGTATAATATTTTTAATCATTTGTTGCATTCTGTTTGCAAGTATCTTGTTAAGGATTTTTGCATCTATATCCATTAAGGAAATTGGCTTGGAGTTCTTTTTTGTTGGGCCTTTATCTGGGTTTTGGGATCACGGTGATGCCAGCTTGCTGAAAGGAGTTTGGCAGAGTTCCTTCTCTTTCATTTTCATGAAAAAATTTGAGAAGAATTGGTGCTAAGTCTTCCATAATGTTGAATTCTGCAGTGAATCCCTCAGGTCCTGGGCTTATCTTTGTTGGTAGAGACTTTATTACTAACTCAATTTCAGAGTTTATTCAGGGTTTTTATATTTTCTTGGTTTGATTTTGGTAGTTCATATGTGTCTAGGAATTTTTGCACTTCTCTGGATTCTTGAATTTATTGGAATATAAATTTTGAAAATAGTTTCTTACAGTCCTCTGGATTTCAACAGTGTCTGTTGTGATTTCACCTTTTCATTTCTAATTGCACTGATGTGAATTTTTTTCTTTTAGTGAGTTTGGCTAAGGGATTATCAATCTTATCTACCCTTTTGAAGAAATAACTCTGATTCATTGATCTTTTGTATTGCTTTTTTAAGTTTTAATTAATCTCTTCTCTGATTCTTATAATTTCTTTCCTTCTACTGCTTTTGGATTTGATTTGTTCATGTTTCTTTAGAACTTTGAGTTGCATCGTTAGATTATTTGTGATTGCTCCTTTTTTCATATGTGCTTTCATTGCTATAAATTTCCCTCTGAGTACTGCTTTCTTTCATTGTGTCCAATAGATTTTGGTGTGATGTACTTCCCTTGTCATTTGGCTTTGATTTCTTTCCCTGTTTTCTTCTGTGATCCATCACTTGTTCACTAATGAATTATTAAATCTCCATGTGTTTGTGTAGTTTTCATAGTTTCATTTGCTGTTGATTTATAGTTTCACTTCACTATAATCTGAAAGTATGCAGGGTATTACTTCAGTTCTTTTGTGTTTATTTAAGCATGTCTTATTTCCAAGGATATGGTGTGTTTTAGAAAAAGCCCCATCTGCTGCTGAGAAAAATGTGTATCCTGTTGATGTTGGATAGAACATTCTGTATATATCTGTTAAGTCCATTTGTTCTGTGATGTGATTTAGCTCTGATGTTTCTTTGTTGATTTATTTTTGGGGGGTTCTCGTTGACCTGTCTATTTGCAAGAGCAGTGTATTAAATTCCCCTAGTATGATTGTATTGGGGTCTATTTTACCTTTCATATCCAATAGTTTCTGTTTTATATAATTGGGTGCACTTATATTTGGTAAGTATATTTTTATAATTGTGAGCTCTTCTTATTGGATTGTTCCTTTTGCTAGTAAATAATGTTCATCTTTGTCTTTTCTCATCTGTTTTGGTTTAAAATCTGCTGTGCCTTAGAATAGTTCAGCTACTCCTGCTTGTTTCTGGTCTCCAGTAGCACGTAGTAGTATTTTCTATCATTTTACCTAGAGTGTGTGTTGTTCTTTTGTGGGTGAAGTGTTCCTTGAAGACAACAAATGGTTGGGTTTTGTTTTTTGATCCAATCTGCCAGTATTTGTCTTTTGATTGTTAAGTTAAGCCTATTAGCATTGAGAGTAATTATTGTAAGATTTTTTACTGAATCCTGTCATTGTCTTGTTTCTCTGGTGTTGATTCTTTGTTTCTCCTTTTTGTTACACTTCCCCTTTCAGTGTTTCCTTTCCTTTAGGTTCTTTAGTGCTGCTCTTCTCTCTGTCTCTCTGTAAGATTTATTCATATATTTTCTGTAATGCTGGGCTAGTGGTCATAAATTTCCTTAGGTTTTTGCATGAAAAATGTTTACTTCTTCAGTTTTCAGGGTTAATTTTGCTGGGTACAACCATCTGGGTTGACACTTGGCTTTCTTTCAAGCTTGAAAGATTTTCTTGCAGGTGTTCCTGCCCTTTACTGTTTACATTAAGAAATCTGCAGTTATTCAGATGGGCTTGCCTTGGTAGAATAATGTCTGTTTTTCTGTTATTACTCTTTCTCTCTTTGTATTGAATTTCTGAGATTTTATGATGAGTCATGGTGAGGTTCTTTTTTGGTCAAGGTTATTTGGTGTTCTATAAGCTTCTTGTACTTGAATATTATTTTTTTCCCTAGATTTGGGAAAGTTTCTGCCATGAAAGCAGTGGATAAATTCTTTATATCTTTTGTGCTGTCTTCTGCTCTTTGTTCCACACCCATAATTCAGAGATTGATTTTCTTCAAGTCGTCATCAGCAATGTTGTATCTAGCTACCTTGCTCACTTGTCTCGGAGTCATCCCTGGTCGTAGCACTTAATCTGTCAACCTTGTCTTTACGTTTTGAAAGTCCATCTTCACAGTGTTCAAGCCAGCTTCCCCTGCTTTCAAATGAACTTTTCATGTACTGAAATTCATCTAGACTTTTTTTTTTTGAATTCTTACTTCTCTACCAAAATATTCCTTCATATCCTGAATTGGTTTATTCACCTCAGCCTGTTTTTCATTTGTGTTTTCTGTAAACTCAGTAAAGTATATATTCATTAGGACTGTTACTTGTTTAGTAAATTCCTCTTTAAGTTTGCTAATCATTTCTTTCATTTGTTTAAGTGTATTTTATTTGAACTGATTGTTTGGCCTTCTTGTTTTCTTACTTCTTTCCTATAAGTTCCACTGTTTCAAGGTTCATGATACAAGCTCCTGTGGAGTCAGGCATTTTAACGTGTGTCCTGGTGCCTAGTCTTCCCATGATTCTACTCTTGAGGGACTTTAATGACCTGCCAAGAAGTTTCTTTGAATGTGTATGAGAGTGTTTGGGGGAAACCAAAAGTCCCCTGAGTTCTGTAGTAGGAGTAGACAGTGAGGAGAACCTAACAGTTCAGTGGCCTGCGAGGTGCCTTGTTCACTCCCAGCCTGCTCAGCAAAGCTCTTCTTTCTGTCCTGGCTTCCCTTTCCCAGTGACAGGGCGCTCTGCCCTCTGCAGTCCACTCTCACTATGACCTGAGTGGTTCAGGAGGTTGGTGGCCTTTCTCCTCTTTCTGCAGCTGTGTCCTATGTGGTTCCTTTCTAGGAACTGGTTAAGTGCCCCTCAGATCCCTTATATGTAGGGTTTTTTTTTTTTTTCCTCCAAACAGTTCAGGCTTCGCTCTTTTCAAAATGGCTCCTACCTACAACACTTCCTGGTATGGCTGTCAAGAGCCTCTTGCCCCAGGCCGATATGCTGAGCTTCGGGGAGGCCTTTTCAAGGGGAAGCTTGCAGTGTGATTGCCGCTTGCCCTACCCACAGGCTCATTTTTGGAGGCTGGAGCTTCTGCTTTCTTTTAATTTCTGCAGCTCTGGATTCAGGCTTACCTTAATCTGTGGCTGCTCACACTGCTCACGACCTTTTCTGGGTAGGCTGGGGCCGCTTCCTAAGCTGGTGTGTTCTTCAGCCTCCCACCTTGTCTTTGGGGTTTGCAACGTTCCTGTGGCCTCTGTTCAATTCCTGGCGCTTTCCTTCCTCTCCAAGTTAAGTGAAGCAGCTAGTTTTTTTTAACTGTATGTCAGTTGTTTTGGATGAGTCTGCAAGGAGTCATTGAGCAGGACCCCTGCTTCCCTGCCACCTTGTTGGGAAGTCTACCCCTGCTTTCTTGAAGCGGAAGTGTTTGGGCCACATATAAAATACATAAGGTGGGAAAGGGAAAGTTTAGGGGGCGGGTGGGAAGGGGAAGGGGTGTGATACGTAAATAAAAAGTAAATGATTAAAAAATAAAATATGTAAGGTAGTTAATGTACATATAGAAGTGCAAAAACTTCCTTTAAAAGTTTTTGTTGTTAACTGTTATAACATTAAAAAAATCAAGGACAAAAAACCCCAGTAGGCCTCAGGTTGGACGCATCCCCCCAGTCTTTGCAAAGTCAGTGTTAATGAGCCAGAGTCTCTGCTTTTGAGGAGTGAAAGGAGCAAGCTTACAGATATGTAAATATGGATGGTCACATGACAGTTTCAGCTGAAACTTGACAGATGATGGGATTGAGACTCCATGGCAGGGAAGGTGAGGGAATGGAGTTGTTAGTTGGGGAATTGCCTCTTTGCCATGCTGAGACACTATGAGAAGGAGCTATCTTTACAAGAGCCCTGTGGTACACCTCCAGAAAGTGGGTACTGCAGGGGTGGGGATGAACTTGGCTTGCTGAAAGAGGGAAGGAAGAGTCGGTCTGTGGTAGACTGAGCCCGCTGCCTCTGTTCCCGTAGGAGCTGGAGCAGCAGGGCTTTATCCACACCAAAGGCTGCGTGGGCCAGTTTGAGAAGTGGCTGCAGGACAACCTGATCATTGTGGCTGGGGTCTTCGTGGGGATTGCTCTCCTCCAGGTATGATAGTGACCCAATATGTCTACCTTCCTTGCCCAGGGCTGGCTGCCTGTCCCTCATCAGCCCTCTGTCTTACAGATCTTTGGCATCTGCCTGGCACAGAACCTCGTGAGTGACATCAAGGCAGTGAAGGCCAACTGGTGAGGCTGCCACAGGCCATGACCACATGCCTGGCCCACCCAGGCCTCTGGTGGGACCCCTAGGACCTTCCTATGGTGCTTATGACGGGCAAGGCCCAAGAGGTTCCTATTTGGACCTGAGCCCTAAAGGGGTTCATGAGTGTGGGTGCGCCGTCTGCCCACAGGGAAAACCGCCGTGGTAGTGGCTGCTTGTCCTAGAGCTCTGTGTGCATGGGGGGTGGGTGTACTAATGTACATTTGTGCGCATGCACTGGGGATCCATCATCTTGGCTACTGTTGGGGTGATAGCTCTCCAGGGGACTAGGAAGTATGCAGCTAAGAGGGTACAGGTTAGGCAGGTGGGAGGGCTACTCAGGAGGTCTGCCTGTCTCCCCTTGCCCTGTAGCCCATGCCGTGACACATGTCTCTGCATGGCTATGTGGGGTGGGCTTTGAGGCCTGTTGTTGCCTGGCCACTGCCTCATGCAGCTTCAAAGCTCTCTCCTCTACAAGCTGTGACTTTGAGCCTGCCAGAAGCCCACCTTGGCCTGTGTCCCAAGCTCTGAAATAGGTCCAAGAATTTTTTCTCTCTTGCTTGCCTCTCAGGATCAAACATGATGATGGCTACAAACTACTCAAATAAACAAAACTTTGAAAACCACTGGCTTATGCCCACCATCTCAAAGATTCTGTCAGCTGTGGGGCTTTGACAGAGCTCTCCTACGAGGGCCCTTGACCCAGACCCAAACTCCAAGCAAAGCTTCTTTGGCCTGGGTAGTTTATGTGTTTGAGACAACCTTTAAAAATGGATATATTTCACATACAAATACAGATGCGCTGCTTCTGTTGAAGAATGAACACCTGGCCACACCAGTTTTCATTGGCACATCACCTGGGACATAAGCTTCTGTGGTCACTGAGGTCCTGCCTGACCTGTTCTCACCTAAGTGCCCAGCCTGACCGCTGTGGATAATTCCCTGCAAGGACTACAGGCTGCTGTGGCCAAGACTCAAGCAAGGCACGGGGATATGAAGAGTAATGAGGCTGGACCCCAACCTGAAGAGGGGCCAGCGGGGAAGGAGCCCAGCTGCACTGGGACTGAAGAGGGTGCACAGAATGCCCAGGAAAGTGGCTGAGTGGTGGATGGGATTCAGGAAGATTTTGCAAAGGAAGCAACTGGAAATCCAAGGCTTGGCACTTGGGGGGTTGGAAGGACTTGTTTGGGGTTGCAGATGGTTGGTTCTAAGACATGGAACCAAGTTCAGAAATCTTCTCTTTGACCTGCAGAGTGCTTTGTGGCCACCAGAGGGTGCACCAGCGCAGTATTCTCTGGCTCTGCTTGCTTTCTCCTCTGTCTCACCCCAGCAGAGGCCAGGATCTGCCCCGCTTACTAGCGCTTCAGGTTCTGCTGAATTTAAAAACTTGTAAAACGCAAACCAGCTCAGATTTTGAAGTCTGGCTACTTTTTAGCTCTGCCTTTTCTCAGCTACCTGAAGGGGTGCCTCACCCCTTCTCCCTGGTCTGTGGGGGAAAGGAGGGCTAGTGTGGGCTTGTTCGGAGGTTTCAGCTCAAATGCCCTTAGGGCCTGGTAGGATATATGCATGAAGGAAGTAGGCCTTTGAATCCCGAGGCCTGCTTCCCTGTGACATCACTGTTACTGGAGACAGAACAGAGAGACATGGTTTGTGACAAGAAAAAATAGTTTGTGCCATCTGATTGATAACGGCCTTGGAGAACGATAGGATGCAGTGGGAACCATGGCAAAACTTAGATCCCCATCTGCAGGTGATGGCTGCTATTCCTTTCTAGCTAATTGCTGTGATATGAGATGCCAGAAATCCAAATTTTGTTGAGCTATCTAGATCTGGCACCCAATTAAAAAATTAACAGAAAGCATAGGGTCCATAGCTCTGACCCCTATGCCACTGTCGATCCCTCTGAGACATTCACCCACTGAAACTCTGGCTGTTGAGCCATTGGAGGATGCTGGGAGCTGCTACCAAGTGGGCACATGTAAGGCATGCACCCAACACCACTGGTCCCTGGTGTAGGTGAGAACAGTGTCCCAGGGTTCCTGATAGATACTGCCTGCAGTGGATGGTTTGAACATGCTAAAATAAATGCAGCTCAAAGTATGATACACGTGTCTTGCATTTTAAAATGTCAAATGTGGGGCCAAGGGTGTTTCTCGATGATTAAAGTGCTTACTTAGTGTTTGCAAGACCCTAGGTTCTATTTCCTAGCACCACATAAAAATTACTTGGCCGCCTCCAACAACCAGTTCCAACTGAGTTGTACTGGGAGACAAGGCTTCCCAGCCCCTGAAGACTACTTTAAATAGAAAAAAGAAACAATAATAATATTAGGAGTCAAAAAAAATTAGCTGAGCATGGTGGTATATGCTGTAGTCCCAGCACTTGGAAGGCTGAGGCAGGAGGATTGCTGTAAGTTTGAGTTCAGCCTGGACCACAGAGTAAGATCCTGCCTCAAAAGAAAAAAAATTTTTTCAGATGCTTTCACTTTCATTTTCTCCTTTAGACCTCACAGCACCCTTGTAAGGTAGAGTTTTTCTTGATGAGGAAACTTAGACTCAAGAAGCATCTCCTAGAGAACATAGCTGGGGAGGCTCAGAGATCTGGCCCCTTGTGCTGGAGTTTTGCTCTGCATACATTCTGCCTTATATCTGGATACAGTACTTTAAATAGCAACCAGTAAGGCCTGTCATGTAACATTCATTCCCCAAGTATGAGCTGAGTATCCACTTAGATGCAAGAAACAAAAGAGAAGGGCAAGGCCCCTGCCCAGTGTTATACCTTGGGAGAGAGAAAAACAAGTAGATGAGCATTTTTGTTAGTACTGTGTGCTGTGAAGAAAAGGAGCGAAGGCCAAGGAAACTGGAAGGGGCAGGGGAGGAGACAACACCTCAGAGAAACCCTGGGAAGCAGTTTGAAGACTTGGCTCCAGCTTCTGCAGAGTCCCCCAAACTGTGGTGGCCTTGGTCTGAGGGAACCTGTGGGCCTGGAGAGGTGGGAATGGGTGAAGGATGGAGGGTGTGGGTCCAGAGGGAAGAGATGGAACCAGAATGTTTCGAAATAGAGTTGCTGAGATGAACAGGGAATGAGGGTAAGAGCTGGAGCCCAGAGGTCTTCAAAGCTGAGGACATCTGTTCTCTGTCTGCCTCACTACAAAGCCACTTGTCTGTCTAGTAATCTCTCTGCTCACACTTCACTCCATCCATCCATCTACTTAACTCATTCCCAATCCACTGTCGTTCAGGCCCTGGCCAGAGGCTTGGGTTACTGAGGGAGCTCTGCTCTGCTTCTGCCATTCCTGGGCTCACAGTTTTCTTGCAGACACAGACGGAGGACTACTAGTGGGGTGTGTGCTGAGAAGCACATAAAGATCACCTCTAGGTTGGGTTTGGGGCTGGTTAGAGCTAAACTTTCTGTTCTTCCATTAGGATACGGAGCAGTTCTCTCTACTTACCCACACATGCAGCCTCTTCAGATACGCAGAAAATGGGATATGTAAAGCTGCCCCTTGTCCATTCCTCTGTGTGGATCTGTAGGCTGTTGGGGCCAAGTCACCTCCCACTCCCGAGAGGGAGTCCCCGAGGGACCCTGAACCTGCCTAACTTAAACAGAAAAGGCTGCCAATGGCTTCTCCATCAGTTTGTTGGGAGGACATGATGTGAATACCAGGAGACCCAGAGAACCAGGTGGTGGAACCAGAAGGGACTGAGAGTGCCCACAGTAACTTCTGGTGAGGTGGTCAGAATGGGCTGAAGATGTCTCAGGAGGCTAAGGCACCATGAATCTTGGAGAAATCCATTCTAGACATTGCATGACCGCCAGGTGGCACCACAGTGCAGTCTATGAATATAGATTGTGCTGTGTGCAGGAGCTGTGGGTGTGGGCGCCACTGTGCAGCCATCCCTGTGGCCAAGCAAAGCCATGCCGTTGTTCCAGAGACCTAGGGGCCCACCCTGTTGGTGCCGTGTTCAGACCTTGCCAGTACCTACCCTATCCTCTCCAGGGTCTTGGAGTGAACCACATTGCAGACCCATGGATGCCTGTCCTAGTGCTCAAGGAGTCCTGACCCCACTTCCGGTTATGGTGTCTGCCAGACAGAGCTGCAAGAAGCATGTGTGATAATGGTGTCACCTTCTTTAGGAAGCCAGAGCAACATACTTCACCACTACACCTCCACTCAGTCATTTACTAGGCATCCACTATGTGTAAGTCACTGTTGTAGGCATGTGGGACACGTAAGGGGACACAACACAGGGAGCTCACATGCATTTTGACAGAGCTGTCCGGGTTAGGTGTTGGCTGACTTGGTTTGCAGGAGGCCAAATAGTTAATGTTTGGGTTTTAAGCCATACAACCAGTCAGTTTTGCATTCATAACAGAGAAGCTTAAGACAAGATGTAAAAAATACGCCTGGGTACCAGTAACATTTTATTCGTGGATGCTGAAATTTAAATTTTGCATGATTTTACTAACTTGATTCTCTACCATTAAAAAAATAGAAAACTACCTTCAGCTCTTGAGCTAGATTAAAAGAGGACATAGGGTAGATTCACCTCATGGACTAGAGTTTGCTGGCCTTTAGGAAGGAAGGGGACAAGCACTGTGACAATCATAATGGGAGACTGAGCTGTGGGTGGGTGTGGCAGTGTTACAGCACAGAAGGGGGTAGGGGGCAGGCTTTGCTCTTACAAAGAGGAGCCAGAATGGTGCTTGCTGAGAGAGCAAGATAGAGCAATGACCTTTTATTTTAAGGTTTGCTATTGTTTTAGGCAGTGTCTCCCTCTGAAGTCCAGGCTGCTCCTGAACTCACTATGGAGTCCAGGCTGGCCTAGGACTCACTGCAATCCTCCTACCTCAGCCTTCTGAGTGTTGGCGATTATAGGTGTGTACAACAGCCTCGGTTATTATGTGGTACTGAGGGATCAAACCTCAGGCCTTGCAAGTGTTCTAATCACTGAACTACACCCCAGCCATTCAGATACTTTTGATAGCACAAGTAAAATAGGAAACCGTTCTATCTTAAAAGGTGGATGAAACTGAAGTCTCCTAACTGTCCTCTTCTGTTTCCCTTCAGCCTTCTCCAGTAGTGTAAGCTATTCAAGCTGTCCCTTGTATCTGTGGGGAATCTGTTCTGGGACCCGTCTGGATACCAAAATTCATGGTGCTTAAGTGCCTTACAGAAAACAGCATTATTTTTTAAAAAATTTATTTAATTATTTAGAGACAAGGTCTCACTCTGCAGGTCTGGCTGATTCTGAACTCACTGTGTAGCCCAGGCTGGCCTCGATCATACAACAATCCTCTTGTCGCAGCCTCCCAAGTACTGGGATTACAGGTGGGCATCACCATGCCTGGCTTATGTGGTGCTGGGGAATCTAACCCACGGCCTTGAGCTTGCTGGTTTAACCACTGAGCTATTCTTCTAGCCCTTATGTATTTATTTATGATAATCTGATTGAACCCAGGCCTTTGCCCTGAGCTGCTTTCCCAGCCCCTTTTATTTATTTAAATTTTATTTTTTATTTTTTGAGACAGGGTCTTGCTCTGTAGCCCAGACTGGTCCTGAACTCACTATGGAGCCCACGCTTTCCTTGGACTCACGGCAATCCTCCTGCCTCAGCCTCCCGAGTGCTGGGATTACAGGCGTGTGCCCCCACACCTGGCTTACGTAGTGGTAGGCAATTGAAGTTGGGTACTTAGTGCTTGCTAGCTAAGTGCTTTAACCACTGATCCATTCCTCCAGCCCCCTATCCCTTTCTAAAAAGGGTGTGATTTTGGTTTGGTTTGGTTTGGTTTGGTTTTGGTCTTGAGACGTAGTCTCACTGTATTGCCCAGTCTGATCTCACACTTGTGATTCTCCTGTCTCAGCCTCCTAGGGTGCTAGGATTATAGGCATGTGCCATCATGCCTGGTGGAAATTTATTTTTTAACTGGTACATATGAACATAAAAATGGTGCAAATTAGTGGGGTACCATCTAATTTTTTATATATGTATACATTGTATAATGCTTAAATCAGGTTAAACATTATTTCCTCAAACATTTGTCATTTCTTCATAGTGAAAGCCTCCAGCTCCTTTCTTCTAGCTTTTTGAAATGTGTAAAATGTTATTATCGATAGCCACCCCACTGCGCTATTGGTGTGAACTTCTTGCTCCTATTAACTGTAACTGTTACCGATCAACTTTCCCTGTCCCTCCCTGCATCCTGCTCTCCCCTGCTGTTGATAACGCTCTCCTACTCTTAACTCCCGTGATATCCTGTTCCACACAGGAGTACTTATCTTCCCGTGTCTGGTTTATTTCACTTAACATAATAATTTCCTCCAGTTCCATCCACGTTGTCACAAATGGCAGGACTTCCTTTCTCTCTTATGGCTGCTCCAGAGTACTTAGGATATCAGTTAATGTCAGTGTGCTATGTAACTAGTTGGTAGGCTGTGTTGTTTAGGGAGTAATGACAAGAAAAAAAGTATGTACACGTTCAGTCTGGACAAAACTCTCACAGGTTGACATGTTTTGGCTTCTCCACTCACAGGAGAATTATGCTGTTCTCTTCCTGGGGCTGGTTTTGTCCCAGAACTCTAGGGAGTGTCTCAGTCAAAACTCTCCTCTTGGGGTTGCAGATGGAGCATCTGCTGCTTCACTGGACAGAAGGATGAGGGACATGGGGGAGGAATGACCCTAAGTCAGGGTGATGGCAGAGGTGACCCCAAGAGGTCTTTGTTTGGACCTGGAGGCTCAATTTCTGCTCCTCAGCCTGACACTAGCTAGATGAGCAGTATATCCATGTATCTGTGAACCTGATCTTGGACCATCACACATGTGTTGGCATGGTAATACCTCCCTGGTCCCTTTTGCAGTTAGGAAATGGTGAGGACATCAATACTCTGCTCAGAGAGGCCTTTGCTTTAGTGTCCACCCTTGCCAGGAGGCTGCCTAGGTGGCTTGAGGCCTGGGCACACTTATATACCTGTGCCCTGCTTCTGTAGGAGTCAGCTCTCCAGTTCGGTCCTTTCCCTGAGAGCTCTTTCCTTGAGGACATCCCTTCCGTGGCTGTTCCAGCTGTCCCTAGAATGGGCCTTGGAGTGGATGGGGCCCCCTGCAGAATTCTACATAGTACATCAGTCACCCACGTCTGCATTGCCTACCAGTCATACTGGGACCTGGAATTTGGTTTTGAGGCCATTCCTCAAAGTCTGGTGGCAGATAAAGACATATACACCACCAGTTTTTAAGTTATTTATTTGTCCAAACAGAGGTGTATGGGAAGGCAGGTGTTAAAAACTGCAGATTGCATGATAAGATCAGTGCAAGCCCTCTTCTCCCCCTTTTCCTTGTCTCCCCCAACCTTAAGGCCAGCCATTGTCACCTTCCTGTCTGCACCTTCCCAGAGATTGCTTATGCCTTAGAAAGCAGATCTTCTCAAGAAACAAAGCAAGCCAAAACCAAATCCATACTCTTTAGTCTTCATTTTGCACTGGCCAGCATTTTCACATTAGTAGGTATAGATCCACCCAGTTCTTTTCAACAACAGAAGACTGGTACAACAGCAAGAACTTACACTTTCCACACACTGGCCACTCCTTAGAGCATGTTATGTTGGTTGACCTACTCCTCATAACGACTCAGGAGACAGCAGAACGCTCTGTGCTACAGGTGAGGAGGCCCTGCCAGGTGGCTGTGGCACAGTGGCTGATTTGACCCCTTCGGTAGGGTGCCTCCAGGCCCTGGTCACCCTTCTTCTTGCATGCTTGGACACTTGTGTATCTGTAGGATAAATTCTTGGGAATGAATTGCTGGGCTAAAGGGCATGTGCATTTTAAATTTACATAGCTATTGCCATCCTGCCCTCCAAAGAGGTCACATCTATTACAGTCTCACAAATATGGTAGGGTGGCACCTTCCCCTCCCACTATTGGCCTTTACCCACTTGTGCCAATCTTCTAGGAGACAACCATGTCTCTGTGATTTTCCTTTGCATGGCTCTATGAGAGAGGTCAAGAGTCTTTTCATACAGACCAATGAAATTCAGTGTTGGAATTACAGAGTGAAGAATAAAGGCCTTGGGGAGCCTCAAGTATGCAAGGTTTCTGTTGTTGTTGTTGTTTGTTTGTTTTTTAACTGGGGAGAGAGGAGGGTTAGGTGTAAGTCCGTGGTATACCAGTGGTATAGATTCAGGAAAGGTGGTGGTGTAGAAGGACCTAAGCAAAGGCTCAAGGGGTGGGAAATGAGGAATGTCTGACTGGCCTCTCCTCAGCAGTGTCACCCTGCTCCTGCCCCTGTCGCCCAGGCCAAGCTGTTTCCTCTGTGCTGTCTGCAAAGCAAGAGCTAAAGTGTGGTTCTAGGGGGAGGAGAATTCCCTATGTTGCAGGGTGTATCTTCCAGAAGCCTGCTCCCTCGGGTGGAGTAGGCCCCCCAGTGCTCTCTGCCCCCTTGCCCTCCCTGCTCCTCCCACCTGCCCCCCAACGCCCCCCACCAGCCAGCAGCGTACATCCTCATTAGCACGGTTCAGTGGCCAGCACTGGTAATTGATCTCCCTTAAGCCCAGTGTGGACAGCGGCTAATGGGGATGAATGGGGCGGGAAGCGCCGCTGGGGAATGATTCTCCAAGGCCCACACAGGGCGCAGATGTGGGCAGGAGAGGGACATGTGAGGGACAGGTCCAGGGGTCAGGTATGCACAGCTACCTCTGCTACCCTGTCCCTGGCATCCTGCAGTCGCCAGCCGTGACCCCAGGACAGAACCAGAAGTCAGGTTGGCACAGTGGCTGTGGAGGACTCGGAGAAACAGAGCCTGGGACAGAGGACAGTCTTGGAGGTGGGGCTCAAGTTCCAAAACAGCATCAGGGAGGCTGTGAGCACTGTGCCCCAGTTTAGTCAGGCAGTGTTCCCGGTTGGTCACGTGTGAAAGAGAGGAGCCCTCAAAAGTTGGATTGGGTGGTAATGGGGCATGTCAACAGCCAGGAGCTGTGACAGGCTCCTATTGTTCAGCCAACCAACAGATAATATGTATTAAGTCCTTAAGTGTGCCAGGCATTGTGCTAGGCACTGCGTGGATATGGGGTGGCCAAGATGGCTCGGATGCTCCTCTGCAGGTGGTGGGAGGTAGTGGTAAATGCTCAGGAGAAGCAGGCCTATGCGGTAGAGGGTGGCAGGATGTAGGTGCTGTTTAGGAAGGAGTCGGGAAGGTGTCGCCGAGGAGGCCACATGTGTGCTGAGAGCCACCTGGTGAAAGAAGAGAATTGTAAGCAAATGGGACAGACCATACTAAGGTGCTGAGGCGGGAATGAGGTTGTGGATTTGCGGAAGAAGAAAGGGCCACTGTGGCTTCAGTGTGCCCTGTGGGAAAGAATGAGCGGAGCAATGGTAGGAAGTAAAGCAAGGAGAGTCATAGTCAAGGCCAAAACCGCAGTTGGCTGTCCTGAGGGGCATGCTGGACAGGACCCCTTTCCTGAGGTGGCACTGGCCAATAACGAAGGCAGAGCAGTTACATCTTGCCTGGGTCAGCTCTTCCTGAGGACCCCAGGGAAGCCGTGCGTGGGGAGATTCCCAGCCACAGTGCTTACAAATGGGGAGAGGAGGCACCCAGGGTGTCTGGGCCAACCTCAGCTGGACTTAGAGGAGGGAAAGAAGACTTGTTTTTTTTCTCACTCTGTAGCGCAGGCTGGTCACTCACTATGGAGCCCAGGCTGGCCATGGACTGGCCGTGGACTCACTGCAGTCCTTCTGTTTCAGCTTCCTGAGTGCTGGGATTACAGGCATGTGCCACCACTCCCAGCTTATGTGCTGCTGGGGAATTGAACACAGGTACTTAGTGCTTGACATAGTGCCTGCTAGGCAAGTGCTTTAACTGCTGAGCCATTCCTCCAGCCCAACAGAAGCCTTCTTGGGAGAAGGCACTCAGTCCCTACTGCATATCTGGCACAGTGTTCTACGTAGTCTAATTTCTAGCCAACTCAAGTAACCCAGCAGCTAGGAAATCTATTAATGTATATGAAAGTAGCACGATAAAGCTTAATACCGAAGCAGGATGAAGTCAGTCTGGCAGGCAAGCATAAGCAATCTAGAATTCTTTCAGGGTTTTAGACATAAAACCCACGTATGTTTTTTATGGGCAATTTAAGCAATTTTCAAGGCTAATCTTGACTGTTCTCTTGATTTTTGCCATATGTGCTGACTTCGCTGTTGAATAACCAAGTTGGATGCGGCTGTTATGGTTCCTGGGGGCTGAGGCACACCATGGGTCCACTAGGCAGGTGATGGGAACTAGGACCACATCAGGCTATTCCTTTCCTTAGATGGCAGTTCACAGTCCCATATCCTTGCTTAGATTGTTTCCTCAATGGACAGTGCCATCTCCCACTGACCCCAGTCAGTGTCTTCACATTCTTGAAGGACATGCTCAAATGTTCCCTCATTTCTTTGCTACCTTCCTTCTTCTTCCTCAAAGCTTCTGTGTACCCTGTACTAGAGAACAGTTGAGAACAATCAGACCTCTCTGTGGGTTTCACATCCATGGATTCAACCAATCACAAATCAAAAATACTTTGAGTTGAACACAGTGGTGCAGACCTGTATCCCAGGTCTACCTGGGAGGCTGAGGCAGGAGGACCTCTTGACAGCAGAAATTAGAGACTTGTCAGCAACATAGAGAGATCCCATCTCAAAAAAATTTTTTTGAAAAAAAATCATCAGTACTAAATACATACAGACTTTTTCTTTGTCATTTGTCATTTCTCCAAACAATATAATACAACTATTGATACAACATTTATTATGTGATAATTAGAGATTATTTAAAGTATATGAAAGTATTTTGTAGTTTCTGTGCAAATACTATGCTATTGTATATGAGAAATTCAAACATTGTGAACTCTTGGCATCTTCAGTAGTTTAAAAACCAACTCCCTGCAGATATTTAGAGGTGACTATGTAGCTTTTGGGTTGTAGATCCCATTGGAAAAGATCTTTAGAAAACCATTTGTTAAATTGCAACCTAAGTTATGATTTTTTAAAAAATCATAATTTCTTAGCGATCAAAACTAAAAGGGAAGACTAGGATGGTGGTGCACACCGGTAATCCCAGCACTTAAGAGGCTGAAGCAAGAGGATTGCTGTGAGTTCAAGGCCAGCGTGGGCTACATAGTGAGTTCAGGACCAGCCTGGACTATAAAGTGAGACCCCATTTCCAAAAAAGTAGAATTTTAAAATTTTTATATTTCTTTTCCCCTACCCAGCCCCTCAGCTTCCCTACCCCCCCTCCTTTAAAAGGGAATTTCTTTAAAAAATTGTCTACCAGACATAGAACAAACTTCATACTTAATGTCGAAACATTACTTTCAGGAATAGGACAAAGATGCTGACTGTCAGCACTACATGTGGCATTGTATTGGGGTCCTAGCCATTGTAATAACACAAGAAAACAAATAAGCATGAAGATTAGAAGGTGAGAGATAAGGCAGGAGCCATCTCTTTCTCTTGTTTCTAAGTAGATACTTAATACATGTTTATTAAGTTGAAATAAACTGTATGTCTATAAAAGTGTTTAAGGGAGGTGAAGGCAGCACTGGCACTCTTGTTTAGAATCAACACTTCAATAGCAAAAACTGAAAAACTTCACTGACTCACAAAAGTTGCCTTTAATCATTGACTTGCTAAAAATTAAACATTTTTTCTAAAATTCGATTGAAATGAGAGAGATTTTGGATTTAAAGATTTAGTTATAAAAATAAGTGGTGTAAGTCCAAAAATAGGGACAAGATGTTTAGGTGAGTGGAATCTCTGTGGCAAGAGAAATAGATGGCACCTAGATCCTGGATCAGGAACAGGAACAGGGAACTAGCAGTACAAAACAAGATGGTGACTTCCAGCTAGCCAGTGTGAACCACAGGGATAAAATCTTGGGCCCCACCCAGATTGATTATTGCAAAGTTTTTGCTTAATGAAGGCACTTAATTTTAAGCAGCATAAAGACTCATTTTTACACTAGACTTTACTGTGTGTTACATAACAAATCATTAAAAATATACTTTATTCTTTAAAAGAAATCTTGGGCCCCAGGAAATCTTCTGTACTTTTTTTCTCCTGGTATATATGGGGTCAGAATATCTTGCTGTTTTCTGTGGGGTTGTAGAATATTAGTTCTTGACTCCCATCCATTGCTTGCCGGGTTTAGATTCTTGATATACCTTTGACACACTCAGGAAAAGTAGCCTTTGCTCGTAGTGGACTGGGTGCTGAGCATCTTCTGTTTCTGCCTGGTCTCTCTCTCATCGCCATCTTCTGTCAGTGACACCTGGATATTCCTTTGTAAGGTCCTCCCCACCAGCTTTATTTTCTTCAAGGGGAGTGGACATAGGGCACAGGCGTGTCACCAGCGTGTCCCATCTCCTGGGCCATGGAGAACTCTGCAAAGGATGCTGCTCAGGGATCTCTACTGGGATGTAGACCTGCCCATTGCCTGACACAGTTTAAGAGCAGAGGTCAGCCATGGGCTGGTGACCAAACTTGAGACCCTAACTACTGCTGTGTCTGATAGAAGAGCTATTTATTTTGTTCAGTTTGGATTCTGTCATTTGCTGACAAAGCAGGAAAAAGAGAAGTCGAAGGCCTAGGTCAGAGAGGCCCTCCTGTGAGGAGGTGAGATAAAAATGGAGCTTCTAAATGGACCCCAAGTTGGCAGTCCCTGCCTCTTCCTCTGTCCTCTGACCAAGGAGCTGGTCTCAGTACCCCAAAGACGTGATCAGGCATGATGCTAAATATTAGTTTTTGTACAGACAACTTAATTGAAGCCATAAGTGTAACCCCTGAAAGTGCATATTTAAATGAGTTTTACATATTTATCTGTGTGTGTGTAATTACCACCACAATCAAACAGAGAACATATCTGTCACCAAGAAAGTTCCTTCACATCAATCTCTTCTTCTTCCCAGCTGCCAGACAACCATAGAGCTGCTGTCTCTTACTATGGGTAAGATATTTTTCTCCAGAGTTTTATATTTTCATATACAGTCAGCCCTCCATATTTATGAGTTCCTCATCCTCAGAATCATCCAATCACAAATTGGAAAATCTGAAAAAGTTAGAGGTTTTTTTTTTTTTTTCTCTCACAATGGTTTGAACCCAGGGTCTTCTCACTGAGTTATCGCCTCAGAATTTTTTATTTTTTATTTTGTGACAGGGTTTTGCTTAATTGTGAAGTTGCCCAGGCTACTCTTGAACTTGCAGTCCCTCTGCCTCAGATTCTCAGAGTGCTGGAATTACAGGCGTGTGTCCCCATGTCAGCCAGATATTTTGGCCTTCATTTCCTAAACAATATAGTGTAACAACTATTTACCTAGCATTTTACATTGTATTAGGTATTATAAGTCATCTTGAGATTATTTAAAGTATATAGGAGCATGTGCACAGGTGATATGCAAATATGATACCATTTTATATTAGGGACTTGAGCATCTTCAGATTTTGATATCTGTTGGGGGGTCCAAAAATCAGGGCCCCTCAGAGATTGAGACATCTATTCACTCAGTCTTCAGTATTCACATATTCCATATTTGTGAATCTGTCTCCTGGCATTAATTTATTTGTAACACCCAAATCTGTACCTGTGGTGTACTCGTGGTCCTTTTGGACACTGTCAGAGCAGTGAGAAATTTTATTCCCCTGCCATTCATGGCCTAGTGAGCCCCCGCAAAGCAACACTCTACCTTCTTATTTCAGCTATCAAACTAAACCACTGTCATTTCCACAAGCTATTTAATAAGATGCCTTCTGCAATTTTGTGCTACTTGTTGGTGGCTTTGCTGTTTTCAATGGCCCCAAGTACAGGGAATGAGGTGCTGGTTGGTACGCCTAAGCACAAGGAGGCTGTAGATGCCTTACAGAGAAAATGCATGCGTTAGGTCAGGTTTGTTCAGGCACTGTCAGTGCTATTGGCCATGAGTTTGATGCTAATCCACCAATAATATATATTAAGCTGGGCATGGTAGCACATGCCTGTAACCTCAGCACCTTGGGAGGCTGAAGCAGGAGGATCTCAAATCCAAGTCCAGCCTGGGCAAGTTAGAAACTCATTGAGCTCTGTCTTGAAAACTAACAAGCAAGCAAACAAAAAGGACATGGGATGTAAATCTGTATCTCTACCTGTCTGTAATGAAGGTGTCTTAAAACTGAAACACACATTACTACAAAGTCATGTTTTGATCAGTTGAGGAAAATGTTGTGACCACAGAAGAGTTAAAAGCATCATATAACAGAGATACACATATACCCATGTTTATAGCAGCTAAGATGTGGAGGACACCAAATTACCCATCAGCAGAACCAATGGATACATAAATTTTGGCATCTGTACACAGTGGAATACTGCTCATCTACAAAGACAGATAGATTGGAGGCTTTTGTAGGTAAATGGAGGCAACTTGAGACCATCATGCTCAGTGAAGTCAGACACAGAAGGTTAAATATCGAATGGTTTCTCTGATATGAGAAACCCAGATCACAATCATGTCATAGAACTGAACTAGGGGCAATTAGTGGGAAGGGGGAGAGTGTGGGAGGGTCAGAAATGGAGAGGGGAAGAGTTTATAATTTTGGTGGGATATATATGTGCAAAAACCACTCAAGTTCAGTGTAAATGGTGGTGGGGGGGAGTTAATGCAGAAACAAAAGAAAAGAAAAAGAAAGAAAATGTTTTAACCAGAGGCTCACAGGGACTTAACCCTGTATCTCTCTAGGAGTCAGGGTTCAAAACCAGCAAAGTCATTGTTGCCAGGGGCTTCATAGGACATTAGTGCAAATAATGAGACTCAGCTGTATATGTAACCATACAGATTGCATTAATCAGCTCTCCATCACTGTGATAAAACATGAGAAGAACAACTTAAAGGAGGAAAGATTTCTTTTGGCTCACAGTTTCCGAGGTTTCTGTCCATGGGCACTTGGCGCTGTTGTTTGCAGTGAGGCAGAGCATTCTGGCAGGGAGCACGTAGTGGAGCAAAGCTCCTCAGGGTGGCCAGGAAGGAGAGAGAGGAAACGAGCCAGTAAGAAAAGGGCCAAGGACAAGAACTCATCCCTGAGGACATGGCCTGTTCCCCTCAACCAAGCCTCACCTTCTAAGTTTCCATTACCTCCCAATAAAACCATTAAATTGTGAGTCCACGGATGGATTAATCTGCTGAAATTAGAGTCCTCATGATACAGTCACTCCCCAAAATCCCTTCCTCCAGCCCTGCTCAACTGGAGAGCAGGCCCTGCATACATGAGTCTTTGAGGGAACATTCTAGACCCAAACCATAACACAGAAGTAGTCTTTTGAGTCTGGCTTTGATCACCTAGTGTAACTGTTTTGAGACTTGTCTGTGTCATTGGGAGTGTGCTCTTTCCGCCACATCATGTCTTCGTTCATTCCCCAGTGATGGAGCATTTTGGTTGTTTCTAGTTTTAAGCGACTATGAAAAAAGCTGCTGTGAACTTTTGTGTACAGATCTTTGTACGGACATATGTTTTGCTTTTCAGTCCAAGTATTTCCATAGGAGTAAATAAATTTAGTATTTGTTTAGTTCTTATAATAGCTCACGAATTACCCTCATTTCATACGTAAGAAGCTGGAGCTCATAGCTGCGGTGTCCTGTGGAACACCATATGGGTAACAGCCACTGTTGCTGGTGCATGTTGCCTCTTCCCCAAGGGAGGCCTAAGGGTTCCTATTCAGAGTTAGCAGAGTTAGTGGGCTAAGGTCACGGAAGGGCCTTGGTTCTGTCACTGTTTCTGTGGTTTGAAGGTATCCCCCAAAATCCATGTGATGGAAATTTAATCTCCAGGACAGCAGTATGAGAGTACAGGACCTTTGGAAGATGCTTGGATAGATAGCTCATGAGGATTGTGCCGTCAGAAGTGGATCAGTCCACTCAAGGATTAGTGGTGTTGTGGTTTGGATCTGGAATACCTCCCAGAAGCCTTCTGCATTTGAATGTTGTGGACTAACTTTGAGTTTCATGTGCTGTTAGGACATGGGGCCTGGTTGGGACGGGCTGGTTGCTGAGGGTGAGGAAGATCAGTGAGGATGTGCTGGGTCATGGAAGCTCTGGCCCATGAAGTATACTCTTGCCCAGGCTTCCTTTGGGCCTGATATTTCCTCATGGGATGTCCTGAGCCCTGCACTGTGCCATTGCCAGCTGGCTACAGACAGACTGAGACTGAACTCGGAGCTAAAGTAAACCTGTTCTGCCTTGAGTTGAGAGTGCCAGGTATTGTGTCCCAGCAATGGAAAAGAAACTAAGACAAATGGGTGTTCTTGGAGCTGTTTTTTTTTTTTTTAAATAAAAGTAAAGTCTCTAGCGTATTTGCCCTGCCTCACCAGTTGATGCTGTCTGCCATGGTATGATGAGACCCACACCGCACACACCAACTGCAGACTGGCCCTAGGATTCAGAAGCATGAGCTAAGCGCACTTCTGTTCTCTGTAAGTTGTCTCACACATGCTATTCAGTTACAGCAACAGCAAATGGACTAGGAGAATAGGCTTCGAGTTCCCCAGCTGTGAAATGGGCAGTTTTAGTCTATCCATGGACCTCTTAGCTTTTTGCAGTCAAATGCTGTACCCCTGAGCTACACCCACCACTCAGCTTTCTGAACCTATCATTCTAAACCTGTTGTAAGCATGAACGTGGGGAAAGGCGGCACTACTCCTCCAGCGCAGCCCTCTGGAGGCCACACAGATCTAGAATCAAAATGGGAGGTCAGGTGGCCTTTAGGATTTCAGCTGCCTAGAATTCATTCCTCAGGCTGGAGATCGCAGCACCTGGTTTTGCTTTTGGGGCTTCTCCCTCCATCACATGCACAATAGTGGCGAGGGCCCATTGAGGCATTCAATTGTCCACAGGAGCATCCCATGTGCTAGCTGGCCCATCTCTATCACAGAGCCTAGAGCTCTGAGCAGAGGCCTAATGTGAGGACTGAGAAGTGGTTGGGCAGGCTCCAAGTAGCCCTTGATCCTCTGCCTTCCTGGACCTGGATTTCTAGCCAGGACAAGCTCCCAAGCTTTCTGGTACTTTCAGCTAGTTACTCTGCACAGGATAGCTGATATCTCCTTCCTTGTAGGGAGGAGGCCTCAGCACCAGCTTGCTTCTTGGGAGGCTCTCTCTCTGGACTTAATTTCCTGCTCTTTTCTTGGGGCCAGAGCTATGGGAATGCCCAGGACTTGTGATCTGTCTAGACAGGAGGGCCATCAAGGGCTTTCAGGGGAAGTGTGGCCTGGGAAGGCTGAGCAGAGCAGTAAAAGGCCGAGGCAGGGAGGAGGGCATTCTTGAGGGACCTGGGTTTTAACGTCTGTCCTATAGAACTCCTTGGAGGGAGCTGGAAGGCCGGGCAGAAAGCTGAGTAACTGTCCTGAGCTGTACTAGGGGTGGGCTGATAGGGGCAGGAAAAGGAGCACCCATGAGGGGCAAAGCCCCCGGTACAGGCGGAGGCTAGGAAACAGGGTGGGGTGGAGGGATCATGTAAGCCCCTGCAGAGGACACCCCAAGGTTACCTTGGCCTGTGGCTCTGCTGGCTGGAGCCGCTGCCAGGGATGACAGCAGTGAACCAGCAGCCTCTCCGAGTTTTATTATCATTCAAATGAGGATGTGGAGAGGTATTTCATTTGATTGGTAGAATAATAGGAGCCATTTATCTACCTTCTCTCAACCTTTCATATCTGTTTCACTATTTTATGGGATCGCATACATCATGGTAAAGGCAAAAATGTATTTTTTTCCCTTGACTTGGGGCTGTGGGGAGCAGCAGGGTTGGGAAGGAGGCTCTCAGAATGGCTGGCAGGAGCTGAAGGAAATGAAATCGAAAAAGACTATTATTGGTGACAGCCAGTTACATCTGAAGGGAATAAGAAGCTCCCTAGCGCGGGCAAGGATGAGGAGTTTAAATGGAAGATCTAACAGCCTCCAGCTCTGGGTCTGTGGAGAGGAGGAGACTGAGGGAGGCTTGGGGTGGGGAAGGCTCGGAGGGAGGGAGAGCCAGGCTGGGCCTCGAAAGAGACGGCAGCCAGGGGCTCGTGGCCCAGCTGTTAGAATTCTTTGTCTTTCTTCAACTATGATAAATTACATGTGTCACACAAGGGTCCATTTTCCTTTTGAAAAAGTTAGAACATAATAGGTAACCCCCCTGTGACCACCAGCCCCCATCCCAGCCCCGCCGCCCTTCCTCAGGGCTCATGCTATCTAGATTCTCTTTTCCTCTTGATTTTATAAGTGCGTCAAGATACTTCAAGCGTAGTAGTTCTCTTTTATGGATTTCCCTTCTTTATTAAAAACTATAGTACTATATCATTCAACTTGTGTCTTCACTTGGTGTGTTTTTAAGCTCTATAGACAGCTGTGGGTCTGGGTTGTTCCTTGAACTGCCACATGGTAGTTCTGTCTGATTACCCATGTCCCCTCAACGAACACTTGAGTTGTTTTCAGCTTTTTACAGTTACAAATGACACTGCAGGACATGTTCATGTTGTCTTCCTAGGCACTGGGGCAAGCCTTTCTTGAGAAGGGCGGGGGGCAGTGAGCTTGCTGGGCGGATATGTATGTGCGCATATATGCACATTTTCAGCTGGGGGAGCTGTTGCTGTCCCAGTGTCTCCCACTGCATAGGTCCAGCCAGCTGCCTCCGAGTTGTACAGACACAGTCTGCCACCCAGGTGAACACGAGGGGAGACACAGGAAGATTTTTGCTTGGAGTTGTGTTGGTCAGGGATGGATGGCAGAGAGAGAGGCAGCAAAGACCTGGCTGTTCAGAGGTCTGTAATCCCAGCACTCTGGAGGCTGAGGCTGGAGGACTGTCGTGAGTTTGAGGTGAGCCTGGGCTACAAAGTGAGTTCAGAACCATTCTGGACCTCAGAGTGGAACCTTGTCTCAAAAAAAAAAAAAAAAAAAAAAAGAAAAGAAAAAGAAAAAAAGAAAAAAAAAGACTTGACCCTTAGGGTGGCACTTTTAGTAGGTGCTGTGGCTATTTAGGAGGTGGGGCCTAACTGGAGAGTGTTAGATCTTTGGGATTGTAGCCTTAAAAGTAGTTGCTGGCCCCCTAGCCTCTTGTGCTCTCTCTCTTTCCCTGTCTATCTCTCTGATTCTCTCCTTTCTGGCTAATTATGTAAGCTGTTTGATCCACCATGATCTCTTGTCATGATGTGCCACTCTTGTCAGAGGCCCAAATGGGGTCACCTAATTTTGAACTGGAATCTCCAGAAATGTGAGCTAAGTAACCCTTTCCTCTTTATAAGTTAATTGCCTCAGGTATTTCATTGTAGTAACCGGAAGCTCACTATTACACTCCACACTCACTAGTCTACTTTCTGTTGCTACAGATTGCTCTTTCCAGATATTTCACATGAATAGAATCACATAAAATATGTGATATTTTGTATTGGGCTTCTTTCACCTGGCATAATGTCCTCAAGGTTAAGCCACACTGAAGCATGTGTCAGAACTTTATTCCTCTTAAGACTGAATGGTATTAACCAAAAGGTGAAGATTGCCTTTTTTTATTCATTTATCTCTTTGTAGACAATAGGTTGTTTTCCCTGTTTTTTTTTTTTTCACTTTTATGAATGATGATGCTATAAGCATCATGGTACGTAAGTGCACATTTCAGTGAGGATATATCTTTTATTTCTTTTGGGCACATACCTAGGAGTGGAACTACTGGGTCACCTGGTAACCGTTTGAAGAACTGCAAGGCTGTTCCCCACAGCAGCTGCCCTTCACGGTCCTACAGTGGTATAGGTGGTGAAGACTCCACATTCTGACCCGTACTTGTTATTTTCCGACTCCAGTCATCTGAGAGGGAAGAGTGAGTGTCTTTTTAAGGCAACTTCAAAAACAAGTAGCAGAGCTTGGTCACCTCTGGACTCCAAAGCTCTTGAGAGTGTGTCCAGGGAGAGGTCAGCCTTCACTCCACTCCCAGCTCAGTGCTCCCTTGGGTTGGCTCCCTCTCAATCAGACCCCACCTGTGTGCGCAGCTTCAGGCTATTTCCCAGTATGGCCTGGGACGGGGACTCTCCTGCAAAGTCCCAACAAGGCTTTGAGGGGCTATTTGTGTCCTCAGTTGTAAGTTGGTGAATTTTCTCTTGTGATTAGTCACAGGGGGCGTTTGGTGGTCACTTACAGCCAAAAGATACTTGACTAGTGTTGTTGGTACCCATGAGAGGCTCAGCGTCTGGGAGGCACCCCCTCCCCCCCACAGGGGTACTTTCTGATGTGACCAGGCAGATTAGCCCATTGTCTGGAATCTGCAAGTCCATCCTACAGTTGAGAGCCCTGGAAGGGACTCCTGCTGTTAACTAGAACTGAAGCTGATTCTGAGTTCCACTCTCTCTCTCTGGAGGTCTCTCCTTTGATTTGTCAGCCACTCCCTGGAACTTCATGGACCTGCCTCAGAGGGAGGTGCCCACATTTACCTCCTCTCCCTCCTAGCTGCCCATTCCTTCCAGTTCTCAGCATAGGGTAGGGCTTTGTCTTGCCAGGGCTGGCTTCACACCGGATAGTCTGAGGTGAGGTGACACTGTAAAGTCCTTCTTAATGTGTATAGTGGATGGTTCTCATCTTTTTTTTAGGACAGAGTCTGTAGTCCAGCCTGGTCCTGAACTCACTTTGTAGCCCAGGCTGGCCTCAGACTCACAGCAGTCTTGCTGTTTGAGCCTCCCAAGTGCTGGGGTTATAGATGTGCGCCACTATGCCCAGTTTATGTGGTGCTGGGGAATCAAACTCAGGGTCTTGGCACTTGTCAAGCAAGGGTTCTGATCACTATGCTATTCCTCAGCCCCCTGCTGGCCTCTTTTTGCCCCAGCACATTCCCTCCAACTCACAGCAAACAGGCCCCAGTCTTGAAGGATGTGGACTGCACAGAGAGGTGAAAAGAAGCCAAAGAAGCTGCATCCCATGCCCAGGTCCTATCATTGCTGGCATATTTGGGACACTGTATGACCAGTACATGGCTTTTAACCTCAGCAGATGAGTAAGGCTAACAACCCTGTGTGGCAGGGAACATGAGGAGTGTAAGGGGCGAGCTAAGGGAGGGGCCGTGTTGGAGCACTCCTGTGTTATGGGGGTGGGGCGGGTTGGTGTTTGGGATTCCAAATCCCAGGTGGGGCTGGGGAAAGGGGAAACTCCCAGGTGCAGTAGAGGTGCCTGGACCTTCTTTCCTGGGTGAGGCGAGGCTCCCAGGAATCCCGTGCCCTGTTAGGTTTGGTGACAGTGAGCAAGGAGACAGCCCCATGCATTCCTCAGCTCCAGAGGCCAGGATGGGGGAACAGCTCTGTTCCCAAAGAGGCCCAGTTGTTAATAAGGGGAGGCCACAGCCAAATCTGACTTGGCCCTTACAAACAGAGACCAGATGGGGACACAGACACCTCATCCGCTGCCAAGGCTAAAGGGAGATGACAGCCAAGAACCAGATGTCCCAGTGTATGTCTTGGGGGAGCCAGTGAGGATGACACCGACCGATGACCCATCTGCCACCATTCCTGATGTTGTGACAGCACTCCCATTTACTGGGATCCAGGGACAAGCAGATGGGGGAGGGGTACCTGGAACGAACAATCTAAATTATCCATAAGCACTGAACTGACCTAGACTTATTTTCTGTTGCTGGGCAGAGAATGAGGGGTTTGAAATAAGAAAGAATACATTGTAGGAAAATAAAGTTGTGGTTTGTGCTCACGTGGGTGAATGGTGAATATTCATACTCACCATCTGTAGTGTAACTCAGGACAGAAACTGGAGCCCTTTGTGAGGTCATCACGGAGGCGGCCCCCTCTGTGGGTGGATGCTACATGTGCCCTCCCACGGTGTCTCTGCTGGCCCATCTATCTCGCTGCATGCCGGGTCCGGAGAAACAGAGGCCTGGGAGAGCAGTGAGCGCAGCATCTGTCTTCCTGTGCTCTGGGCACCCCCTCCTTAGCGAGTGACATGACAGGAGCAGAGTAGGAGCTAAGAGCTGGGAGGCAGGCAGGAGGAAGGCAGGGCCCCAGGAGGTCTGGTGATCGTAGGAGAAGCCTAGAGAAAGCTAAGACCCAAGTTGGTGTTGTCCTCTGTCTGGGACTGAGGGAGGACAAGGCAGTCGTCACTGGACCAAGCATCAGCAGATTTGGGAGTAAGGAGTAAGAATCACCTCGGGTCCCTCAGCCTTTGTGTGCCCCCTCACACAAGGCAGGTCTGTGGTTTCTTCCTGAGTCACATCGTTCCCTTTTATGATTCTCATTTGGAAAAAAAAATTCTCCTATAGCTGTGGCAGGACTGCCCTCAGCTTCAGTTGGCTTCAGGTGTGGTGCTATGGTTTGGATGAATATCCCCCAAAGGTGCACATGTGAAAGTTTTAGTCTCCAGGGTGGCACTTCTGGGGAGTGATGGGTGCTTAGAGAAGAGCCTGGTGGGAGGTGCTTGGGTTCACTAGGAGTGTTTCTCCAAAGAGGATTTTGAGATCCTGGCCAGATCTCTGTCTGCTTCCTGGCTCACGAGATGAGTGGTTTGCTTTGCCACATACTCATGCTATGCTCTGCCACCCTTGCTAGAAGCCCAAAGCCATAGGGCCACCCGATCTTAGGCCTGAACCTTTAGAACTGTGAGCCAAAATCAACTTTTTCCCTTTGTAAGTTATAGCCTCAGATATTTCATTACAGTGATATGAAGCTGACTAGCACATGTGAGTAAGCGATCCAGGCCAAGTCACCAAGTCTGGTTTCTTGCACTCTTGTTGGAACCATTAACCGAGAGAGGCTGGCTGTCTCTTGGGTGATTTATACAGTGAGGCCACAGCCCCCATGGTCTCCCTCGGGCCTTTAGCACGGCTGTCCCCTCCCCTGGAATGCGTTCTCTTTTAGCCTTTACTTCATTGTCACCTTCACGTCCTTCTCCACATTTAAAAACTCAGTCCAGTAGCCCCCTGCTAGAGGGTTCTTTGAGTATTCCTCCAAAGCACTCCAAACTGCCCAGGATCCTGTACTTACTATGCTTAACTGCACTTCCAACTTTCCGAAGTCAACTCCTGTGGTTGCTTTTACATTTCCTGTTGGCTGTCTCCTCTTCTTCCATGGGTGTCCCTGTCCAAGGCCAGAGGCCCCACCTGTCTGTACACTGCTGCGTCGTCATTCCCAGGGCAGATCTCAGCATGACATAGACCGTAAGTCCCCATCCAGACTCTAAAGGCCTACTGGGAGCCTTGTGCCAAGTGCTGGGCAGAATGTTTAGGGTAACAAACTCCAGTGTGCAAACATGATTCTCAGATTTTCTAAAATTAATTTTAATTTCTATCTCAAGTTCCCAGTATAGTAAATTCAATTTGATCAATTCAGTCTCCTCAGCAATTTTCAAATCACTCCCATCTCAGCAGGGTTACTCAAAGGTAAGGAAAGGGCCCACCAAAGCTGTGGTCCAGAGCTTCCACACATCTTAGTGGGCTCCCTTGGTTCTCAAAGATCTCTGGCCCCCCACACTAGCTCCTTCCCAAGCTTCCCAGTCCTGCCTGGCCCAGGGTCCCTTCCCTTCCTGACTGCTGGAGACCCCTGGTCACTTTGTAGGGCCCATCTGGTGACTGTTATTTTAAGACAAACATTTTGCTGTGCTAGGGTGCATGGGGACCCTCTCCCCATGCCCTAGGAGTTCCTTTGTCTGTCTGTCCAGATCCATGCTAAAGGAGTGACAAGGGTTGGTCTTGAATGGCTTGGAGGTGTATGAGTGGGTGTCGTTGTGGACCTCACTGCCCCCCTCACAAGTAGGCACAGTCACCCTGTCTGGTAGCCCCTGCCTCCCCTGGAGCACCAGGCCAGCTTTCCCAGCCCCAACCTTCCTGCGCTCCCTGGGTACTTCCATTCCCACTCCTACATACCATGGACCAGCGGGGGAACAAATCCAAGGTGTCCTGCACGCCACGCGTGTGTGTGCCAAGCTGGGGCCGCGGCCCCTGTGTAGGAGGGGCAGGGTGTAAGCTTCTTGTAGAAGTTCTGGAGGCTCCGTGCTTGAGCCCAACTTGGGCAATCTAGTGACCCAGTAAGACCCTTTTTCAATATATATAAAGGCTGAGGATGTAGCTCAGGGAAAAGGCCCTGGATGCAACCCCCAGTTTAAAAAAAAAAAATCCCCTAGATTTCTGGCTCAGGCCAGTGGCGGCCGAGTCGCGGGTCCGGGGCTTCCGCCTCAGCTCGGGATGGGGGCGTCCTGCGCCCATCGCCCCTCACCTGCTGACTCCCCATGGGATTTCCCGTCGCAGCCTGCGGCCTTGGCACCCGCCCCTCCCGCCTCTGCGCTGTGCTGCATCGCGCCTCTTCTCTCAGCCGCAATTTATTATTTAAGTCCGCAGAGCGAGCGGGATAAAGCAGGATTCCTGGGAGACTCCTGCAGTGGAGTGGAGAAAAGAGATCTTGCCGCCTTGGTCGCCTGCCGCAGCATGGACCCCGGGGCGATCGCTGGCCAACGGGACCCTCCAGCGCTCAGCCAGCTCCGGGGCCCAGGGTCGGGGCGTCCCGGGGGGGCATCCGAGCCCAGCAGCTTCCAGAGACAGGCCTGGAACCAGCAAACGGTGGCCCCGGAAGGGCGGGACCACCATCCTGGTAGCTGGGGCTCCACTGGTCGAGCGGAGAAGGGACCTACGCCCCGCTCTTGAGATCCCAGGGGATTTGATATGAGGGGATCCACCAGCAGAGGGCGCCAGGCAGGCGGACGGGATTTGTGTGTCTCCCATAGAGGGTGGATTCAAAGCACACCAAAGTTACGCTTAAAAATTAGGGGTGTTCAGAGAAATGCCTGTATTTCCGGCTTCTTCTGAAAAGCCAGCCGTCAAGTCGGGGGCCCTTCCATAAGGCAAACCTGGGCTGCAGCCCCACTTAGCAGGGGTCCGCATCCTGTCTTAGCCACAGCCCTGCCTTGCCTCTTCACTTGGTGGGGACGCTGGCTCCAGGGACCTTTGGGTTTGAGATGGCTACTCTGTGCCTGGCCCAGCTGAGGTGGGGCAGGTGTGTGGGCCAGCTGTCCTGTGGGATTATGGAAGGCAAGGCCTCTCTGACTCTGTCTCTCTCACTCATACACACAAGCACGATACCTAGAACCTAAAGATGCTGAGTAAATACATTTAACAGCAAAATGAAATGTGAGGATTGTCCCGTTATGAGTGTGAGTGGGATTTTGCTGTTTGCAAAGGTGAGTCTCAATTGTAGGCGGAGAAAGTAGAAGTGCAGAGAATGGGGTTGCTGGACGAGTCCAGGGCGTTTAGGAGGGAGGATAGAGGCAGACAGGTCACACAGGGATGATGGAAGGCTGAGCCGAGGAGCCAGGATCTGAGGCTGCTGGTTGCCCTGTTATTCGTCACCTGCGTTTTTAGAATCAATCTGGAACCCACTCCAGGCCCAGTGAATCAGATCCTAAAGGGATGAGGGAACAAATTGTAGGTAACCTGTCCCCCCTCCCCCATTCCTCCACAGGCTGCATGGCCCTGGTCATACCCCTGCCTGCTCCCTCAACCCTGGCCGAAATACCTTTCTGAGCCACTGTCACCCTCCGGGTAGTGGCCTGGCCCTGTGGGTCTATCTTAGCTCCTTGCCACATTTTAAGTAAGTTTTAGAAAGAAGGGACATTATAAAATGCCTGTTTGTTTTGCCCAAGCAAAATCCATTTATTAAGTGCTGCACTTGTTTAAGAAAAAAACAACAGCTATTGACAAAATATAAGAAAATAAATTAAAGCAGCAACTCCTTAAAAGGGCCCTGTCCAATAATTTGATTTTTTCCCCTTCTTCCCTCAAAGGCCAGAGCGACACAATCAATCTTGCCATTCCATAGGCTGTCTCATTACAGCTTCTTCTTAAGTGGAAAAAAAAAAAAAAACCCAGAAAGAAAAAGAGGCATTTGAGTACTATCACCTGCCAATTTGTGGTGGGTCCTTGTCAGCCTCTCATTGGCCCTGGTCCCGAGCTTCTTGCCCTGTAATAGCCCATGTCTAGCCTCTACTCTGCCTAGCTATACTCCACAGGGGACATCCTGGTGTGTGGTTAGCTCAGGGTTCCTTCTGCCAAACCTTACAGTACACAGCCCCCATGGCAATGCTGTTTTATTCCCCAGGCCCCAGGTGAGTAGGTTCTCAAACAGATTTCTCATCCTAACAGTCTCTTCCAAATAACTGTTTTTTAAAAATTTTTATTTATTTATTTTTGGTCTGAAGAAAACAGAGCACATCTGTGTTCTGAGAGCAGGGCCACTTTGCACACCTGAGGGAGCTCGCTGTGCATGGGACTGTGCTTCCACTAATGCAGGAGCTCAGTCGGAGGGAGCTCCCTCATCCCCCTTTTTACAAGGCCCTCCTTCCTAAACACTGCCCCGTGAAGCTACCGTCCATTGATCAGCACATACTCGGTACCTGCCCCAATATTGTTGGCCCTCTGATTCCCCAGCCTTGGTGGTAATGTTGGTAAGGAACCAACCAGCTTTCAAGGCAGTCCTGCCTGTGCTTAGGTCCAAGGCTATGGTGTATCTTTGACCAAATCAGTGCATCCCCTTAAGGTTCTCCATCCAGAAAGCAAGGTCAGTAACAGCCAGGGCGGTTGGGAGGATTGGTGAGCAGCTTCTAATAATTAATAATAGTATTTTATAATTGAGTACTATCTTACTGCCTGGTTTTGACTTATAACTCTTTTCTGACATTATTGGCTGAACTCTTTAGTTCATACTACTACTCACCGTATTTTATCAGTGAGGAAACTGAGGAGCTGAAAGATTAGGCTATGGTCCTATAACTATTGAATGAATGAAAGGGAAGAGGCTCATGGGAGCAGTATGCGGCTTTCCAGAATGTTTACTCCCCTTTGTTATTTGTCTCCGTGGACCTCAGGAAAGGTCCCCATCAAATACACTCTACATGGGAAGGCAGGGATGGTGCTGGCCTCGGGTAGTGGTAGTCTGGGGCCTCTGCTGAGAGTCTAATCACAGCTTTGAGTCCCTGATGTTCCTAGACCCAGTCCCCCCACCTCCCATGGATTCTGGGAGCCCCGACTATATCTTTCCTTTTTGCTTTTTGCAGTGTCCGGAACTGTAGTTGCAGTGTCCTTGCAACCCCAGAACTGTACCAGCCACAAAGTAGATCACAATGATAAGAATAGCTGGCATTAAACATCATAACATACCATCAAGAGTACCTTTGTGTTTGGTTCCAAGATAAAGAACGTTGGCAGTATCATTGTACTTTTTCCCCCCACACCCCTACAATCCTCCCTGATTTACCACGGGCAAGGGAACGTTTGTATTCTTGCTTGCACCACACAGCTAGAAAAAAAGATCAGCAGGTTTGAATGCTGAGCTGCTTGTGCACAAAGCCCTATGTGCCTGACCCACAAGGAGCTCACTGAGTGTTGGCTTCTGCAGGTGCATGTGTGCATGCCTTAAGCCCATTCAGGTGTTACTAGGGAAGCTCTGCCTACCTCCAGGTAAGGAGAAGTAAACACGGCCCACTCTGTCTCTCAGCCTGAATGCAGCTTAAACTTTCCATGATTAGCTCCTTGAAGTCTCTGAAAAGATGACAAGATGGCAGAGTAACACAGTTTAGCAATAAGTTTATTCTTGTTGTTTTTTTTCTCTGTATATATTCCTGTATTTTGGGCTGAATTCAATGCAGACCAAAACCTTGAAAGAGTATTAGTTTTGACAGAGTGCATGCCAGGAAAAGCCCTCTGATTTTTGACTGAAGGACCAAGTAAGGGTTCTGTTGTTCAGAAAATATACAGAAATCTCTTATTTTTCTTGACTTCTTTTTTTGCTCCCTCTGTTTCCATTCTTCACAAACCCAGCCCCCAAGGAATCATGTAGCAGCAGCAATAAGAGCCCAAAATTCCAAAGGAAGAAAAGATTCCTCTCCAAGGGAGGAGCCATGGCTCAGGAGGGCGAGGTCACCTTGGCCACCTTGCCAGTTCCGTTGCTCAGCTCCGCACATGCAGGCACAGGAAGGCCATGACAGAGAGGACGTACAGAAAACTTAGCTTTCTGGTCTGAGAGTTGCAAATGGAAAACCTCACTGAGCTGCAAAGTACAGAGGAGAACATAGAGAGGGAAGGGATAGGAGAAGTGACCCCTTCACATTGTTCATGACATCCTGGGATCACCCCCAAGCTGTACATGATATGTATGTGATATGATTCTAAACTGCATGCACAGACCTCAGAACCAAACTCTAGGCTAGATTACTGCTCAAATCTCAGACTGGATAGGGGGCAGTACCCATATGGGACAGTTTGAAAATCGTGCTGCAAAAGCTTTGAAAATTAAATTATATTTGTACCACAACCCACAGGAAGTTAGTGGGAGCTTAAGGCCTGACCTCAACTGGGTCACTTAGCTGCCAGCAGAAAAACAGCAAGAATTACTTGCACGGGAAGAATCAGGAAAATCTCAACTCATCTAGAAAAAGCCAGTGCTGAGATACCTTTGCTAGCAAGCAAAGACATTAAATCAGCTATTATAAAAATGGTCCAACTAGATAAGGGCAAATGCTCCTGAAATAAAAAAGAAAGACACAGTCTTAGGCAAAAACAGAAGATATCACAAAGAAGCAAATAGAAATTTATAACTGAAAAAATACTAACTGAAAGCTTAAATACCTCACCGGATAGGCTCAAAAAGAGAAGGGTTATGATAGAGGAAACTGTCCGTAAGCTTAGAGATGGATCAATAGAAGTCACCTAATCCTGGGGCTGGAGGAATGGCACAGTGCTTAGGCCCTGAGTTCAACTCTCCAGCACCACATAAAGCTGGGTACGATGGCACATGCCTGATCTCAGCACTTGGGAGGCTGAGGCAAGTGGATTGTTCTGAGTCCAGGGCCTTGGAAACATTCAGATCTAGCATTCTTGTCATTGGAGTCCTGAAAGGAGAGAAAAAAGAATTGGGGCTAAGAAAAAATTAAAGAAATAACATGAAGAATTTCCAAATTTGGGAAAAATAGAAACCTGCAGATTTAAGAAGCTCAGTGAATCCTAAATAGAATAAGCACAAATTCATGCCCAGACATGTCATAATCAACCTTCTGAAAACTGAAAAAAATAAGTAAAAATCCTGAAAGTAGCTAGAGATAAGTGACATATTTTCTATAGGGAAATAATGATTCAAACAATTAGATTTTTCACCAGAAATCATGAAGCCAGAGGAAGTGGAACAACATTCTTAAGATGCTGGAAGAAAACAACTGTCAACTCAGAACTCGTCAGAGGAAATGTCCCCTGGGAAGGAAGGTCGAATGAAGGCGCTCTAGATGAAGGAAGGCTGAGGACGCGCGGCAGGGAGACACACTGGAAGACCGCTGAAAGTTCCTCGGCCGAACAGATAATAGTAGGAAGAAGGAAACTTGAAATACCAAGAAAAAAGGAGAAGCAGTGGAAACAGTAAGTATTTGGATAAGCATAATAGTCTATTTTTCTATTTTTGAGCTCATTAAATGTCTGATGGTAGAAAGAAAGAAAAACCCATCGTTTTATAGTATTTCAATGGATGCAGATGTTACACAGAAGACAAATAAAATAGGAAGGATAAAGGGACCAATGCAGGGTAAGCTCTCTATATTTCATGTGAAATGATCAAACACGAGCTCTAAGTAGACTGGGAAAAGTTAAATGCGTCTATTATTCCTAGAACAACCACAAAATAAAATTTACTCAAAGAGATATAGTCACAAACCAAAATAGATAATTAAAATACCGTCATCATAGGTCAAAAAACTTGACTTAAACCTTATGCTTTATACAAAAGAACTCTAACTAGGGTATAGATAAAAAAAATTGTGAAGCAAATGTAGGGGAAAATCTGTGATTTGGAGTAGGCAAAGAGTGCTTAGACATGACATTAAAAGCATTGCCTAAAAAAGGATAAATTGGACATCATCAAAATGAAAACTCTGCTCTGAAAAAGAGACTGTTAAGAGAGTGAAAAGCCATGCTACAGACTTTTAAGAAAATATTTGCAAATTGCAAATGCAGAAAAAGGTTTGTACTTGGAATTATAAAGAACCTCAAAACCTAAGAGGAGGAAAGCAGAGGACCCAATTAGAAAATGGGCAAAATACCTGAACAGACACTTGACCAAAGGGATGCAGGGTTGCAAGTGAGCATATTTAAAGATGTTCAGCATCTTTAACCATCAGGGAAATAAGTCGTAAGTGCACACTTACTAGAATGGACAAAATAAAAAACACTGACAGCATCAGGTGAGGGCAAGGTTACAGAGCGAGTAGAATGTTCACATTTTTGGTGAGATTCCAGTTTGCCAGTTTAATATAGAGTTAGACATATCCTTACCATATGACCTGGCAATCCTGTTCCTAGAGAAATAAAAACGGGTTCCTATGAACACCAACATATGAATGTTCACAGCAGCTTTATGGGTATTTGCCAATAACTAGAATACCCGAAATGTTCTTCAAAGGATGATGGGAAAACTGTAGTACATCCATCCCAATGAATACTGTTCTGCAATAACAAGGAACAAACTGTCAATAAACACGACAACCTGAATGAACTCCAAAGTCGTTGTGCTGAATGGGTGAAGCCAGTATTATACTATGTGATTCCATTTATGTGATATTCTTTAAAAAGCACAGCTACAGAGGTGGAGGATGGGTCAGTGATTGGCAGAGTGTAGAGTGTACATAACAATTAGGGAAGAATACATGGAAAGTTTATAGGGTATTGGAATGTTCTTACTCTGGATTGTTATGGTTACATGAGTCAACATGTGTGTGAAAATTCACAGACTATCACACACAAAAGGCAATTCTACCTTAAAAAAAATAACCCAAACAAAAAATTTGTAAGGAATAAAGTTACTGAGGATTTAGTTTCTGCTAGCTGCCTGGTAACTTGTTCTGTTTCTAGGGACACTTGGCCCATATTGGACATAGAAGATTGTTGAACATCTCTCTTTAATTCAAGATCCACTGATGATTAGTACCATGAGCTGACTATCAATACCAATCACCCAGGAGTCAGGGCAGACAGCACAGGTGAAGGGCACAGTCCTCTACTTCAGACATCAGTTGCATGTCCAGGGATTCCTGGGTCAACCAGTCTTCTGAACAGCTGGCTACAAATTTAAGAGTTCTCATTACCCAACCACATTTGATAATTGGTTACACTGACTCATAGAACTCAGGAAAATGCTTCATTTACAGTTGCAAGGGGATGTAAATCAGAATCAGCAATGGGAAAGACACATCACGTGAGGCCTGGGAGAGTCCTGCACATAAAGCTTTCATTGTCCTGTCCCGACAGTGTTAGGATGTGTATACATGCACATTAATGTGTCCATATAATACAGGGTATTACCAGCCATGGAAACTCCCTTGAGCATTAGTTTCTAATGCCTTCACTGGGGTTTCATTGTGCAGGCATAATTGGTGGAATTGATTGACTCCCTTTCACCCATGAAGAGCAAGCTGATACCACGTGACTCAAAGTTCAAACTCTCCAACCATTTGGTTGATCTTTATAGCATATCTAGCCCCTTTTCTAAGTCACTTCATTGGCATAAACTATCAGGAGTGACCTGGGAAATCTACCACGCGTAACTGCCATTCGGAAAATCCTGAGGATTTAGAGATGACCTCCAGCAACCAAGACCAGCCAAGCTCTTTGTCATACATACCCTTAATTCTATCTTCAAATTTTTGTTCCTTTGGCTGTGCCATCTAACACATTTGTAGGCTCAGGAGGGGTCTAAGATGCAACCATCTGTGGGAGGCCAGTGCTCTGCCTACCACATTTTCCAGACAATCTCTAACATATCACCTTGTTTTTCTCATCACAACGTGAGTCCCTCCATAAGAAAATGATCTCAGTTCTTCTGTCGTATAGTGTTTGTTATTTGTTTTCTCCCCAGAGGGTCAACTCCATGAGGGCAGGTCCTGGCAACTTAAGCTTTCGCATGTGGGTGCCAAATGACTGAGTGTGACCGTTGATGAGATGATGTCACCTTGAGGGAATCAGAAACCACACCTGGATTAGCGTTTAGGGACCACACCTTGAGTGGGAATAGAGAACCAGTCTGAATTAGAGTGTGAGTGACTTGTGGGCTGGCAAATGAGGGATGAGCACCCACCCAGATGTGGGAGGTCCAGCTGGAACCCCAACCGTATAAAAGGAAGAAGAAAGATTGTTACAGCTTCTTCCTCTGGGGAAGCTCTCACCTTCACAGTTGTCTACAGACGCCGATTTGCTACACACCACAGATCTGCATCGCAGATTTGTTCCGGTCTCGACTCGTGCCCGTCTCTCTGTCGCTGCTCTTCAGTTGCTGATCTTCAGGCTCCAGTCTTTGCCATTGTTCTTTGAACCAAGATCAGCTCACCGCACCGGCTGTCCTACAGTCATGGATGGGAGATCTACTTCACGGCTGAGTAGCCATCTTGGACTATCTCTGTCCTCGGAATTGTAAGCCTTCCTACAATTGTTATAAAATCTGTAATTCTGCCTTTGAAAGAACCTAAACTAATACCCTGAGAGAAGGGTGAGGGGAAGAGCTAGAGGACATGACATTGCAGATGGATTCTGAAGGTTAAGCTCAACAGTGCAGGGTGAGCCAGAGCTCTGGGCAAAGACGAACAGGTGCAAATGGACAGAGGAGAAAAGGTCAAGGTCAGGGCAGGAGTGGTGAGTAGAAAGTCCTGAGGGCATTGCTGTGACCTGAGCACTGGAGTGAGCTGTGGGAGGCCGAAGTGTTGAGAGAGGAGCAAGCAAGATCAGTGAGATCTCAGCTCTTGTGCTTCCTCTCCTTGGCCTGGTTTAGGGACCCAGCCCTTCGGACTCACAGCAGGAGGAGAGCGAGCAGGCTTCCTCTGCACGTACAGCAGCTCTCTGTGGCTTATCGCTCTCATTGCCACCTGAGCTCCGCTTCTTGTTAGATCAGCGACAGCATTAGATTCTCGTAGAAGCCGGAACCCCGTTGCCGACTCCACAGGTAAGGGACCCACTAGTGGAGAGGGTGCTCAGAATCTGGTACCTGAAGATCTGAGGTGAAACTGAGGCAGTAATGCTAGCCCTGGGGAGCAGCTGCAAATATATTTAGCAGAGAAGTTTAACTGCACAGAAGCCATAATAAATCAATTGCTTGTGGGCTAATATCAAACCCTAACAGTGAGTGACAGGTGACACTTAAGCTGCACCTGGTGGCTGGCTTTATAGTGGCAAGTGAGCTGATGTGTTTCAGTTATATGGCTGCATCTGGTGGCAGGTTTTGAGTCAGAATCTGACACTTATTTTAGTTCACATGTGGTCCATCCATTGTTTTATTTACCAACTCCATCCACATTTTTTCTCCACACTACATACTTGTCTCACTCACAGTTTTGGTAAGCCGGCAAGCTAACCCTAGCCAAAAGAAGAAAAAGAAGAAAAAAGTTACTGGAGCTTCTTTGAAAGGAGGAAAGGATCCAAAGAAGAGAGAGCAGAAGACCCTAAGTCTGCCAACAAAAAGAAAGCTGGTTTAAAAGAAAATTCCAAGAATCTTACATAAATTATATGTTTATTGCAGCAGGTGATTCGCATTCTCCAAACTCGCTTTGTGTAATATGTAGCGACCAGCTATCTGTAGAAGCTAGGACACCTCCAAAACTGCTTTGCCTCGTGGGGACCAACCACCCCACACTAATAGATAAACCTTAGGAGTTTTTCAAAAGAAAAAAAAAAACCTCAGTTTTTGATTTACAAGAGCCACTCCAGAAGTTGCTTTTAGAAAAAGTTACCACCCGCAGTGACACAAAATGGGTAACAAAACTTGCTTACTTGTGTGACATGTTCAACCTGCTCAGTGCTCTCAACCTGTTACTTCAGGGGAGAATGACCACCGTGTTCAAGTCAGCAGTAATGTGGCTGCATTCAAAGCCAAACTGGAATTATGAGGGCTGCAAGTGACCATTGGGATTTTTGACATATTACAAATATTAGCTGAGATTTCAGAAGAGACTGACCCAGGGCCTTTTTCCTCCCAGCTGGTACTGAGGATCTCTCAGATTTTAGGAGTTTGAATCAGCCAGGTGTGGCGTCACGTGCCTATAATACAAGCAATTGTCAGCTGAGGCAGGAGGATTGTCAGGAGTTCAAGGCCAGCCTGGGCTACATGGTGAGTTCTGAGCAATCCTGGACTACAGAGCAAGACCTTGTGTCAACAAAAGATTTTGAACATGACTTCCCAACCAAATAAGACCCCCCCCCACCTCAAGCTGGGAAGGATCTGATGTGCATCTGTGAATAAGCCAGATGAACTAACTTTGTCTGTCCTAGAAGAGGATCAACAGCTTGAGATCGCAAATGACGGTGGCTTTCCAGGTATACCTGAGACAACTTCATTTGTCTGCATGCTCCAGATTAAAGTCAAAGCAGGGTATCCCGAGATTGTCACAGAAGTACTGAAGAACCTACCTGCATTTCCAACGTTCTATCTTTGTGAAGCAAGGTTTTCTGTGGTGACAGTATCTAAAATAAGATTATAGAGTAGACTGGACATATGCAACACACTTTGGATGTCACTGTGTCCCATCACCCCCAGATGGGACCATGTGCTTGCAGGAAAACAAGTTTAGGGCTCCCTCTGATTTGGCATTGTGGTGAATTATGTAATTATTTTATTATACATTACAATGTAATAATAATAAAAATAAAGTGCACAATAAACATAATGTACTTAAATTATCCTGAGCCATCTGTTGTGGGTTGGATCTGAATTGTCCCCTAAAAGCCTCATGTACCTCTGGATACCATGTACTTTTGGTGGGAGGGGCCTGGCTGGAAGGGGTGGGTGCTTGGGGCTTGACCTGGAAGGGTGTGCACTGGTTCCGCCTTTCTTTCCAGATTTCTCTCTGTTCTACCATGCTGTGAGGATCTCTGTCTTCAGCTCTGGCTTCAGCTCTGGCTCCACCATATGATTCTACTGTTTCTAGCTGCCCACTTGTAAGTAGACTGTGACATTCTGAAAATAAATCTTTCCTCTCTTAAGTTGTGGATGATGGGTATTCTGTCCCAGCAATAAAAAAGTAACTAAGATACCCTCTGTGAAATTATCATCTTTCACAGTCCTTGGTGCATAAACACTGGGACCAGTGATCTGGGTAACAGTCAGGAACCACCGGGGTAGGACGAATAGGCACAGATCCTGGTGTCAAACAGGCACAGGCTCCGTCTCAGTTCTGTGTATGGTTGTGGCCATGGGCAAGACACCTCACCTCTCTATGGCCACACTGAGAGTGGCTCACTCAACAGTCTTGTCAGCCACTTTTCCTTTGCTTTCCTCTAACATAGAACCTGGAAAGTTCAGTTTGCCAATCTCTCTTGCAGCAAGTGACACAGATCTGGTCAATGAAGCAGAAAAAGATTCTTGGTGAAAGGTAATCTGTAAAAATGGGGCAGAATTGGGTAGGTCAGAACTTGGCTTTGTCTCCCTTCCTTGCTTTGAATGCCAAAAGGTGTCAGGAGCAGCAGCAGCTATCTTGTGACCATAAAGGTAAAGCTAAGGGCACTGAGAAAAACTGGACAGAAAGAAAGAAATATTCTTGATTGATGAGGTGCAATTGAACCAGCATCAGCTGCCAATCGCCCTTGGGTGTTAGTTTAGTGTTCTGTTACTTATTGTCAAATACAGTTCCTATGAGTACATTTTCTAAGCTGCAGTTTCTTCTTGCATTACTTATTATCACTATTCACTACACTTACGTATAAAATCATTTTCATCATTATCAACATCAGTATTTTTTTTTTTTGAGACAAGGTCTTACTCTGTAGTCCAGGCTGGTCCTGAACTCACTGTTTAGCTCAGGCTGGCCTCAAACTCATGGTAATCCTCCTGTCTCAGCTCCCAACTGCTGGGGTTATAGACATGTCCTACCATGCCTGGTGCCAAGGAATTGAGCCCAGAGCCTTGTGCTTGCTAGACAAGTGCTCTAACTGCTGTACTACTCCTCCAGCCCATAAGCATCATTTTGCATTTACACGTCAGACAGAAAGACAGTGACCTTACAGACAGACAAGAACATCTTCCCCCAACAGTAGTTATTCTTTTTTATTATATGTGTACAATGCATAATAACTACTTTCAGCCTGGGGAATTGGCCCGTATGCACATAGTATCTTACTCATTTTTACCTCTTTCCCTGCCAAATACCCTTTCCATTCCCACAGAGGCTACCTTCCTGTTTCCTACCATATTTCTTCTATTTTATTTTTTCAATTATATATATTTCTGTGTTCTTCATAAGAAAGAAACTACATGATGTTTAACCTTGTGTCTGATTTATTTTGCTTGTCATAATCATATTAAGGTGCATCTACTTTCCTACAAATGATTCAAGTTCATCCTTCTTTATTGCAGACTAGTACTCCATTGCATACTACTAAATGCAGGCACACACACACACACACACACACACACACACACACACACACAAACACACCCCATTTTCTTTACCCATTCATCTGTTGACGGGCATATAGACTGCTTCCAAGATTTTAACTATTATGAGTTGTGCTGATATAAGCACGAGTGTGATGTCTCTGAGAACAAAAGGTGCTGAGAGGAAGAAAAGAGTACGATGATACGCTAGAGACACGAGTGCAGGCATGACGTGAGGTTTTCATGACTGGGTGTGTGAGGAGATCATACTTGACTGAAGATACCAAGGTGAAGGTATAAACACAGGCACTGTGTAGGCAACAGTGTCCAGGCAGAAGGAACAGTAAGAGCAAAAGCCTTGAAGCAGGGCTGAGTGGGGAGGGGTAGGCCAGGAAACAGGCCCGGAGGGCGGGGAGGGGACAGAGCTGGGACCACATGAAGTATCTCTCTCTGAGCAGAGTGGATTTATTCTAAATGCAAAATGGAAGCCACGGAGAGCTTTCAGAGGGCATGAGACGGCAACTTGAGACCCCGCATGCCACAGGCATTTAATAAATGCTTATTGCCTATGATAGCGGGCACATCCATCTTGTCTGTTTTCGAGCCCAATCAGCCTCTCCCTCCCCCTGTCCCACATGCCTCGTGCCCCTAGCCCCTGAGCTGGAGAACCTGTGGGCCACCCCGTCATCCTCCCTGGGGCTGTTTGCTCCCTGCAGAGCAGGCGAGCATAATTGTTGCTTTCCACAGCGACATAAAAGTCTAAGAGGCACAATCAATATAGCGCACACACATCATCGTCTTTCATTGCGAACGATGAAAGAGTAAACAGCAGGGTGACGCAGCTCAGGAGGCCGCCGTGGGGGTGGGGCAGCTGCTGCGGTCGCTGGGTGCACCCGTGCCTTCTGCCCCAGGACCCTCCGGGAGGGAGGAGGCATGTCCTCCCTGGGCCCCTGTTATTAACACTGGAGCGGGGAACGGCTTTCCCCCTCCTTTCCTTCCAGATGCTGCAACCTCGGTAGCTTTAACTTGCTTTCTGGATTCTGGTTTGTCCTGCCTTCACTATTTCATCTTCTTTCTTTCTTGCTTCTCGTCCATCTTCTATGTCTCTCAAAACACAGAGCTAAGGGTGGCTTCCAGGAGGCAGAAAGATGTGTCAGGTTCTTGCTTGTCACCAGCCCATGGATTGACCTTGACCCCATTCGAAGCCCAGCCCACGCCAGCCAGCTTCCTCCCCTCCCAGTCCAGCCTGCCACCCACAGCTTGCTTTGCAACATGCACAGAAACCATTATGTCCCCAGCTCTCAGATCCTCCCGGCAACGACTTCCTCAAACTAGTTACTTAATGAACGTCATCCAATTCCGATTCTGTCTTGCCACAGTCTCATTTGCGAAAGCCAATCTGCTTTACGATTTTAACCTCTGGCTAGAAACTGCTCCCAATTTCATGTCATCCATAAACTTGATGAATGATTGGCTTGTTTCTCTGCAGTCATTCATTTATTTATTCCACCAACATCTAGTGAGCACCTACTGGATGCTGGAAGCTGGATACAGAGCTAAGGGAACTCCTGACCCTGCCTTTGAGGACCTCCCATACCAGCAGTGCAGCCGACTTGGAGATGGGTTGTATTTGTGGAGTCTAAGCTCACTTGAAGCAGGGGGTGAGAGTGGGTTTCTTTAGGGAGAGGTAGCTTGAATTCACTTTGAGATGCTGGAGGGGGATTTTGCCCTGGATAAGAAATGCTGTTCCAGTTACATAGACTAAAACGTGCACAGGCAAACAGTTCTACTGGTAATGGAGGATGGAATCTCTTAATATACACCTTCCCAGAGCTGATGAGCTTCATGTTTGGATCCCTATAGAACCAGGATGTTTTTCTGTCTCTTGGTTCCACACCATGTGGTAACAAAATTATTTCCTGTGTTCAAAAGGGAAAAAGAAAGTCTACTCGTCTATCAACAAACTCAGAATTAAGTCTCCTTGAATCTCATTGATGCCTACTGGGTCACATGCTCAACCTTGGCCAATCAAAATACTCAGGAGGAATATAAATGTCTGATTGGCCAGGCCTGAATAATATCACAGCCACGGACATTGAAGTGGTATCAGCTCCAGTTAAATAAGCTCATGGATTGAATAAGAATGGGTTGGGGAGTCCCAGAGGGAAAGTGTGTGTTGTACCACAGAAAAGGAAGGGATGGATACCAGCTGTGGAAACACAGAGTTCTGTTCCGTGGTCCAACAGCAGGCTGTTTTCCCAGGTGGTTAAAGAGAATACCATTTGGTTCTTTTCTGCATAGTAGATACCAGACTATCTGGAAAATAGGAAATCTGAGACTTCATGACTATGGTCTTCTTTTGTGGGCTGGCTAGCAGTTTACTTTCTTCTTTCTCACCCCTGAAATTGAAGCCAGCCCACTCAGTGCTCAGTCTTCCATCCTTCAAGCTCTTTTCCTGTCCTGAAAAACTAGACCCCTGACCCCTGCTGGAACCTCAGGGACCTGCCACCCATACTGCCTAGATGAGCCCAGTGTTAGAGGATCAGCTCAAGTTAGGTCTGTCTGCTTTGTGGGGCACCCCCTTCACATAGCTTGAGAGATACCTATCCCCTTCGCCCATGATTGATCACCTCTCCCCGGGACTTAAAGTACAGTGGGATGCAAGGAATGGGCCTGCGTTTAGGGGGTAACACCTGATTCAGGTTCTGTCTTGTTGTTCTGGTGCCAGGGAAGGAACCCAGGGCCTTATACTTGCCAGGCAAGGGTTCTATCACTGAGTCACAGATGCAGCCCTAGATCTAGGCTCTAGTTGGTAGCATCCAGGATTAGATTTAGCTGTGAATGACAGGAGTCAACCAAAAAATAAAAACAGCACTGTCATAAGAACAGAAGTTGTTTCTCTCTCGAATAGTCAGAGCCTCAAGGAGACATCCTGAGGGTAGGAGAGAGGCCTCTCAAGGTCAGAAGCGATACCGTGGCCTTGCTGCTTAGTGATCTTCTTCAAACAACATCCATTCCATGCCGAAAGATGGCTGTATAGTTCCAGGTGCTGGGGTGGGCCGAGGGTGGGGGAGGAAGGGACAAAGAAGGGCATGTCCTCCCTTTGGGGCCACTTCCCAGAAATGCACGATTTAGAGTGTCAGGGTCAGAATTTTGTAATGTCGTAAGTGAGGCTTAAAGAAACAAGGGGACTGGATTCCAGGTGGCCGTGGCCTACATGGCGATCAGAGAGGCAGAAACGGCTGCTGGAAGATAACTCCTTCAAATGTGTTCAAAGATGCAGTCTCATCTGCTGCTCTGGGACAGGGGAATTACATCCCCCCATTTTATAAATGGAGAAGTTGAGGTAGAGGCAGATGAAAAGATTAGCCCCTATACCCTCTTCACCTTCTCTTCGCTAACCCTGTCGTTGACATCTGCCTGGACCCACAACATAGTTCTCAGTTGCCCTTGACTTATTCCCTTCTCTCTCTCTCTCTTCCTTCCTTCCTTCCTCTCTCTCTCTCTCTCTCTTTCTCTCTTTCTTTCTTTCCTTTTGAGACAGAGTCTCACTCTGTAGTTCAGGCTGGCCTCAAATTCACACTAATCCTGCTTCAGCATCTCAAGTGCTGAGATAAGAGGTGTGCTCCATCACCACACCTCGCTAGTATATGGTGCTGAGGGTTTGAACTCAGGGCCTTGTGCTTGCTAGGCAAGCCCTCTAACTACTGAGCTATTCCTCCAGCCTAGGAAAGTCTTTCCTGTCTCTTCTGAGGGCTATCCTAAGAACCTAAAGGGACACTCCCTCCTTTGCGTCCTCACAGACATTTCCATGGGTCGAGGGACCTGTCCTTCCACACAGGCAGGCAGCCCGGCTCAAAGCCTTGTTTCTGTACAAGACTTATGAGCCTTCCCTGCTCGGAGCACATTTGTTACTGGAGCTGTTTTAGGATCCAGCTAGTGTGGGCTCTGTGACTCAGTGCTCCTGAAAAATGTGCCAGCCTTTCTGTTTGCACAGCCCATCTGTAAACCAGGGCTGAGCCATGTCCTTCAGCTCTCTCAAGGGTTTCTTGATGGATATCGAGTGAAAAAATAATGTGTGTAATGTGTTCAGAGAAACTCAAGGAAAGCTGCCGCACAAACCCAGATGCCACCAGGTGGTAACTGCCCAGCCAGGGCGGGGCTATTCTAGGGGCCTGGAGGAGAGAATGCTCAGCCGGGGATGGTGCTTCTGTTTGGAACAATCTGTTTCCTAATGGAGCAGGCAGGAACTGAGCGTGTTGTGGTAATGCCCAACCATGAAGAGCAGAATGTTTCCAGCAGACTAGTAGTCAGGAACAGTTATCATTGTGGAAGTGTTCAGAGGCAACGAGGAATTACATTGGCTTTAAGTGTGTAGTTTAGTTTATTAGTAGTTTAGAGACAAAATCTTGTTATGTTGCCCAGGCTGACGTTGAACTCCAGAGCTCAAGTGCTTTTCCTGCTTCAGCCTCCCAAGTAGCTGGGATGACATGGGAATGTCACAGTACCTGACTGGCCTTTGGTTTAGGGGTCATCTCTAGCCTGGGGAAGGGAGTGGGGAATGGTACCCGTGGGCCAGGTTCTGGTCCTAGGTAGAGAAAGGAAGAAGGCAGGTTGCAAATGGACGCTTCACTTCTAGAGGACATGGACGGGCTCCGAGTATCCATGTCTCTCGTGCGGACATCTGAGCTGGCCCCAGCTGGTCCCCAGCTGGCCCTGCTCCCAGCAGGTCTCTCCACAGTAGGAAGAGTACTGCAGTCTTCCCTCCTTCCAATCCTGTGTCATCCCTGAACCCAAAACTAAGCCTGCCATGCCAGCATGCCTTTGCTGGCCTCTGTAGTCCCCTCTGCTTCACCTCCTCCAAGTTCTGCTGGCCCACCATTTTCCTTCTCTTTGTTCCTCAAATCTTCCATGCTTCCTCAGCCTCACGGCCTTTGTGCATGCTGTTGCCTTTGCCTGGAATCATCTTCAACAGCTCTTGACATGGCTGACCCTCAGCCTCCCCACCATCTTGAGCAGAGCCTTTCCTGTCTCCACTATTGCCACCCAGTTTCATTTTTGTGTTGTATTTAAGACCACTGGAGATGACATGAGCTTTTCCCCCTTGCTGACTGCCTGTCTTCACACATGAATATGGACCTCAGATCCCACTTACCATGTCGCCTGTGCCCTCCGTAGTGTCCAGAATGGAATTAGTGCTCAGGAACGTGCTGGGGAAAGGCAGCATAGGTTTGGGCTCCCTGGAAGCCAACCCTGAGATGGTTTCATATGCGGTTTGTGAATACAGGATTGATGGGGAATGGGGAAGTGGGACAGGAACCTGGGCAACCATCACAGGGAGTGTAGTTAAGTAAGTTGCCCCGTGGGCACCTGAAGTTCCAGCCTGCAGTGCAGGCGGCCAGGTTAGATGACCTGCCTCAGCATTATGCCACCCAGTCGGGGACTGGAGCAGGGATATGTAGGCCAACTGCTATCAGTTGTTGTTTGAAGGCTCTTGGAGATGGGGGGTGTGCTTTGTTTCCCAGCATTCTGGCTTACGGTAACACAGGCTTCCAAATACTAGAGAAAGGTCTCAGGTGAAGAATTGTAGTGATAGCAGTGGGAAGCTGGCGTTGGAGACATTGGGGCACCTACAGCTTTTGCTGTGGAAAACAGCACCACCGTGGGCAGAAGGTGGGGACCTGGACTTCGGTGCAATCCGAAGCCGTTACTCACGTGGGGATCAAGATCAAACCTGGCTTCTTTGGGTGGTGATGTTTCGCATTTGGTTGCCTGTGGCTGCAGGTAACCAGTCCAACCCAATGCAAAGTGGATGAAGACTTTTATTTTGTCACATTGCAGGAGACCTAGAGGAACACCTCAAGAGCAGGAAATCAGCGGTCTGAGGACGTCGGTTATTTCCCTGCCTCTTCTCGATCCTTGTCGGAATGTCAGCCTTGCCTTCAGCCTGCATCCTTCACAATTGCAACACATCAATAGCTCCAGGAGCCCAGGAGTCACACCCAGGTGCCATAGTACCCAGAGACACAAGCATTTCTCCTGTCATTCTCACGTAGGAGGAAAGAAAACTGACTTCTCTTCCTATGTCATTAACTATGGTGAGACTGTACCCCCACTACCCCGAAACAAATCTGCAGACAGCCAGTGTCAACCCAAACACCAGGTAAGAAAAAAGATGGACTCAGAGCAGGTGACCAGTGGTGTCTGCCCAACACACTTTGCATTCCCCTGCCAAGAAGAGGGTGGGTGGGAGACCCCGGGCAGCAGCCCTGGGAGAGAAGCTGTGCCGTACTCGGTGCTCATGCCAGGGCCTGACAGCATTCGTCTTGAAAGGACCGTCTCAGCTTTTGATCTGCAGAAAGGCCCTGCACCTAGGCAGATGGTTTCCTGCCTCCTCAGGTGTCAGCCCTCCCAGCAGCCTCAGGAGGCCAGCTGGGGGCAGGCAGAGCTTGGAGGAGCTGCTGGGGCAGGGGGACCTTTGCACCCCTGTGGCAGGTGTGCATTTTCTTTGGTAGCTAATTACTTAGGAATGGATGAGTCTGACTGAGATGGACCCCTCCTCCTGCTCCTTCCCTCCAGCTGGGACAGAACAGGTGGTGGAGAGAGCAGAGGGCTCCAGTGCCATGACGTGGCTGCTGGCGAGGCCATTTATTACCAGGGGTGTTTGTACCCCACCTGGGGCCAGAACGCGGGCAGAACAGGTGGCACACTGAGAGGAAGAGGGAGTGACAGGGAGTTAATTCTTCTGGCACTGTCCCCAAGGGAGACCTGGTCATATGATACAGAAGAGGCAGATCTACAGGGAGTGGCTAAAAATGTACAGGACTTGTGTGACAGAGGAGGCAGAAGTGCACAAATTGCATGAAACATTTCAACTTTTCCTGGATTTGAAAGACTTAGAGATTGAAAACGTTAACCTAGAATAGATTGACACTTGGTGTTTTTCTGGGGATGGTTGTGAAGGAGGAGAAAAAGCTCTAGTTTGGAGCAATTGCGGATGGTTGGGACATAGGCATTCTTACTCTGGCGGACTTCAGTATGCCCATTGTTTAAGAATCAAACTTGTAAATCCTTTTTTTTTTTTTTTTTTTTGAGACAGGGTCTTGTTCTGTACCCCAGACTGCTCCTGAACTCACCACGGAGCCTAGGCCGGCCTCGCACTCACCGCAATCCTCCTGTCTCGACCTCCTGAGTGCTGGGACTACGGGCGTGTGCCCCATGCCTGGCTTATGTGGTGCTGGGGAATCAAACTCAGGACCTTGCACTTCCAAGGCAAGCACTTTAACCGCTGTGCCATTACTCTTGATTATTTAACAGTTGGTTCCAAGGAGCCTGTAGAACTGCTGTGCTGCACCCTTGTGAATGAGGCGGGTCAGGTTCAGCATCTAATGTCTTTATTCACTGGCTCCATAGGAAACCACAAGGCATTCACTGTGTCTGGAACTACGTTCCAAGGACACCAGGCCAACCAGGCCCTGCACGACAGAGAGCAGTGGAGTTCCGTGACAGCAGTTTCCCAGGGGTCTGGGAGGAGGACATGGTCCTGAGGCCTCTGTATGTCATCTCACTGGGGTCTAGAGCTTCTAAAAGAGCTGTGAACCCCCTTCTGTCCCCACTGAGCACCTCCTTGTGCGCATGGTCAGTCTTGCTACCCTGATTGCCCTCAATGGGCAGAGGAGGGGCACACTTGGGTCTCTTCTGGCGCTCCATTTTAGGATTCTCTTTCACTCGGTAGCATACGCTCTTCTTTTTTATTTACTTCTTCCTGTCCGCGGCCACCTAAGCCCTGTGTGTGTGTGTTGGGAGGGCACTGGCATGACCCCAAGTTGTTCCTTGAGACACCTCTGTCCTATTTCTGGAGTTCAGTGTGTTAGAGCTGTGGAGGAGGGGCGCTGTGGCTCTCCAAAGTGCCAGCACACAGTTCGCGCTGGATTGGGCAACTCACAGGGAGCGTTTCCCCAGTCACGTACTCTCGGGTCCTTCAGGTGCACACCCAGAAAGCCCAGCTGGAGGGTGGGGGCTTCGCGCCCAGGGAGGAATGTGCCGTGGGCCTCTCTCTGTGCGAAGGTGGCTCAGACTCTGTCCTCTCCAAACCCTGGTGTTGAGTGTTCAACCCAAGAAAGGAAGAAAAGGAAGAGGAAGGGAGGGAGGAAGAGAAGGAAGACGGAAGGGAGGAAGGGAGGGAAGGAAATGCAGGTGCTTTGTGAGCCACAAAAGCCTCAACAGGTTTACGCTATCCTGTCGGTCTGGCTGACCTGCCGAGGGGAGCCCCTCCGCAGGGGGCTGCTCCCGACACCTGTCTGGGTGGTGCGGAGCGCCAATGACACAGATGTGGGCTGTGCTCCACTACGCAGACAGGGCTTTCTGTTATTTTTCTCTTACACCTGAATCTTTAAATCATTTTCTCGTCTCCTGGCGAGCCAGGGCTGTGGCGGGAAGCTGTTAATAATAGATACAAGCGACGGTCTGGTAACAAAGAGCTGGAGATGGCAATTAGCATTTTAATTTAGCCATTTTCTTCCCACTCACCTCTGGAGACCCGGGTTCGAGCCTGGAATTGGGGTCAGCAGCGGAGGCTTGCCTGTGTCCCCTCATCTCCCCTGTGGATGTTTGTCTTCGTCACCTGAGGAGCTGCAGCCCGGGGCTGAGTGTGGCCGGAGGGGGGCACTGTCTGTCCAAGCTGTGCCGCGCAGAGCCAAGCTTTGCAGCGGGGAGGGTGGGAAGGAACAGACCTGCAGGAGGGAGAGGCGGGGGAGTTGGAAGGGCCGGGAGGAGAAGAGCTGGGGCTGGGGCCGGGCGGCCCGCAGCAGCTTGGGGTCAGCAGGAGGGGTTTCAAGGAGGGGGAGAAGGAGCAGGCAGGCTGTGTGGTCCCCAAAGCCCCAGTGCCAGACCAAGGCT
>PVKB01002129.1:244019-317078 GCA_004027205.1 Ctenodactylus gundi
CTTGAAAAATGACCTTCAGGTAAAAGCACATTTGGTGTATGTGGTGGCAACTTAAGTCTCCCAGAGTTCTGGGGCCACCCAGAGACTTGGGGTGAGCAGGTGACAGTTAGGAAGGTGATTGTTTGGGCTATGAAAGTCCATGGTGGGCGTAGCAAGGTGCAGGGGGACCAGCCAGCTCTGAGTGCTCAAAGCAAGGCTCACCAAATCTGTATTTGGAATTTAGGCAGTAGTACACATGGAGGTGATGAAAGTTAGGAAACTCCTGTTCTCTTTTTATTTTCTTTCTGATATCATCTCTATTCCTTGAGAATCTGGGCTGTAAATGAAGGAGAACAAAACTCAAACTAGACTAAGCCAAAAATAGAAAGTATTTGTTCCCATAAACCAAAAATCAAGTGGTAGATTGGGTTTCAGATGATGTTATACATCGTGTAAGGGGTTGATTTCATCTGACTCTGGACTGTGTCCGCCTTTTAAGGCGAGTTCTCTCAGAGTCATAGAGTTGTTGCCTGAACTCCCCAAACTCCATGTTTCTTTATTGTCCCCAGTGGAAAAGGAACTTTTCTGATTCATTCAGGAAGTCAGGATTCCTTATTACATTGAATTAAGTCATATGCCTGTCCTAAATCAATGACTGCTGTGCCCTGCAGGAGGCAGGGGTGGGTGGTTAGGTGGTCTAGAGCCGGTCTGGACCCACTCTAGAGCCTGGAGGGCAAACACACTACTCCAAATGGGGAAGAGAAAACCTCTCCAAAGGAAAATGGGCTCGGAGGCCCTCGCCTCCCTCCATGTAATCCATCTCTTTGTGACCAGGCCCTCCTTGTAATGGAATTAGATAGCTGACCCTCGGCCGCATGACTTCTGTTATGATTGTCTTTTTCTGTTTATTTAACTTAGCGGTGGAGACTCTGAGGTGCCACGTGGCATCTCAGTGGTTCCCACTCAAGTGGGCTGTAGATGCTTTCTACCTCACTGATGATGGGCTTGACCATGCCACTTGCTTTGGACAATGGAATGTTGACAGATGTAAGTCAAGGCTCTCTTCTGTATGCGTGGCTCATATTGGCCTTTTGCATTCTTTCAGACACAGTGAGGAAAGTCCTTCCCACACCCTCAGTAGCTACCGGTCCCTAAACGTGAAACACGTGGAACAGAGCTGAATCCAATCTGTAGCCCAAAACAGAGTCATCTCAGCCAATATGGTCTGGGGAAAGTATGGTTTTTCAGACCTTGAGATTTTCAGGTCTTTTGTTTGTGACAACATCTGACTAATGCAAAAACACAAAGAGGTTGCTAGAGGTATCTGATCTGTTGCTTTGGTTTAAAATGGTTTGTCTACCAAAGTTTTACATACGGAAGTTTGGTCTCCAGTAGTGTTGAGATTGAGCCTTTCCTTTCCTTTATTTTCTTCCTTTTATTTATTTTTTTTTATTTTACAAGGTCTCAAATTTGTGAGCCTCTGTCTCACCTTCCTGAGTAGCTGGGGTGATAGGTGTATGCCGTCACACTCAGCTAATGTGTTGGAATATTTAAGAGGTGAGCTCTAGGGCTGGACGAATAGAACAGTGGTTAGAGTACTAGCCTAGCAAGGTCCTGGGCTTGATTCCCCAGCACCATGATGGTACATGCCTGTAATTCCAGCACTTGGGAGGCTTAGACAGGAGGACTGCTGTGAGTTTAGGAGCAGCTTGGGCTACATAGTGAGCTCAGGACCGGCCTGGACCATAGAGCAAGACCCTGTCTCAGAAACAGATACCAAGAGGTGGGCTCTAGTGGGTATGGTTGGTCACTGGGGATGTGACCTTCAAATTCAGGATCCTGGTTAGTTCCTGTGAGAGTATGTAGTCATTAAAAAAAAAAAAAAAGCAAGCCTAAAGCTGGGCATAGTGGGTGAGCCTAGAGTCTCAGTTACCTGGGAGGCCAAGGCCAGAGGATTACTTGAGTCTAGGAGTTTGAGACAAGCCTGAACAACATAGAAAGATGATGTTTCCAAAAATAAATAAGTAAACAAATAGATAAACCAAGAAAGTAAGCCTGGCCCTGAATCTCTCTGGCTTTCAGTCTCACTATGCAATCTCTTTTTGTACATCTTTCCACCATTGTGATGCCTCTGTGAGGCCCTCCTCAGAGCTGAGCAGACATTGGCACATGTTTTTGGACCTCCAGAGCTGTGAGTTAAGCAGGTCTCTTTTCCTTATGAAGTGCTCAGCCTCAGGTAGTTTTCTATAGCAACAAAAAATGGGCTAATAACACCATCCCACCATCAAGATGTTCTATGCATTTCCTTACCAAGGTACCTGGGGGAAAGAGGATTGTTTTGAGTGGCAGGAGGGAAATGCTAGAACATGGCTTAAAAGAATAGCAAAGACACTTTTTCTCCTCCATCTCATTCTGCCCTCAAAGACCCTCTGCCTATGCACTGGGGACAATTAAAGTCCGAACCAGTAGAGAGAGAAAGAGCCAGGGGAAGGACCTGGGAAATAGGTTCTTATAGCAAGCCAAAGGACAGCCACTGATGGTGGCCAGTCATGGCCAATATTCACCCTGGCATGGCTGATCAGTTCTGAACCACCACATGAAGGTTGCTTGTTCCTAAAAAACTCCACATAAAGTTTTAGAATTTAATCCCCACTGGAAATACCTTTGAGAGAAGCCAGGTGAAGGGTGAGAAGGAGAGACGGCACAATCAGTAACTACCAACTCAATTTCCCTGATTCTGTCAAACCTCTGTCTCTGAGAGTGGGCTGGCCTGTGCTGGAGCAGCCCTTCCGCACTGTGACAGGAAGCGCTTTCACATGTGTTCTCAGATACCCTGAGCAGTGAGGGGAAAAGTTAGCCCACATTTCTGATGAGGAAGCCAGGCTTAGAGAATTGTCTTGCCCATGGGGGAGCAGAATGCAGCCCAGCCAGCCTCCTGACCCTCTACTGAGAGTGGCCAGCTTCCCTCTAGCCTGTGGTCTGAGCACATCCTGCAGCCCCGCTGGGGATGTTTTCTGTGGTCAGGTTGTTGGGCTTCCTTGGTGCTTGCCCCAGGTCCAGATTATGGTGCCTTCTGGAAAAGGGGAGCATTTATTTTCTTTCACCCTGCAATCTGGAGGGTCTGCTTTGGCCCTGTATATACAAGGCCCTGTTGATGGTGGGTCATGAACTTAGACCCTGCACAGGTACCCTCACTTGGATAAATGCCTGATCCCTAAAATTCTTTGTTTCCCAGTGTGAAATAAAGGTACATACTTGACAATACACCTGACTCACAGCAGCCATCCAATAAATATTTGCTCGTGTTTAGAATTGGCGTGATGGTGGTACAGTTAAAAAGCCTGAATTCTGATTTGGACTTTCTAGGTTAAAATCTTGGATCTACATCTTGTTAGGTGTAATCTCTTCAAGCCTTATTTTCTTCATCTGTAAGATGGAGATGACATGCCCTCCCTTGGGGGTTATGAAAGGATTGAGACATTGATTCATCTAAGTATCAAGTCTAATACATATACAATAAATAAACACATCTCCCATACCTACAATTATTACCTCGTTGGATGCGGATATCAGGGATGACCTTGGCATGACTCTTGACCTTTCTTGATTCCCCTATCTTGTGCCTCATGGGTGAGTGCTTCAGCCACTCCAACAGGAGCAGACTGGTGACAGCAAAGCTACAAGTGAAGAGACAGAGTAGAATTGCGAGATAAAGCTGAGGACAGATGGGGGTGACTTGAAAGTCCTTCCCTGCCCACATTGAGAGCCCTACAGCACTGGGTCAATACTCCATCGACTTGTACCAGCTCTCCATATCTCCACATCTCTAACATTAAAGGGGGTCTTTGCTGCATAAAGAGATGTTACCATGGCAACCTCCTGGTGACATAAAATAGGCCTTCCTTCCAGAATCCGCAGCCTCCTTCCTTGTCCCAAGAAGAAGCCACCACAGTGAGAGAGGCAGGACTCTAAGTCCTCAGAGCCCTTGACCAAAACCTATATCAGGGCACCTCCTTTTCTCACCTGCCTAGCCATGGAACCTGGCTCCAGAGATGTAGCTGAACAGGAATTTTCACATTGAACACACATTTATTATGCCTACATCATTCAGTAATGCACCAGGTGCTCACTGGGGACATAGCAATGGGGATGACAGACAGAACTCTGTCTTCAGTGACTAGAATTCTTGTTAGTTTCTCTTCAAGTCAAAGACAACTTTGGGCAGAGTTAGGGGTCGTAAAGAGAGTGGAGCAGAACTACATGGCAGAGAGACTCACCAGGGGGTCGGGGAAGACGTCCCTGGAGACACTCCCTGAGCTGATACTAGAATGCAGAGAGAAACCTGGCCAGACAAAACCTTGGGGAAGAGGTTTTACAGGTGGAGGGAACAGTGAGTGCAAAGATCCCAAGGCAGGTTTGACTTTGAGTGTTTGAAGAACAGGCAGAACTTGGAAGGACTGAGTGTGGTGGCTGAGGGAAGGGCTCCAGAATGTGGCAGGTGAGGTGGGAAGGAATTGTACCAAAGAGTGTTTCATGAACTGGGATTAGGAGTGGGGACTTCATGTTAATGGTAATGGGAGCCCATTTGGGGTTGAGGGATAAGCAGTGTAGAGATGTGGTGTGACAAAAAAAAATTAAACATTCTTTGGATTGTTTTAGGGGAAGCTGGGCTTCTCACCTTCTAGGTTTCTCTGCCCCATGAAGCCCCATAATTATTGAGTGAAGTGCTTGCTTGGCCAGGAGACACACAGCATCCTGGAGCTGGGCTAGAGGCATACAACTATCCTCCCAGGAACTCAGGAATCTTCTCACCCAACTTTGCCATGCTCTTTGTCATAACTGATATTTCTGATTGTTGACAGAAAAGTCCCCTCCCCCAGGCCAAGTCAGTCATATTCTACCCCATCCTGAAAGATATTGAGATTTCTTCCTGATGAATGGGTAGTCTTAGACCCATGAATCCTTCAGCCAGTCCAATCCCCAGTGCTCAATCTCTCATAACTCTGTGTTAAGGATGCAGAGTGACATCCGAGACAGCTGGATAAAGGATGAAATAAGAGGTCTGATAAGTGGGATTGATGGCTGTCCTTGCCCAGGATGGACAGGGGGAAGGGTAGAGGAGGGCCCAGGGTGAGTTATTGCCTTCCCCATGGTGGCTGGAGCTCCGGGCTTGCTCCAGCCCACATGCTAGACAGACCTTCATCAATCCTTGGTACCTTCCGTTCCAAGGCTTCAGGGGACATCCCCTGCATTCTGGTGACCTGAGAACTTAAGAAAAAATACTTTCTGAGAGGCTGCAAGTTATGGATTAGCAAGATGGAGTCCTAATTTCTGACATGGGCCTCTTGGGAATAGGATGTCAAGGAAATTGGGGCTTCCTTCTTAGGCCCATAGAAGGTAGACAGAATTCTTTTCTACACATTATAAAAAGCCAGATTTTCTAAGCCCCAAGGGAACTTATTGGTTCATACAGCTGAATAATTTAGGGGTAGTTCCTCCTTCTGGTGCTGCTTGATGCAGGATTCTAACCATGTGACCTGTCTTTCCATTTATTGGTTCTATATGGGAGCAGGCCCTATTCTTCCTAACCTGTGTCTATTGGGAAAGGTTCCCAGAATTTAATTAAAGCCCCAGAACAAAATTTTATTGGTTCTGATGATGCTGATATTAGGCCATGTACTCTTTTATTAATTAGCCTATCATTGTACAACGGAAGACAGAAAATGCTAAGTTGAATTTGGCTCAACACTTAAATTGTACGTGGGGTCAGTTCTACCCAGACACATGGCTAGGAAAGTTGGGGTTCTCTGGGAAAGCAAGAGGAAGAATGGCTACTGGAGAGGCAAGGATTACATGTCCACACCACCAATCAATCTTATTTCTTACAATTTCCTCATCTCTCCCAGTCATTGATTAAAGGTCCTCATGGAAGCTCGGGCTCTATTGTTCCACCAGAAATCCTCTGGATCAGTCAGAACTCTTTGGTTGTAAGTGATAGAAACTCAATTTAAATTGGCATTGTCCAAAAGAGAATTGTCTCACATAATTGTGGTTCTGAGATCGTGTTGCTGGCACTGGGCCCAGGTGGTTCCAGGGACTCCAACAGCATCATAGGGTCTTGGTGTCTCTCCTATATCCTCTGTGCAGGAGGCTGTTCCTGAAGATGGACTGTCTGAGCGGTTGAGGTACCCACATGGCTTAGTAATCCTTGTGAAGAGAAACCTTTTCCCATGGTAATTCTCATTGGCTCATCCCTGACCAATCACTGTGGAAGGATGGGCCTAGCACAAAATAAATCGCCAGGTGTGAATCTGGTGTGAACCTCTACCTCTGGGAAAAGGGAACACAACCAGATCTGCAGACTAAGAATCATGGAAGAAAAAGCCTAGAATTTGCACAGGTAGAACCAGCAGTCTATGTGATTCTGTCCCCTTGGGACTTTGCCAGCATTGTATTACTTTGCTGTGTTTGCTACAAATAACTCCTTTTTGTGTGAACTCAGTCATGAGAGCCAGGTGGTCTTCTTTTCTTGAAGTTAATGGGTATTTAATAAACTCTGCAGAACAAAGTACAGGTTGAGATTTGATGTTACAAGTACAGCCACTGTGGATGGAGATACCCACGTGCTACATAAATAGCATTTTCAGAAGTTACACTTCAATAACAAGATGGGCCAGCCTGGTGGTACATGCTGTAATCCCAGCACTCTGAGAGACTGAGGCAGGAGGATCCCGAGATCCAGCCCAGCCCAAACAACTGAATGACTTAGTGAAACTTCTCACAGGAGTCTTCTCAAAATCAAAAATAGGCTGCAGATATAATTCAGTATGAAGGCCTTGAGCTCAATCTTTAGTACCACCAAAAAAAAAAAAAAACAAAAAAACAAAAAAACAAAAAAACAAGAAAAACAAAACAAAAACCAAAAACCAAGATGGGGCTGAGGAAATAGGAAACAGAGGCCCAGAGATGTAAAGATGAAGTGATGTTCACATGTCACAGAGCTGGTGAAAGATAGTGCTGGGACCCTAGTGTCTCCTGGCTGCAGAAGGCCTGGCTTTCCTCTCTTCCTGTACTTCCTTCCTCAATAGCACCCACCGCACAAGTAAGCTCCAGGGATCTGCGGATCTCATTTGATCACCTCCCTCCCTCCCTCCTTCCCTCCCTCCCTCCTCTCTCTCTCTCTCTCTCTCCCCCCACCTCTCTCTCTGACTTGCCTTTGTCATGTGGAGAACATCCACTTAGGTGAGCTCTGGGGATAACAGCCACACTGCCTCTTTTGGTGTGTCTCCTCTGACACTACAAGGACAGCCTGGTTCCTTTTGGGAAGTACTGAGTTTGTTGTTGTTAGGGTGTTCATACTTGCTGTTTCTTCTGCTTTGAATGCTCTTTTTTTCAACTCTCTTGCTATTTCTTACTGTTTGTGTCTCAGCTCAGACATTAGCTCCTCTGAGAAGTCTTTCCTTAAATACCCCTCCCTCATCAACATCCCCAACTGTTCCAGAAGCTCACAATCTGAAAATATTCGGCTTATCTGCATGTTATCATCTCATCCCATTAGAATAGTAGTAAGTTCCAGGGAAGCGGAGACCACATCTGTCTCATTCACAGATATGAGAACCTCAGGGTCTAGAATAATTCTCAGAATATAGTTGGTACTCAAGAAATAAGACTATTAAGCTTTTTTTTTTTTTTTTTGAGTTAGGGTCTTGCTTTATAGTCCAGGTTGGTCCTGAATTCACTGTATAGCTCAGGCTGGCCTTGAACACACAGCAATCCTCCTACCGCAGCCTTCTGAGTGCTAGGATTATAGGCATGCACCATCACAACTGGCTTTTGTGGTGCTCATGTGGTGGAGAATCGAATCCAGGGCCGTGTGCTTGCTAAGCAAGCTCTCTAACAACTGAGCTACGGCCCCAGGCTTTTCCCCACTCCCCAGTAAGCTGTTCTTGTACTGTCAGCTCCTGGGCTGGGACCTCTGTCTAAGGTGGTGCTCATAGGGAGGCCTATGCCCTGGCCTGCAGGAGAAATGTCTGTGGGGCTCCCTAGAGCTTGTCTGGGGTTGCATATCACCAGGATGGCCTGTGAGGTGGCTTGTGAGGGACTGAGTAGCAGCTTTGCGCATCAGTGTGGCAGGAGCAGGTGGATGGGGTGGTGTGGCCTGGGCACCAGCCTCCAGCATCTGGAGGTCTTGATCAGTGGTCCTGCGGCCTCTCGGGTGCTAGAAAAGGGAGACAGCAGCTAAATCTCTGCTCCGTTATTCCCAAGGCCCATGTCCATGACCCCAAGTCCCGCAAACATTCCCTAGGCCCTCCTAGCCTTTTCTTGGGACCTTATACCCTTTGGTACCTCTACAATCATGTCTTTTTTCCTAGGAACAGCATAATTCACCTCCATTTCTCGTCCACCATCCTGTTTCTAGCTGGGCACAGGGTCAAACCCGAACACTCATGAGAGGGGTATAGGAGGTACCAGAAAGGAGGCGAAGCATGTCTATGACACTAAGTGAGGTCAGGTGAGGTAACAGCAGACACCTGGAGCAGGACCCGAGAGTCTCGTGACGGCCTTTGAAGCCCCTGCCAGCTGCCTCAATCTCCAGTGCCTGGGCCGCAGCTCGCTGGGCTTGTCACTATGCTCTTCCTCTGCCAGCTCCTCTCTGTGGCACAGGCCTCTGCCAAGCTGCTCCTTTTGTCCAGATGCCCCACTGGACTTGTCAACGCTCACCGTTCTTGTCATTCAGATCCCAATTCATGCACCATTGAAGTGTACGTCAGAATATCTCCGAGAACTTTTAAAATCCAGATCGCTCAGCAGTGTCCCTACCCACCCCTCCCCCCTCCCCCAATATTCCAGATTCCCATAAGTCTGGGTGGGACCTTGAAACATGTATTTCTAACAAGTTTCTAGGGTTGTTTCTGAAGCTCCCGGCTCAGACTTTCTGCTTAGCATTTTCATCCCTCGTCACAACTACTTGTAATTATCTTTGGGTTTTGTTTGCTTGTTGGCTATTTCCGCCATAGCAGACTGAACTTCATGAAAGCAAGCATCATGCTGTTTTCATTGTGAGTATCCGCAAGCTCCTGGTATCTGGCACATTGTAAGAGCTCAATTAATATTTGTTGGATAAATGAATAATGACACGTATCCTTCCATGGATTAAATCGGAGCTTCCCCCTCACAGTGAACTCCAAGACTCCCTTTGTGCTTAGCAGAAAAGTCTCAGGGAATCTGCTTGAATTTAGCAGGTTGTGTGGAGCTGCTGTGGTGATAAAAAATTCCAGAGTTTGAATGAATGTTCCCTGCCCTGGGCACACGCCCCACTAATGAGTCAAAGGAGGCTATTTAAAGCAGCCAAATGTTGCTTTTTCACCAGTTAGTCTATAATTGTGCTTCTGATGCTTCGTTTCGACAACATGGAGAAGTAGGCAAAATTATTATTATTGTCGTTGTTGTTATCTAATATTTATTATACACATTGTGCAGGATGTGCCATTTCACTCTTGGTTTCTAATCAATTTCAGTTCCCTGGAGGCAGTTTTGCGAGTCTGGGGAACTACGGTGAGCTGGAGCTTTGCAACTCACCTATCAGGAGACTGGGCTGAGGTGGTTCCCAGGTCTGGGCGGGGCAGCAGAGATTCTGCAGGCCTAGGGACCTAGAGCACCTATGGGCTGCTTTGAAAGCTCTTGTCCAAATGGCAGGATACGGCAGCATTGTGTTCCTATGAGAATTACCAAAAGCAAGTGATCCCTGGTTCCCATTGCTTTACAAATACCCCTTGGCTAATTACCTTCCTTAAAACCCATCACACAGAGCTGCCTACCCAGGCAGGGCAGCAAAGCTATCCAGGAAGCAAGAGTGACTGTAGGCAAGGAGTCATGGGGTCACCAAGGGCTGAGGGAAGAGGAGCAGAAACCTGCAGCTTTTATGACTATGGTCCACTTGTTGAGGATCCTCTGCCTCCAGTAGGGGGCAGAAGCACCTGACTTTCCATTTACCCTCCACTCCTCCCATCTACCTCCATCTACCCCATCTCCATCTTGCTCTGCCCCTGAATCTAGCCTCTTCCCACCTTTTGGCACCTCCAACGGCAGCCAGCTGCACCTCTCCCAGGGAGCGATGGAAGATGGCCCCAGGTCTGGGGGAAGCTTCCACAGAAAGACACATTTCCTGCCTAATGGGAGGTGGTTGGGTTGGTAATGAGCATTCCTGCTAATTTGGAGGAATGATTCAACACTAGGAGGAGCCTGGGAAAACACCTTCCCGATTGACAGAGGGGACGACCCCAAGCAGGCAGCAGCTCGGAGAACCCTTAACTACCTTGTCCCTTTGGATCCGTCTACACCAGGAGGGACAGAACGGTGGAGCTGCCTCCTTGGGAAGAAAGGTGGGGAGGCAGATGCCAGCTCCTTTTTTGGAACTGGAGGGAAGGAAACTGTAAAATACAGGTTCTCCCCACTCCTAGCAAGAGGTTTGAGGCAGGACCAGGTAGAGAGAGGTGTGGGTGGGGCCTAGCCACCTGGCCGCACCCAGGTGGGTGCTCAGCTCTGGTCCTTCCTGTCTTTCTATCAGTAGGAGAGGGAAGATAGAGCTGCACGCCTGTGTTTGTTCATCGAGCACATTTAGGAAGCACCTACTATGTGCCAAGCATTATTCTATGCTTTCAAGGTCTGGTGGACAAACTCAGAGAGGTCTCTCTGTTCGGGTTCAGTAGGACCGAAGGGGACAATAGTCAGGTAAGCCGATAAATGAACAAGACAGCTTCAGGTTAGTGCCAGATGTGGTGCAGAGTGTAAAACAGGAAGATGTGCTGGAGAGCTCTTCAGGCAGGAGAGGGAGGAGACACTCACGCTAAGGCCCGAGTGATCTCTCCAGGGGCGAGAGAAGTGACACCAGCTTGGCGGTGGAAGAGCATGCTAGCCCAATGGAGCAGCCACGACAAAGGCCGGAGATGGTACCAGTAACAGAAAGTTCAAGTGAGGAGTGCAGCGTAAGGCAGCGAGGCAAGGGGTCAGGGTAACCTGGAAGTCATTGGAAAGTCCAAAATAAAGAATTCCATGATCTTATTTATATTTTTAAAAAATCTCCCAGAATGCTCTTTTGCAATGGAAAGAATGGGTAGGAAGTGACAGAAAATTCGGAGGCTGTAGTGAGAGAGGGCTGGGCCAGGACCAGAGGCGTGGACGGAGGGAGGAAGCCCAATCTGAGATGGGTTTGGGGGTGGGGCCTGCAGCGGCTTCTGGTGAATTCTGAGTGGGCTGAGGTTAAGTAAGGAAAGTGGCAGAGATGGTGGAACCTTCGCCTTGGTGGGTGGGCTGGCCTGGAGGAGGAAACCAAGGCCAAGGCTGGACTCCTGACTCACAAGAGTGCCTCCGGGATCCGGTTTTCTCTTTTGTTTTTTATAAGTTGACACCGTCCCCACTCCCCCAGGTGATTCTGTGGAGGCCCTAAGCTTCAATTTCAAGCCCAGAGGACAGGAATTCTATGTATATGAAAAACATAGCCTGGGGGTTCCAGTTGCCGAGTGAAATAACTGATACAAAGTTTAAACAGAAAACCACCTGGGGCTTTACTCTTTGCAAGTCCGTCTTCTTTCCTGAAGCCAAGAAAGGGAAAGTTCCCGAGTCCTTTCCCTTAATGAGGAAGTGGGTGTCAGTTCCTGGGAGTCCCTCCTTGACCCCAAGACTTCTTACATTCTGAAACTCAGGAGGTGGCAGCGCTCTCTGGGTCCCCGAGGCTTGCCTACGAGTAAGGATAGGGGCAGACAAGAGGCTGACATCTTGAACTGTTGGTGATTCAAAAGTTCTGAGGCCAGACCCGGATTGTAACTGCAGGCACTCAGGAATCAAGGTGAACCCCGGACAGCGGCTCACCTTGCCCAGGTTCATTTTCTCACATCGGGCTGGTCTGGAGGCTGCAGCCTAGGACTCAGGAGACCACCTGTGTTCATAAGGATGTTCATAGTTTCCCTTCACCCTTCTAGCATTTGGACTCCCTAGGGTTTCCTTGTACCAGCTCTGGAGGCTCCAGCAGTCCAAGCTCAGCCACCCATTCATTCTATAATACCATCCAAGGAGATGCGCTGTGGTGAAGGGCAGAAAAAGGAGCTTTGATTGGCGTGGCCGTGGCGGCAAGGACAGGTATAGGTATTCAATCTGTCTTTGAAGGGCTGGTAGAAACTTTGAGGTTTTCTAGAAAAGGGGAACAAAGGCAGGGGCTGGGGATTTGCATAGCTGGCAGGATAGGCAGTTCCTGAGAAGCCAGAGTGTGCCGTGGTTGGTCATTATCTCAGGATTGGTTCTGCTAGGTGGTTCTAGAGAAGTCTTTATGCTTAAGGAGCCAATCTGGTACCCATGACAAGATTGCTCTTGCTTAGGGTGTAGCCTTAGCTCCATTATGGTGCAATTGCTACTTCTTGGGGGATCAGTCTCGTAATGGGGCGATGTGTTCTGCAAGGCTCTGCTTTTCCTGGAATACAAGATTAGGATCGCAGGTTTAGGGCAGACTGGAAACTTTTAGGTACCACTTAGGGTGTTTGGAACAGGACATTGTAAAAACTGCAATAGAATGTTTATGCAAATCTTTAAAAAAATCTTTAGTTACTTTTGATGTGATGTCCTCAATCTTGAAAGGAGACAAGATAGTTAAAAGTAGGGTGAGTAAACCTTTTATTAAGCGTTTTCAGACACATTCCTTAAGTGATTAACATGCCTACATGCAGAGCTTAATGGAGACCTGACCTAAAGTTAGGAGATAATAAAGGGAATCAATATCAAACAAAAGCAAAGATACCAAGCTTTATCCTGCTAGTAGTTACTCAATGGACACCTGCAGGCCCAGCCTCTAAGTCCCCGTCACATCCCCATGTCCCAAAATGGCTACTGGACATCCAGTCATCATGTCAGACTAGGAGAAAAACTGTGCAGCGAAGGGGGTACAAATCCTTTTTTTCTTTTTTTTTTTGAGAAGTCTGCCTAGAGATTCCCTATATATCGGCTTACATCTTATTGGTCAGACCTAGTTGCATTGACCTAGCTGCAAGGGAGGCTGGGAAGTGTAGTTTTTACCTAAGCTATTTGTTCAGGACTCTTGAGAGACATTACAGGGGTAAGGGACTCTGGAAGACAGGTAGCCACATCAGTGTCAGGACCTTAACAATGACACCAAGTAAATAAGATCAAGACTCTGCTTCAAATTTTCCCAGGTTTCCTGTCACCTGTAGCTCTTTTCCCATGGTCCTGCAACCCTACTTAATCTAGACACTACTCTGCCTCCCTCCTAATTCATCTCTTCTTGCTTTCTTTCTCTACTCAACATGTTGAGCTCATTGTTACCTCAGGACCTTTGCACAATTACTCCCTTGCTGGTAACAGTTTGCCCCAAGACCTTTACCGAACCAGCTCATTTCGTCATGGAGACCTCACTCAGATGCCACCTCTTCACAGAGTCCTGTCAACACTTCTTCACCACAGGCATTCTTAACCCTACTAACCTGTTTTGTTTTTTCCAGAGCACTTAGAACAATCTGAAAATTTCTCCTCTGTTCTATGTTTATGCTCCACACAAGAAAGGAAAACTTTTTTTTTTTTTTTTGGCTGGGTACTTTATCTATGGAGAGGCTATGTGTCATGGGTCAGATCTGGAATGTACACCTCATGTATTTGGATGTCATGGATTATCTATGGAATCCTGTGCTGTTAGGAGTTGGGGCCTGGTTAACAAAGGTGGATTATGGGTGTGTGGTGGACTACAGATCACAGGCATGTGGTAGACGGGGTGTGTGGTAGAGTATGGACATGGGGCTCATTACTGCACAGGTGACCTGGAGGATTGAATCACTGGGGCTTAACCTGAAAGGGGCTGAACACTGAGGCTTGACTGAGAAGGGGCAGATCTCTGGGACAGGACCTGGAAGAGGGTATGCTAGTTCTGTTCTTCCTCTGGAACTTGATTTTCTGCCCATGATGCCATGGAGAGCTCCTCTGTCTGCCATGTGCTTCTACCATTGCCAGCTACCCATGAATGGACTGAGAACTCTTGAAATTGTGAACTAAAATAAATCTTTCCTTCCTTAAATTGTGAATGTCAGATATTTTGTCCTAGCAATGAAACAGTAATGAAGACACTGTGCATGTCTAGCTGTGCTTGCAGGTATAAGAGAATCCTTGCACTTTTTCTTGTATACGAAGGTCTATGGGCTCTGATGTAGTAAGGTGACACCCAATCTGAGTGTGGTCACTGATGTTAGGAATGTACCACAAAATAACATTTCAGCCAATGAGAGAGACTACATCCATGTTTAGATCTGAATGCCCCCCATAGCCTCACGTATTTGGATGTTGTAGAATAGCTATGGAACCATGTGCTGTGAGAGGTGGGGCCTGGTGGGAAGGGGCACATCACTGGGGCAGGACCTGGAAGGGTTAGGGACGTGCTAGCCCCACCCTTCCTCCCTCAGTTGGCTTCCTGTCTGCCATGCCACAAGCAGCTTTCCTGCTATGTCTCTCCTGCTATATCTCTGCCATGCATTTCCATCATTACCAGCCATCTGTGAACAGATTGAGACTTTCTGAAAACGTGAGCTAAACTAAGTCTGTCCTCCCATAAGTTGTGGATTCTGGGTATTCTGTCTCAGCTATGAAAAAGTAACTAAGACAGAAATCGTTAATCTCCAGAAGTGGAATTGTTGCTGTGACTTTGCCTGACCATGTGGTTTAGAAGACTTTAGAGCTGGTTTGCAGGAGGAGTTTGGGAAGTTTTGAAGATACTGGCTAGAGAAGACTTAGAATGTTGTGAGCTGATCTTGATGGGAGATTCTTGTGAGGACTCAGAAGACCAGAATGCTGATCGAAGTGTACATTGTAAAGACCAGGCTCAAGACGTTTCAGATGGGAAGGAGGACATTACTGGTAGTTGATCTAGAAACCATGCATGCTACACTCTGGCCAAAAGTAGATAGGCATTTTGCTGGTCCTCAGACTTTGCCTGAAGCTGTGATTAATGGTAGTAGACTATTTAATCTGGCAGATGATTCAAGGCAGAGCAATATTTAAACTTTCTATCCTTCCAGTCCTCCCTTTTGGAATGCGAATATACCCTGGCTTCCCAGGGATTGCCTATCCTGCCAGCTATGCAAACCCCCAGCCCATGCCTTTGCTCCCCTTTTCTAGAAAACCTCAGAGTTTCGACCAGCCCTTCAAAGACAGATTTGGCACTGTATGTTGGAAGTGTTTAACTTTTTTTTTTTTTCATAGGGATTCACAACTAAAAGTTTGCCTTGTATCTCAGAGGAGAATTTGGACTTTTAAGTAGTTATGAAACTGTTAAGATTTTGGCAACTCTTGGAAAAGAACTAAATGTATTTTTAAAAGAAGGTGGATATGAAGTTTTTGGGAGTGAGTGGAATGATGTTACAGTTTGGATCTCAAATGTCCCCCAGAGTCTCATGTATTTTAATGTTTTGGAATAGCTATGGAACCGTGTGCTGGTGGGAGGTTGGCCTCGGTCAGAAGGCGTGGGTCATGAGAGCAGGACCTGGAAAAGCACATGCTAGCTCCTTCCTCCCTCCCTCCCTCCCTCCCGTGGCTTCCTGTTTGCCACACTGTGTACTTTCCATTGGCTTGCCTGTGCCATGTGTTTCTACCATTGCTAGTTGCCTATGAATGGATTGAGATTTTTCTGAAACTGTGAGCCAAATAAATTTCTCCCTTAATTTTGGGTGTTCTGTATTCTGCCATAGCAATGAAAACATAACTAAGACAATGCGCAATGCTAGTTTTGTAAGATTATAATGGAGCTGAAAACTTCCCACCATCTAGCAATGGTGGAGTCATTGTAACATTGTAGAGCAACATGTTACTCACATATGTGTAGAGATGCTGAAGTAAATCAACTTACCGCACTGCCAATTTATGAAAGTATACTGCATACAATTAGGAGCACTGTATTATACTTGGTAATGACAATAAGCAACTATATTACTGCCTTATATACTCAGCATACTATAGCTTTAATTGTGGTTTGAGATAAGCATACCTTCTTAAAAGTTTACTGCCCAAAGAAAAGCTATGCTACCGCTACCCCAGCAGCAGCCATATCCCGTGTTTGCCACACCTCTTGATTGCCTCAAAGGGGTTCATCTGACCAATCCAGATCATTTAGTTTTGCACCAATATGCTCTGTGCTGCTCAGATTATGACAAAATCATCTAAAAATGCATTCTCAGAATATGACCCTGTTGCTAGGGGACACACAGCTTTGTTGCCTCCTCACTTGATTTTGGCCGTGTACTGGCCTCGTTATGGAGCTTGTCAGTAGGAGAGCGGCTCTTCTGACTTTCTTTGTGTTTGTTTATTTTGGAAGGACAGATGTCTGCATGTGCATGGCCACAGATGTTCAAAGTGCTTCCAGAGCAGGCCTGCAAAAGAAGAAGAAGAAGAAGAAGAAGGAGAATGCTTCCAGTCCATGCCTGGGACTCAGACTCAGCAGGTGTCCTGCAATCCCTTGTTGCTATCACACTCTTGCCCTCTTTGTTAGGGTGGATATCGTGTTCCTTGTGTCTCTGGTCGCCTTTCTTGGTTTGCACCTTCATGGTCATGGAGCACAAACTCTAGTAGCTTTCTGAGGAAGAACAGAAGAACGTGTACTCGTTGAGATCTTACAAGCCCACAGACATCTTTTCTCTTATTTGGCAAAGATTTATCTGGATATTGAGTCAATTTTGGAAATAATTTTACTTCAAAGTTTTGAAAACATTACTCTGTGACTTCTAGTTTCTCTGGAAACTTGTAGAAACTTCTTTTGTTTCTAGGCTTCTGAAATTCTGCAGCATTATGCTTTGCTATGGTCTCTTTACACCTGATGTGGTAATTGTGAATTATTTCAACCCCAAAGCTCATGTTCCTCATTCTTGAGAAACTTGCTTGAATTATCTCATTTATGATTTTTTCCTGTTTTCATTTTCTGTTACTCTATTATTCAGATATTGGATCTTTTGTATTCACCTTTTAATGCACTCACCTTCCCTCTCTTATGTTCCACTTCCTCGTCTTTTCCTCTGTTTTCTAGATTTCCTCTCATTTGCTTTCTAGTCTTTTAAAAAATTCATTCTTTTGTGCTTTTAATTTCCAAAAATCCTCTCTGAACTCTCTATACTTTGAATGTCCTTTTTATTAGTGCTGCCTGGATGTAATATCTTCACTTATATTCCTGAGATTATTAATAGCACTTTGTAAGGGTTTTCATCACTTTCACAGTCTCTATTTCTTTACATCATTTTTCCTATTTGTCTGCTTTGTTCTCCTTATTTCATGACAGAGGTACGCTATAATTTGTATCTGGATTGTTTCCCAAAGGCCTGTGTGTTAGAAGGATTTATCTCCAGCCTAGGACTATTGGAAAGTGGTGAAAACGTAGGAGGTGGGGCCTTGCAGGAGGCCTTCACGTCCTTGGGGCATGCCCTCGAGAGAGTGCTGTGTCCTAGCCTTTCTGTTACTCTTTCACTTTCTGGCTGCCATCAGCGGCTTTTTCTACCAGGTACTCTCCACTGGGATGTGCTGCTTTATCACAGGTTCCAAAGCAACAAGGCCAACTAACCATAGACCAAACCCTCCAAAGCTGTGAGCCAAAATAAACCTGTTCTCTTTACCAGTTGATTATCTTAAGTATTTGCTACAGTAATGGGAAGCTGACTAATATAACATGTCTCTCAGGTGACATGTGGTTCATCAGGTAATGATTAGATACCAAAATGCACATAGGAAGCTCCAGGATCTTGGTGTGTCACTGGTTGGGGCTCACTAGAGTCAGGACATGGGATTCTTACAGTTGGGCTGGCCAGATCCCTTACAGAAGACTCCTTTAGTCTTCTGTGGAGAGAAGCACTCTGGTGCCAACATCAGAAAGGTTAGGGAGCTGAGGGTGGGAGGTATAGCATTCTGCAGTTCCTGTTTTCAGTATGGTGTCTAAGCTCTTAGTGGTGCCTTGCCTCCACCAGGCCAGAGAATAAACTCTGGGCTTTTGCTGCAGTGGCATGGGGGAGCACTGGCCTAAGAGAAGTAGTGAATCTAGTCTCATCAGTTTTCAAAAGCTTCTGCTCGTTCATCCCTGTGTCTAATGTACCTGGAGCTGCAAGTTTCTAAGGCTTTGAGAGCCCAAGGTGTCCTCCAGAGAATCAAACAATCCAAAGTCTTGTGTTTCTGTTTCTTCTCAGACAAGTGTAGCTCACTTCTGTTTCCAGCTTCTGAAGTTGTGTTGCTGCTGACTCTTCTCCTGATATCTCTCTATCAAGTGATATTTAAAAGTCATTTGCTGTGAGGTCCTAAGGCTGTAGCTCAGTGGTTAAAGCCCTTGCCTAGCAAGCTCAAGGCCTCAAGTTCAATCTCTAGCATCACATAAACTGAGTGTGGTGGCCTGTGCCTGGAATACCACACTCAGGAAGCTGAAGCAGGACTGCTGTGAGTTGAAGGCTAGCCTGAGCTCCACAGTGAATTTAGGACCACAGCCTGAACTGCAGAGTAAGAACTTGTCTCAAAAAAAAAAAAAAAAAAAAAAAAAAAAAAAGCCAATTGCTATGGTTGTAGAGCGGTTGTCCAGGAGTACAATTAGATATTTGCATTCCACCTGCTGTCATCTGTCTCTCTCCACATCTTATACATAGGCAATGGTGGGTTGGGGGGGGCACATAAGGGGCTCCCATAGAGACGAGCAGTTGGGAGCATTTGAGTTCCTCCTGTGCATGAGGGAGATTGAATTCTCTCCAGTTGCAGAGATGAAAATGACAGACATACTTTCTTGTCATCGCTAGCAGTGAAGCTGTGAGTTTGCACGCAAGCCCAGCCAATAAGACACTCTTGCCCCCAATGTGGGCAGGAGCTACTGGGCAGAGAAATTGGAATAGGTGGAGGGAGCAGAGGTATTTGAAAAAGAGCAGAGACTGCAGTGTCCCAGGCAAGCTGATAAGGGAGGAGTCAGGGTGCTACCAGCTTTGTCCTCACTGGATGAGCTCATGAAGGATTTGGACCCAGACCAGTGAGAACTTTGAATGATACACACAACTGGCTAGTGGCAGGCTTAGGGTCATGATGCCATGTCCTTTCCCATGCTGCCAGGAGTTCTTGACCTCCGCTTCCAAGGAAACCCTTTTTTGCTCTGTCCCTTGTGCACAGAGAAGCACTATGTCCTCAAATGGCAGAGGAATAGAAGAGCAAGAAAGGCCAGCCATTTTGTAAGGACCCTGGTCCTATAAAAACAGAGCCCTTATCGCTTAATCAAAGGCCCCACCTCTTCCTGTCCCCACATGGCAATTAGATTTCAGCACAGATTCTGAAACTGTAGAGGGGACACATTCACACCATAGCCAAGCTCTGCTCTAGGGTGAACAGCCTGTCACCACCCCAGGACAGCCCACTGGGCTATGCCTCCCACCCACTAGCGTCACTCCGGCCCTATGGCGGCCAATCTCCCTTCTCAGGCAGCTGCACAGTGTCCTAGGCCACTACACCGATCTCCATTATTTGAATTAAACATTTCTTGTCTCAAACTTTGTTTTTCCTATAGAAAGAGAAGTGTATCTAACTTTAATGCAGAGCTTAGGACCAGGCAACATGCAAAAAGTGGGATTTTTTTGTTGTTGTTCATTTGGTAAAATGTTCAAGAAATATTTCCTCACTTTTCTTCTCTGCCAAAGAAATGAAGTGCTTCTGAACGTGTGTGATTTACAGACACAAATGTTGGTAGTGGAAATTATTCACTCCTACTTGAGCTTAGATTTCAACTAGATTTTATTGTGTAAAAACAATATAAGAAGGAAGAGGTTTTGAACAAAGGGGGAAAAAATTGCCCATCATTCTACCTGAAAGAACATTCTTTTTTCTTCCTCTTTCTTCCAGTTCCTTGGGACCTTTTCCTAAGCATCCATGTGTTTACACTGTTTATTCCTGTCCCTCTGCTCCCCTCGTCGCCTTTTTCACTCCCATGTGTCATTCCTTGTTTTCTCGTCTCTCCTGCCCTGACAGGGCCAGGAGCTTCCCAGGGGCAGGAGCCGTGTCAGTGCATCTCGGTGCCTCAAGCGCACAGCCGGGCACGGGGTTGTGCTTCTCGGAACTGCAGTTTTGTATTCTGGACTGTCACTGTGCATTAGGACTGACGCTTTTTCCCCTGTTGCTCTGTAGTTCCTTAACGATCATTTCTAACGACGCCAGAATATTTCATCAAGTGGATGTTCCATAATGTAGTTAACCAGTCCCCTATTGGGGAACATTTGGTCTGTTTCCAGGGTTTTTTTTTCCCCTCTCCTTTTACAAATAATGCTGCAATGACCGTTCTTGTGCAAGGTAGTTTATTTCTCCTTTTGAGTAAATTCATGGAATCCCTGGGTCAGGCCAACCCCCTCCCCCGGCTCACAGCCCATTTCAACCCACAACAATTGACTCCCCTGGTCCAGGCTCATGAGAGGAGCCCAGGCATCCACAGCCTTCTTTCAGCATAAACACATCCTGTGACAACATAAATCTGTCTCCCTGCTCTCCAGAGTGGTCACGGATTGAGTTGTCCTCATTCATCAAATGTTTATTAAAGTGTTATTTATCTTGGACTCTCTAGAGCCTTGTCTTAGTTTGTTCTGGTTGCTATAACAAAATATCATAGAGTGGGTAGCTTATAAACAACAGAAATTTATTTCTCACCATTCTGGAGGCTACAAAGTATTACCATGTCAGTGTGGCTGGGTTCTGGGAGGATGCTCTTCAGGACTGAAACCAGCCTATTTCTGACTATACATGGCAGAGATAGAGAGCTCTCTGGTCCTCCCCCGTACCTTTTTGAGACAGGTCTTGCTCTATAGTCCAGGCTGGTTCTGAACTCTCTATGTAACCCAGGTTGGCCTTGAACTCACAGCAATCCTCCTGCCTCAGCCTTCAGAGTGCTGGGATTTCAGGAATTCCCAGCTCTTGTATGCTGCTGGGGATCAAACCAGGGCTTTGTGCCTCCTAGGCCATTGTCTCAGTTACTTTATCATCCCTGTGACTCAATACCCAGCATGCACAACGTTAGGGAGAAAAGATGTATCTTAGCTTATAGTTTCAGAAAGTCACAGTCCATTCACAGGTGAGTGGCTGGGAAATGGTAGAATCACATGGCAGGGCGGGAGCCATTCTGGGGCCAGAATTGGAGCTACTGAGACAAAGATCCTCACAGCATGTTGGAACAAAGGGAAGTCTGGGAGGAAGGACAGAATCAGCATACACCCCTCCAGGTCAATCCCTAAGCACCCGCCCCTTCCAGCCAGGCCCTGCCTCCCAATGGTACACAGTATCCATAGGAACATGAGGCATTTGGGGGACACTCAAGATCCAAACCACCACAGCAAACCCTTTAATAACTGAGCTACGACCCCAGCCCTCTGGTCTCATCGTATAGGGAACAAATCTTAATCATGAGGTCTCTATCCTCATGATTTCATTGGCCTCCAAAAGGTACCACCTCCTAATACCATGACACTAAGGATTAGACCTTCCAAGTGTGAATCCTGTGTGCATGAGGGTACCAACTGGGTTTGGGTTCTTACAAAAGGTAGAATTTACAGAAATCATAACAAAAAAGATCTATTTGGAAGGCTTACACGTCTGAAGACAGAGATAGTCCAAGATGGTGGCCTGCACTTGCAAGAGCTGGAATGTCCGATGGCTGCTCCAACGCAAGGTAGAACACCTGTCTGGGACTGCAGGGCAGCTGGTGAGGGTCTGCTGCAGATCTCAGTTGTCTGAAGAACAATGGTAAAGACCAGAGATTTGAAATCGGCTACGGGCAGACAGGCACAACTCGAAACTAGAGCGAATCTGTGATGAAGATCTGTGGCGTGTAGCAAGCCTGTGGCTGTAGACAACTGCAAAGGTGAAAGCTTTCCCAGAGGAAAAAGCTGTAACAATTTTACCTCTTCCTTCCGTTTATACAGTTTAAGTTCCCAGCTGGGCCTCCTACATCCGGGTAGGTGCTCTTTCCTCATTCGTTGGTCCACAAATCACTCACATTCTAATCCAGGCAGGTTCCTAATTGCCTAATCCAGAAGTGGTTCTTAAACCCTAATTCAGGTGTGGGTCCTGGTTGCCTCAAGTTGACATAATCTCTCCAATGGTCACACCAGTATTCAGCCCAAATCAGCCTGATACAAAATCTGGCGTGTCTGAGGGGCCCATAGCCTTTGCCTGATGTGTTTGCTCAGCCTACATCTGTGTTCCTTCCATTGCCATCAGTGCACCGATTTCCCCCTGGGGAGCCAACCTTCCTCTACACCAATGGCATTGAAGTTACTAGTTACCCCCTCACTGGACCTGGGCATCAGGCCTGGCCAATCAGAGAGCATAGCATCCCTGCTCACAGGGACTGGCTTAGATTCAGGGTATGTCACATAACCCAGTCAGAGCTGATGGCTCTCATTTGTAACCCTGAGACATTAGAGAGAAAAGCCCTTTTTTCATTTAACTTGAGCTGTGAATGCAATGCAGTTTAATGATGTAATTGTTGATGTCATATTTGACCATGATGTTGTAATATTAATGGCAGAAACTTGGCGCTTTGTGCAACCAATTTGCTACTGTATGTGGAGCCTTTGCCAGACAATGGTGCCAACAATAGGCTAGTAGAACCAAGAAAGACATTCCCTCATTCCTCCCTTTCTCATCCATTTGGCTTTCCTCTGTGCCGAGTGGGGCCTGGCTGTGGGGAAACAGCTATGAAGGAGACGACGTCCCTGTTCTCACAGAGTTAACAGTCCAGCAGTGACAGGCAGGCCCTGAAACAAATAATCACATATGCACACAGGAGAGTATGATAATAATAAATAGGATCATTCTAGGATGTGGTGAGTGCTATAAAGAAAAACAGCACACAGGATGAGAGCTAGTAGACTAGGTGCTGCTTTGGATTGGTCTCCAGGGGAGCAGACCCTTGCACAGGGACTTGAAGGGATTATATTCCAGGCACAGGTGCTGCTTACAGTCCTGCCCCAAGGTAGATGGAATGTGCACACATTTCTTTGCTTTATTTTTAATTTTAAAAATTGTAATAAAATAAACATAAAATATTTGTTGCCTGTCAATCAGCTTTTTTCAAAATACCTAAAATCATCAACTTTAAAGGAGGAGAGGTTTAGTCGGGCTGACCATTTGGGATCTTAGCTATCTCAGCCCATGGCTGGCTAGCCCTGTTGCTTGGGTCCCAGGATAAGGCAAAACACTGTGTGGTGGGAATGAGTGGAGATGTCCTGTTCACCTCACAATGGCTGGGAAGCAAATTAACAGGAGCATGAGGGACCAGGGTCCCAACATTTCTTACAAGCCTGTGTCCCTCAGTGGCTTTCTTTACACTAGACAGTACCTCCTAAAGGCTGTACCACTCCCAAAAGCACCACACACTGCGCCTTTAGCACATGAGCCTTTGTTGGACATTCAGGATCAAAGCTACAGCACCACCTCAACCATTCCTACGTGTACAGTTCAGTGAATACTCAGTTTTGCTCTGTTAGGTTTTGGTTTTGATGCTGGGGATTGAACCCAGATCCTTATGCATACTAAAGATGTGCTCTTCTATCTAACTACTTCCTCAGCCTCAATGCTCAAGTTTGGAATATGTTTTTGAGTACCAGGGTGTAGAAGTGACCTGTCTACCCTCGACAGGAACGGATAGCTATCATACGTAGGTTAAGTTTGAGGTAGACTCTCTGCCACTGACTCCCTGAGGCCTGATTTAGTTAATATTATGGAATGAGCAAATAGGCAAGTGAGTAAACAGGAACTACAGTGTAAGAATCCCTAATCAAAAATTTGAAAATGTTAGGAATATTTTAGATTTTGGTTTTAAAGAGTAGTGATGCTCAACTGACAAAATCTATGCTACTATTCCAAAATCCCCAATCCTCCAAAATCTAAGACACTTCTAACCCCATATATGTCAGATAAGAGATACTCAATCTGTAGAAGTTTCTAGAAATATATACTACCCCTAGCAATACATCAATAGCTTGTGTCTCTGCAGACATACCAATTTTGAGTATTATTTGTCAACCTTAAAGCCTGAAATATGAAATCTTGGAGGAAACACGTGATCTAGGGAGAGAGAGCGGGGACTCAGGCTCATGTCTCCTCCCTTGATTCCTCAGCACTGATTCTGCACAATTGGGTTCAGGCCTTTTTCATTCTTCCCTCTGAACTATTGTCTTATGGTAAGTTGTGACATTTCTGCCTAGACGTGTCCCGTTGATTACTCTAGGGACATTTTTATTTTCATATTTAAAGAGAATTTCCATGACAGTGGTGTCAATGAGGCCATTGGAAGCCCCTGGCAAGATGATTCTGTCTGAAGAACAAAGAGGCAAATTTGTAGAAGATCAAATGCAAAGACATCAGGAGAGAAGAAAAGGCTTAGGGTTGCTTATGGAGACAGCGATGGGCCCAGCCCCAGATCTGCGGTGAGCCATGAGTAATAGAGGGTCCACACACAGCCCAGGGGCGTGGAAGAGGTGGGCTTCCTTAGTGTGATGAAGACATCCCTGTGGGTGGAGAAGGAGGGCGGGGCGCAGCCCTTCCAGGTAGGGCCAGTACAAATGAAAGGAGAGGCAAGGGGGAAGGGTAGGATCCAGGAGCTGGGAGCTCGACCTTGAGCAAGTGTGGGCATTTAAGCACTGGAAGCGCATATGCACAGAGAAACCACAACTTTCCTGCCAGTTTTTCTAGTGAGACCCAGGTCTCCTTGGAGACTTAGGAGTGACACAGAGGACAGGACAGGCTCTCCTGCTGAACCCTTCTGCATGCGCTTGCCGCCTCTGTCAGACTCAGAAAGCACCCCACAGCAGAGCTTGCAGAATGAGCCCTGGTGCCTCCTCTGGCCTCTGCCTTTCCCCTGACTCATACAAAGCTCCCACCATCCTCATGTTGTTGCCTGCTCCCAGTCTCCCTTCGGACTCAGGGCCTTTCCCTGCACATCCAGCCTCTTCCTGGGGTAATCTGCATCCCACACCCCCTACCAAGTTCCTCTTCTTTCTAGCAGAACTCACACACCTCTGATCAGTCTGTCTGCCCACTGAGTCCTCACTGGGTTCGCAGCCCCTGACCTGTCTGTCCTCTCTGCCCTGCTTTGAGACACCTGATGCCTTTGTGCCTGTTTCCCATGTACCACTGTTACCCTGGGGACAAGGTCCTTCCACGTGGAGTGGACTTTCATCTCCTCTGGCCACATGGGACCCAAATCCTCTTCCTGATAGAGAACCTGCCTCCTGTACAGCTGGAAGGCCGCAGCCATTCTCTGGCCTTCCTGGTCCTTGGAGTATGCCATCATAACCCTTGCCCTACCACCAGGGATACAGAGAAGTAGGGACCACCCAAAATGTGACTGTCAATGGCCAGTGTGGTAGCACCAGATGCTGTTACAGCTTCATCCACTGGAGAGGCAGAGGGACAGGAGCCAGGGCCACCTAGGGCAGAAGAGCAGAGCCGGATGCTCTGGCCTCCAATAGGGGCTCTGGGGCCCAAACACCCTTTTCTAAGTAGTCTTTCTGTTTACAATAGCCAGAGTCAGTTTTTGTTGTCTCAAATGGCATCCAGTTCTGTTCTGTTCTGTTGAAATTCCCTGACTTAGAATCACCTGTTCAATTTCTGAGTGGCTTTCCCAATTCTAATATCCTTTTATTATAAATGTAAAATTTTGACATAAGGAAAACCATAAAGTAATGTAGTTAGGTCTTTCCAAAGATGGCTCGACAATCCATGAGCCTGAGAAGATTTGGTACTATCTATCAAAATGGCAAACGCATCCATCTTCGAACTCACAGTCCCATTCTTGAGGATTTATCCTACTCCTATCTCCCTCAGTTAATGTATCCTGGAGATTGGAGATCTTTTCAAGTCAGAACATACAGTCTCTCCCTGTTTGTTGTTGTTCCCACAGCTGTAGATTCTTAGTGATACGAACAGGCCACAGTTCACTGAGCTAGCCCTTTGGGAGGACGCCTGAGCTGTTGGCAGGCTTGTGCTACTTCAGGGTGTTGAACGCCCTTGTGCCCATGCCATCCCATTAGTACCAGGGAGAGCAACCGTGCAACAACTACACAAGAGAGGAAATGGCCTATGATCCAGCGCTCGGGGGCCTGAGGCAGGAGGATCGCAAGCTCAAGCCCAGGCTGAGGGACTTAGCACCTTAACAGGACCCTGTCTCAAAGCAAAAAATTGCAAAAGTACTACAGGCCTCGGGATTAGCTCAGCGTGAAGGCCCTAGTTCCATCCCTGGTAAGGAAAAACAGAAAGAGAGACCGAGGCAAGGAGCAAGGAATCAGCTTCGGAACAGTCTGCAGCCTATGTTAGGTTTTGACATATTCTTAGGAAAATAAGAGTATGTCTTCATATTTGATCTACTTCATAAAGATACTTGGAAAGGATGAAAAAAATCCTAATGAACATTCCTGACTTGTGGTGGTGGCACGGGTTCGCTCACCCTCTGTGATCGTAATACTTAGTTAAAAAACAAACCAACAAAGGTAAATGAAGGCAGAAGCTGAACACAGATGTGACCGAGATCCTGAAATGAGAGCGGCGGGCTGCCTCTTGACCACAGCTCTGTGTCGAGCCCTGGAGCGTCGGTCTCTCAGGCCTTCATGACTCTTGGGTGGAGCCAGCAGAGGACCGGGGGAGCTGGGTGCAGCGGGGCGCGCCGAGCGCGGCCGCCTTGCGAGTCCTCAGGTTGCGGCTGCCTGCAGACCTCCAGCCTGCAGTCCGCAGGGCCGCTGCGTGGGCCGGGCCTGTCATTCCACCTTCCTCCGCGGAGGGCCTGTGTGGCAGACCAGGTTCCCCTCCTGCACCCGGACCTGTGCGGCAGACCAGGTTCCCCTCCTGCACCCCGGACCCTGTCCTTCCGTGTCCCCCCAGCGCCGCAGCCCTGGGCAGCGAGGGCGCTCCGCGGCGCCGCCACCCATTGTCCTCGGCAGGCGTCTTGGGGAGCACAAAGGACCGCTCCGGGCAGCCCCGCCAGCGGGACGGCTGCAGGGCCGAGCCGCGGGCCGCGCCAGCCGCCAACCGGGGCGGGCTGCGCTCTCCTTTTTGTCTCCGGCTGCCTTTGTTCGCGAATAAACACTCCTCGGCCTCCTCCCCACCACCTGAAAGCCGCTTCTGCTGCAGAGAGAAATCGTATACAATCTCTGCTTTAGATGTACAAAGAGTCTGAAATTGCTTGGAGACCGGGCGGGCGGGAGACCGCAAGGCTGAGGCGGGGGATCTGGGCGGGTAATTGCGGGTCATCTATCTGCCTCTGTCAGCGGCGCTTGCTCCGTAGAATTTGCTTTTCTCCCCCATCTTGCATTACTTACTCTTTCCTCAGCAGCTGTAAAACCGTTCCCTAAAACTGTCCTTAGGCACCAGAATGGGAGGCTCTGGGAGCTGAAAGACAAGCCTCAATGCATGTGCTTGGCTGTCCACAGATGTCCAGCTCAGCGTACACAGGGCTGGAATCTATTCTGAGCTGCGGGGGTGGGAGGAGGCGGGAGGTGGGGTTGGGGTGGGGGTTCACTGGACCCCAGCACTACAAAGAAAGATGCAGGGGCTTGCAGCAGCGGAGGGTGTGGGCCCCTCTTCCCTCCACCCTACGGGGCAGTGGCCTTGCTAAGGGCTTAGAAGCCTGTAGAACTTGCTGGACCCCCCCACCCCGTCTCTGCACCTCGTGCCTCCTGCATTCCTGGGGCAGCCCTCCAGCACCTCTCCAAATGGGTTCCACTTAGCCCAAAGCTGGTTTGGCCCGGTGACTGAAGCAAGGGCTTGGAGACAGGGAGTGGAGAATCTGACACTGAGGAGACTGGCCCAGTTCCAGGGCTACATACAAGACCAGAGGGCAGCCCCAAAGGTGGCCAAAGAAATTGGATGTGCTTTTCTTTTCGAGGCAGGGCAGGACCTCCAGGGAGGGGCAGCCTCGAACCGCAGGCAGCGGGTGCAGGCAGCCCAGCTCCAGAGATCTTTTGATCGCTTGCAACATCGTGGCTCAGTTCAAGCCCTTGGCTCAGACCTGTAACCTCTCCAAGCCCTAGCTTCTTCATGGAGAAATGAGAACAGTTCACATGAACCATGCCAGGCTTCCCTTGGACACTTATGTGGAGGATGCCACCTCTTTCCTGTGTGTTAGCCAAGAGCGTCCTCGAAGACACAGAGGACCATTCTTTTTTTCCTCACTATCCCAAACAGGACTCTCCTGGGGTCACACAGCAGGTGGGAATGCAAGTACCCAGGATGGCCACATCGCTGCCCATCTCAGTTCTTACCGGCCCTGGAGGGAGGGGATGGGGAAACAGACACAGACCTTCCACCTTGGCCTAGGAGGTGCCGGCCAGTGTGCAAAGGGCCCACCTACCCTGCTGCTGCGGAGCTCCACCCTTAGCTCTGGTGGGCCTCTGTCCTTGGCTTCTCCCTACATGGAAGGCAGGGGACAAATCTGTCTTTAAGCCTCTGGAGGCTCCCCAGTTCCTTTCTACCTAGGATTCAGGAAGCACCGAAGTACTCACTCTCCTCCCCTCCATCTTCCTCTACTCCGAGGCAGGTGGGGGATGCACGTACCCCGCAATCCTGCTCATCCCTGTGGCTGACGGAGGATAGAAGAGCAAGCACATCAGTGCCATTGGCATGCGAGAACAGTTAGGGTCCCTGTCTGTGGGGTGCGAGTGGTGCTGGCCCTGGGCCTGTGGGAAGCGTGTCTGTTAGTTCTAGGGCAACTTCAACAGGACAGGCTCATTCCCATGCCCACAACCAAAGCTGTGGGGTGGGAGGCAGCCAGGGACAGACCTCAGGTTCCAGCTAATGGAGGCATTGCAGGTAACTATGCTAAAATTTGAAGAAGAATTGGAATCCTGGGTTTTTGAGAGAAAAATAAATGCCTTAGATGTTAGGAACTCTGTCAGTCACACATGGCCCACAGGTCTGCATGGAGCAGATGGTGAGGGCGTGATCTGGGCTCTGAAGAGCAGACCTCAGTGAGGTGGGGCTATGCTGTGGCCAGGGAAGTGGGCATCCTAGCTTACTCATGCACTGAAGGCTCCCGTAAGTGGGAGGCTATAGCAGGCAGATGGCTTGTTGAGGCCACAGGCTAAACTTATAAGCCATATTTTCCTCCATAGTCCTTGGATTCTACATTTTCTCCTGAAACCCCCACTCCTGGAGCGTACCAAAGCATCCCCTCCTTGCATCTTGCATGCTGGCTCATTTGATACGCCCTTCTTGCTTCTCCATCTCTCTCTGCCACAAGGACAGGATGGAAACCTACTCCCTTCAGGAGACCACCTTTGGGGATCTCTCCAGGTGGAGGCTTTTTTTTTTTGTCCTGTGACTCTTTGTCACCAATGCCATAATGTGGACATTCCATTAGTCCATTTTTCCTTACTATAATTGAATACCCTTGGCACGCCACTTTTTAAAGAAAGCAGGTTCATTTAGTTCGTGGTTCTGGTATAAAGGTACTTTGCTGGCACCCACTTAGCTCTAGTGAGGATCTCATGGTATGACAATGGCCAGAATGAAGGAAAAGGCCACATTGTTAGATATGAAGTCCCTAAAGAGACTAAGGGGTCAGGCTCAGGGTTTACACAGCTCACTCTCTGGAGACCTAATGAGGGTCCCATAAGAACTACTTTGTTGAGGACCTCCCGTAGGCCCTGCCTCCTGAAGGTCCCCTGACCACACTGAGGAGCAAATCTTAAACACATAAACCTTTGGAACACAAACCCCAGTAGGCATCAAGCAGATGGCTCCTGCCACTTGGGTGCCTCCTGGTGGGTACCACAGATCCTGGAGGTAAGGAATACTCATTGTCAGGGCCCAGAGGTCCTGCTGAACCTGGTGGCCCTGCTCTGTATCTAAGCACCAGCTTCCTAGAGCACAAACCGGTCCACTGCAGCTTGTCCACAGGAGCAGAGGGGCATCATAGAGACTGGCGTCTCCCTTACCGGAAGGAAGTGCCCAGGTAGGGTGCTGGCCTGAGCACGTGTTAGCTACAGAGACTGGCGACTCCCTTACTAGGAAGGCAGGTCTGGGTAGGGCACTGGCCTGAGCACATGTTAACAAGCCTCAGACTGCAACTCCTAGAGATGCCTCAGATTTAAAAAAAAAAAAAGTTACCATCACACAAAGCATTCATCGTTCTTAGCTTTGTCTTTCTTCCATTCGTGCTCCTTGTGGAGTCGCTGGGCAAACACCGGGAGCTCTGCCCTCAGGGCCGGTCCAGGACTTCACCATCTCCCACCTCTGCTGGGACCCCGCACAAATGAGGGCCATGTCCCAGCGTCTCCTGTGCACGGTTTGATCCCAGTGAAGCATCTTCATCTGCTCATCTCTTGACTCCAAGTTGTCCCCACCGGTAGCCCTCCACGCCCCTCCCTCTCTTCCTTGGTTCTATGCTCAATGTCACCTTATTAAAGAGGCCGCTGGGCTATGGATGAAAGGGAATTCTCTCCTCGCCTGACCCCCTGTACTCTCGCCCCTTGGCTTGGCTTTGATCCTCATCACAGGCTTGTGTGACTCCTGAGCCAATGTTTGCTTTTCCTTACTCTGCTTCCCCTCAGTGTAAGTGCTATGAAAGGAGAACTTTTGCCTGTTTAGTCCCTGATGTCTCCCCAGCACCTAAAATAGTGCCTAGCACCTAAGCAGGAGTTCCAGAAGCTCATGCTGAGTAATTGAATGAGGGAACAAATGAACTGTCAAGTGTAACTTTTTCGTGTGTGACATTCCATACTCATGCTAGGCAAGCACTTAACCACTAAGCTACCAACCCAGCCCTAGTGTAACAATTCTGAGAGGCCCCAAGGATGAACACAGCTTTGGCAGCTGATTCCAGAGGTCCCGCCCACCTCAGGGAGAAAGACAGACAGTGCACAGTTATGATGAGGGCTGGGGGCCATGAAAGTCTCTTTGGGGGATAGTGGGTGGAAGATGCTGTTAGCAGAAAGAGGAGGTAGTGTGGTCAAATGGTCCCCTAAGAGCTGGAGTCTTGTCCTACACCAGTTCTGGTCCAGGGGCATCCTGTCACTGAACTATTCAGTGTGACATGGGCCATGAGGAGAATCTTCAGAAAGGGCATTTGCAGGACAAGTAGATGCTATTAAGCTTACTTGGGGAAGAAAAAAGGATGGAAAGAAGGGAATTATAAAAATTGGGACAGGAGGTATTGGGTGAATGGACACTTCTCTTTCTTAGACATCAGGGGTTCTGCTCAAGAAAAGGATATAGGTATGCAAACATTGGATTAAACAAATTGAAATTGGTTTTGACAGTGCAGGACTCACTAGAGCCTTCAATAGAGCCTTTAGTGAAACATACTATCTATAATTTTCAAACTTTTTTAGGGGGTTTGGGAATACTGGAAATGGGGATTGAACCCATAGTCTTCACACTGAACTACATCCTCAGCCCATTTTATTTTTTATTTTTGAGACGGGATATTGCCAAACTGCTTAATTGCCTGGGGTGGGCTTGAATTTGTAATTCTCAAGTCTTCCTAAAGTGCTAGCATTACAGGCGTGTGCCACCATGCCCAACTCAAACTGACATTCTCATGGAGCACCCTGAGAGCCACTGGAGTCATCTAACTCACTTTGAGAATTACCAGCAGCAGCATATGGTCACATGGCATCCATAGGTGAAAGCGGTGGGCAGGAAGGAGGCTACTAAAAATGAAGCTGGGGCCCATTTATAAACTCTCAGTCCCTGCAAAGGAGTTTGGGCTTTATCCTTTAAGCTGATATTGATGAGGAATTAGCATTCAATTTGGATCCACTTAGTGTCTAAAGCAGAGGATACAACTGAAATGCCACAGGGACATCGCTGGAGAAGTCAGTTAGGCACTGGGGCAAACTACATACACTTGTAGAAAGAGAGGCGCTGCTATGGACAGTGCTATAGGTTGTGAGCTGCATGACTGCAGGGAGCACCAAGCCCAGCAACTACCACGTGACTGCTGCCTCCTGGGACTGCGCAGTGCACACCTGGAACACTTAGCCATGGCGGTCCCAAGGAGGTCAAGGTTCCACTCCATCTCTGTGAATTGTTGCCAGATGGGAAGTTGTGGTAGATGAGTGTTCCTCAGTATCAGAAACTAAAACTCATAGCCACAGAAGCCCGTACTCCTCAGCCCTTCGGTCATATGGCACCAATTAAAAAATAGTTTCTGTTGATGAAATGTGAACAGAAGTCAGGTGTGTGTTGCATGCTGAGGCTGTGCAACCTCCACACGCACGCTTCTCCTGTCTCTTCCCCCCTGAAGCAGAAGCTGACCTGCCATGTGGCTAAAGGGCCGCTGAAAAGCACTGGCACCTCCACCCACCTGGCTCGCTAGGTAACTGTGCGGAGCAGAGGTTCCTGCCTGTGGCCATGGTAAGTAGTGTGGGCAAGAGCTAAACGCTGGTGTGATAAACCCCAAGACTCTCTTGCAGACTGCAGCAGTGTAGCCCAGCTTGCCCGGAACTAGAGATAGAGCTGAGTGTGCTCCTGATTTCAGATTTCAAAGAGACGTCTTAGGGTATTAAATGTCAGGCACCAATTTAAAAAATACCAAACATAGCACAAACCAAGCAGATCTCTTTGGGGGAGAGGCGTGGCCTCGGAGCTCTGGCTTGCACCCACCCACCCTCCAGGGCTATGCTCTGGGGCCTTGGAGAATGGCACAGAGCATGTGAGCTAACTCATTTTTCTGTACTTTTCCAGGCAATCTCAGATATACTGTGGGCGTTATCAGGACAGAATGAGACTCGCTGGTCTATGATTAACTGGAAGAGATTGCCTGGTTACAAACAGAGAGAGCAGGCAATTCTATGGCTCTTTCATAAGCTGCTGAACGGCAGTGTTTGGGCATTTGAGGGCCTGTGGCCCCAGATATGAGCTGCTGGCTGAGTCAACCTGAAGGGATACTGGGAGCTTAAGAACTCGAGGTTCACATTCCAGCCTCACTAGTTAGGATGTGACCCTGGGCTCAATCACATTACCTCCCTGAGGTTCAGTTTCCTTGTGGGAAAGTCAAGGAAGCCACCTGGTAGGGATGTTCCCAGGAGGTCGTGAGCCATGTGGGGCTGGCTCAGATGCTCTGTCTTCCCAGCCAGTTGCCCAAAGCTGGCTCCTTGGCTGCCTCCTCCCTGCTCTGCAGGGGGCTCACCCAGGGAAGGGGACCAGAAGGGACTTGCTGAGACAAACACAGCCTCTGCGTCCCTGGATGTGGCTAGTTACCAGCTGGCTGTATTAGTTTCCTATGTCTGCTGTCATGTCATAAATTACCCCAAGTATGGTGACTTTTTCTTTACTTAAAAAATTGTGGTAAAAGTCACATTACATAAAATTTACCCTCCTAACCATTTTTAAGTGTCCAGATCAGTAATGTTAAGTGTATTTATATTGCTGGGTCATAGATCTCCAGGACTTTTTCATCTTGCAAAACTGAAACACTTTATCTTGGTGACATTCTAAATAACACAAATTCATTCTCTCATAGCTCTGGAGGCCAGAGGTTCAAAATCAGTGCCACTGGGCTCAAGCCAAGGTCAGCACAGCTGGCTTTTTCTTGAGGCTTGAGGGGAGATTTGTTTCTTGACCTTTTTAGCTTCTGAAGGTGCCTTGTGTCCTTGCCTAATGACTGTGCTCTTATAGAACTCCAGCCTCTTGTTTCTGTTGTCACCTCTCCTGCTCCTATACTCAAGTCTTATAGGGACACTTTTGATTGCATCTAGACTCTAAGACTCTAGATAACCTTCCCATTTCTAGGCCCTTAACTTAGCCACACTGCAAAGTCCCTTTTGCCAGGTTCCAGGGAGTAGGACCTGGACATCTTTGGAGGCTGCTATTCACCTCTGGCCCAGGACAGGCAAAGTCAGGGAAAAGCGCCTGAGATGAGGCCTGAGGAACAGGAGTACTCAAAGGCAAGCAGCTTAGTGCTGGCCTCTGCTCTGGCCCTGGCCTTCTGAAACTGTGCAGTCCCTTCCTCTAGTTTCCCTACTTTCTGGCTTCCTCAGGTGCTGGCATCTTCCCGGGACCACTCATGGACCCAAAAGAGGAGTGTGATACGGACAGAAACTTCTTCTTTTGTGAAGTTTCTCTTCTAGACTGTGGAGAAGACAAGTATATGAGATGATGGTGAGTGCTAAGGATCAAAGGAAGCAGGGATGGACACAAGAGGGCTGGGCTGCCTCTCCCTGGGCTATGGAAACTCGGGTCACATTTTATTTGGTGGCTCGTCTGTCTGCAGTACTTTATCACAGGACACAACCAAGAGCAAGATAAGTCCCGATCCTGCCCCAGAGGATCTCCTGTGTTATCAAGGGAACAAAAGCTGTAAGTTCAGATGATAATGGGGTTGTAGTGAGTTAAAACCGGTGTCCTGGGCTCAAGCAAAGGGCCACGTAGGATGAGGTGAGAAGGGAGAAGAGGGTGACAACTGGGGACCTGAGGGAGGAGGGTTCCAGTTTGATGGGATGCATTGTGGAGGTGATATACGTACCTGCCCACTTCAGTGGCTGGCAGCCCATGCTTGAAAGATAGTATTATCAGCAATGAGGATTTGGGGGACTGTCCTTGCATTTCATCTGCTCCAGTCTATGAGTGAATATACCTGCGACAGCCCCAGGGGAAGCCTGCCAAGCTTGGTAAGCACCTTAGGCAGAATGGACACAATACTCCCAGCATCAGACAGATGACCCAGGCCTGGAGAACCCCAGCCCGGGAGGAGACCACCTCATTCCCCTGCTGCACGCAGAGCCCTGTTCCCTCATGCAGGCTAGTTTCTTTAACGAGACCATCTGTCTGCTTTTCCTCACTCCGCCTAGCCTGATGGGGCCATTCATCTCCCTGGTCCCCCTTTCCCACCTTTCTGCCACTGCCTGGGCCCTACTGTCCCTGCCCGGCTCCAAGGGGCTGTGGCAGGTTTGGCCTCTGGCCTCTGTGTTTACTCTTCTCATCTGGCCACATCTGGCCTCCGGGCTGAGTCACTGGCTCCATCTGCCTGTTCTCCCTGTTGGACGGCAGCCGTCTCTTCCCTGGCTCCCTCTGAGCCACGTGGCGGCCCACGCGTGGAGCTGGTGCCAGGGTCTGCACGCTTGTGGGGATGTGACTGAGCAGCTCCGCGCCAGTTTGCATGCCAGCAGGGGCCCCCTCCAGGGCCAGCCTCCACTTAAGGTCTCCCTGCGGCCCCATTGCAAACACAGGCCCATTTGCTGAGTCTCAAAGAGATTAAAGGCCAGAGCTAGGCAGAGGCAGAAATTAAATACTGGGTACAGAAGCCGCAGAGACGCTCTCCGCTTGATGCTGGAGCTTGTCAATTTTAGATCTGAACACAAAAATAAGGTGTTTGGGAGAGTGGTATTTCCAGAAGGTGGTGAGGCACAGACAGCTCGAATGAGAGGAATGCACACAGGAGTCACTAGCCAAGGGTTCAAGTCCCTACAAGGCTATTTCCCAGGACCTGGAGCTCTGAACTGTAGATGGGCTAACTTGGCCTTTCTAAGCTGATTTTCTTCATATATTTTGAAAAATAAATCAGTTGAGCTGAGGTGGCAGAATACCACCATTTATTCTGCATTCCTCTAGCAATAGCACTCCAAATTGTCCTCAAGCACTAGCTCTCCATTAGCTCCTCAGTTCCTGTGATTTGGGTGGGGCTGGCAGGAAAGCATATATGACCAACAATTAACCAATCAGAGCACTGCAAATTATTACCCTCTACAGTAATTCATGCAGAGAGAGGTCAGCACCAATCTGGGTCAATCAAGGTCAAAACATTTGTTGGAAATTTACCAAGGAAAGAGGTTCTCTCTCCACTGGGTCAGTCAGCCAGGAGACTGAGAAGCCAGAGCTCCTGATGGCTGCCAAGGAGGGGGAGCCAGCCCGAGAGGAAAACCAGGAAAGAGGAGAGCAGTGCCAAACATGTACACTAAAGCAGTCCTAAGAAGCCCCTAGATTCAGCTGGGCCTGAAGCCAGTCCCACCTCTACCTTTATAATTACCTTAGCCAGTGTTTTTCCTTTTCTAGCACAGTTTGATTTAGGTTGTGTCACTTGCCACCTTAGAAGTTGTATGAGATACATAACTTGTGACTGATATGCAGTAGGTATTCAATAAGTGTTTATTCTAAAATAAGACCTTGGTGAGCAAAAAAGAGCCAATGTCAAGAGATGACATCTTATGCAATTCCATTTATATAATATGCTTGTAGAATCACTGAGATTGTAAGCAGATCAGTGATGGGAGCGCTAGGGGTGATGGAGGGATGGAGATAGATCCATCTGTGAACAACTCTAGGGTCGGTTTTCTGGTAATGGATCAGTTCTGTACCTTGATGGCTGTGGTGGTTTCACAAATCTCCACAGGTGACAGATGGCATAGAATGTATACACACATTGTACTAGTGCCAGTTGCCTGGCCTCGTGTCATACCAGAGTTCAGCTGTAACCACTGGGGAAACCCAGGGACTCCTCTGGGACTTTTCTGTGCTATCTTCTGAACTTCCTGAGAATCTATATTAGTTTCCAAATCAAAAGTTAAAAAGAAAAAGTTCTTTGTAAACAGTCACAACTCAGAAGTTCTTGAATCCCACAACGTAGAAACATGGGCATGGAAGTCAGATGGACCCAAGCTCAAATTACAGCATGGCCGCTTCCCAGCTGAGGCCAGTCACTTCTCCTCGGTGGCTCTTGGCGTCCTCATGTGTGGGGCTCTTTGGTGTCTCCCATATTGTGACTATTGGAAGAGAGTGAAACAAAGGCTTCCATCTGCCTAGCTTAGTGCCCACCATATGGTAGACAGTAAACATTAGCCAATAGGAGTACAGGATATAAATACAGGGCTTAACGAGGAGGCCTTGTGGTTTAGGGGATAAGGTCAGGCTCTGGAGCCAGCTTCCCTGGGTTGAATTCTGGCTCTACTGATCCTTTGCTGTGTGACCCGAGGTGGTTGACTTCGCTGGTCCTCATTTTCCCATCTATACTGTGGAAAAAATAGTGACGATTATAGGCTAGTTTGGGGAATTCAACAGGCTAATGCCCCTAAAGTCCTTAGGGCAGTGCCTGGTACTAGGCAAGGATGGTAGGGAGCCTGACTCCGTAGTGGAATACGAGACCTTCGGCCGTGCAGTGTGGTCTCTAGCAGAGTTACCCTGGGGAAGCCCCCTTGAAGGTTTCCCTCTAAGATCCCGCAGCCAATAGAAGCCTTACGCTGGCCAAGCAGCAAATCTTGTCCTATGTAGAAGGAAGGTGGAGGGCACTCCTGCTCACAGAACTCGGGCCCCTGCCTCTCTCAACTCTGTCCTTCATGAGAAGTGAGCCCAAACCTGAACTGTACTCTGTGCAGAACGGACTTGAGGGACCATCCTCCAGGCAGCAAAGAAGGAATCTGGTGGTCTTGGTCAGTGAAAAAGATAATAGGACAGTAGGGACTTGGGGAGGGCTCAGACGTGATTGGAGAAGTTCCTCTGTCCCCAAACATGAATTTCATGGTTCTGTCACAGTTAGAGATGCCTGAAATTCTGCTGTCACCAAGCCTATCCCTTAGGGTAAACAATGCCCACTCCTGTGTTCTGTTTCTCTTTTCAAAACTAGAGGAACAACACATCAAGCTACAAATGTATGCATTAACTTACCGCTGGGTTGGGGTGCGGCAGGCTAACGGCAGACCGAGGCGGCCGGGAACCCGGAAGGAAGGATACTGGAGCCCAGCCGGCTCTTGCTGATGAGCTATTTCACGGCCTCCCTCACTGGCCTCCTTGATGTGGATCCATCTGAATCGTTTCAGGGCTGCAGCCTTTTCACAGTGTAGCTCTGAGCCCAGCTGCACGGGGTCCCTGAACCGACAGGAGGTTGGCTCCTGGAAATGCCTAACAGCAAGGTGAGTGTGTGGGGCTATGCCAACTACGCTGGGTGGTAAATGGCCCAGCTTGACAACCCGTTACCTGCTGGGATGATGGAACATGCTGGAGTTTAAAAATCCCCACCCTGGACTCTGCACGTATGAAAAGGCCATCTCAATTTCAAATGAGCTAGTAATTGGGTAGGATAGGATAGGAAAGGCTTTATTAAGTAGCAGCTGAGAATAAACCACACTGGCTTCAGGAGATAAGGAATCTTTAGTTCATAGAGTAGTCTAGTTTCAGGTGTGGCTGGATCCAGGACTCCCTTTCTAGTTGTTCCTGAGATGATATGCTTCCTGTTTAACGTGGTAGGGAGAGCACACGTGGCCAGGCATTTTGGACAAAAGTCCTAATTCCTTCAAATTGGTTTGGCTCAGGCCAATGCCTAGTCTTTAAACCATACACTGTGGCCAGGAGAATGGGATACACTGAGGTCCAAGGGAGGGGAGGAGAGGCAGTCATTCTATCCAAGCCTCACAGAATTCAGGGGCCCTGGGCAAGGCCAGGCTGGCTAGGGTGGGCCTGCATTCCCAGGCTTTCCCCAGTCCTCTCCTCTCTACAGTCTGTGGCAGGGAGGGGCTCTTCTCTCCATCTGACAGATGAGAACACTGAGGTACAGTGATGTGCTTGAGAAGGATCCCAGCTTACCTCCCTTTTTTTTTTTTTTTTTTCTAGTTTCTTTCTCACCATTCCCAATCTAGCTGGTTCTGACCTAGTGGTGGGGAGCCAGTTCCTCACCCTGCTCCCGATATCCCAGAGCACCGACACTCCTAGATATGAGGCTGGGTAAAGAGTGTATTTAGTTGTCTCTGGTCTTCTTTAGGTTGTGCCCAAGGTTACACAGCTGTGATCAGCAGAACGAAGACTAGATTCTGGGTCTGCCATTGTCACTAACCCCCAACTGCCCTTCGGCTTGGAACCTGCTCTGACCTGTGTGGCTCTGGTTTCCACCTGCTTTAGCCTCAGCTTCTCACTTTCCATGGCAAGGGTGACTCCCAGGGCCTCCCATGCTGGGGGCAGCGCTGCAGGTCCCTGCAGCTCCAGCTCATTGGCCGACGCGCAGCCCTCGGCCACGTCTCCACCCGCAGCTCTGTGTGCGGAGCTTACTCCTCTGCGTCATTTTCTTCTGTGTTAATTGCTTTGTTGTAATTCTTTAGAAGCAATTTTTGCCCGTTATTTTATTTCTGCAGTCAACATCTCCAGTTAATTGTCTAGCTCTTGAAAGTTCTCCCATAAGTTGCCCTGAGAACCCTTCCAGTTTAACCACTGCATGCAACCATGGCATCTCTGGCAACAGGCCACTCAATCACACCTACTGCCTCCAAGACACTTTGAACACTTTGGTTACACTTGACTTTCATAATAACTTTACGAAAGTAGCCTCATTTCATAAAGAGGAGAATTTGAGGCTTAAAGAGGGAAAGCCAGTTGTTCCAGGGCTTTGGCATGGGCGGAGCTGGGATTTGAACCTTAAATACCAGCCACCCTTGGGAGCCAACAGGGGAGAGCTTGTGGTGGCTTCTGGCTCCCAGGTGCACACTGGTCCTGCTGGAGGGAACCTGGGGTCACTCTGGACCTACCCCTGATGATTCTTTGATCCTGTCCCTGTATCTTGCTCTGAGAAACCTCCCTGGAATGTGGGAGGGAGTGAAATCCAGGATCTCTGCAATCCATGCACAGCCAGGGGAAAAGACAGTGGCAGTTACAGTTATATATATATATATATATATATATATATATATATATAATCCAACACCAACTACATTTGCAGAGAAATAAAAAATGATTTCAAGTTCTATTTTCCTGTCTCGCTCAGCACATCCCCTGGTGCTATTTTATCTAGTAAATAGGAGGCCTAGTTGTTATTCTCAATTATGATATTAATTCTCTGAGTGACCCTGGGCTACTTTCCTCCCTTCTCACAGCCCGTTTCTGTATCTATCACACTCGCTCAAGGACAAATAGATGTTCTTGCAGGAAGGAAGCTCCCTGTGCCTGAAGGTGCCTGGGCCTTCATTACCCAGTAGGCACTGCAGGGGAGGGGGCAAGGTGGTCAGCCAGGAGTGGACAAGCGAGGGCTTCAGGCACCTGCTTTTATTCTTGCTCTCTTCTTTCTCAACCTCAGACCGCCCCCTCCTAATTGCTTTTGTGTTTGTCGGCTTCACAGCGTCTCTCTGCCAACCTTTCTGTCCTGTCCTGCTGGATTCTGGCCCCAGCGCTGGGGAAAGCATGGAAGCAAATTCCCAGCTGGGCATCAGCTTCTACCATCGCGTGGCTGGTCTGATATTATTTTTCTATTTTTCCAGCTCTCTCCCCTCCTCGGAGGACAAGGTTGCAGGAGTAATTGGCCTCACATTTGTTCACCTCAGCACTCAACCGCCCTCTCCCTGTGGCTCTCCCTCTGCCTCCTCCATCCCACTGTGGCTTCCTAAGCCATCTGGAATTGGTCCCACAATTCCCCTCGCCCCTAAACATGTGAGCTAGAGAAGGCCAGTTTGGGCTCCATGTGGGAGGCCCAAGCTTCCCACCTACACGGGCAACTGGATTCAAAAAATAGCTTATCAGTAACAAAGAGGAAAAAAATCCCAAATAATAAGCTGCAGAGACCCTAGGCTGAAGATCTGCAAATACAGATGAGAACAAGTCCCAGATGAAAAATTCTAATGATTTTTGTTCTTGTTCAGAACTGAAGACTAATTTTAAAATATTGGTCTTCAGGAAAGAAAGGGTCTAGTGCAGGCAGGAGCTGAGTTCTAGCCTGTGGGAGACAGAGTAAGGCAGCCTGGGAGATTCTGAGCACTCCCATGTGCCAAGCCCAGCATCCCCTTTCCCCCAAAGTCCCTCAAGGACTCCAGGGACAGACAGCCCTGACAGGCAGGCAGCAAGCCTTATCTTTTGTTGTTGTTCTTAATGAAGAAGGAAATCGAAGCTTCCCAGGATGGTTGCTTCCAGGCAGGTCTGTGAGGGGCCAAGGCCCCTGCCTGGGACTTTCTGCAGAACCAGGTAGAGGCCCCTACAGGTAAGAGATTTTTATAGCTTAGGGAGGACTTTGGGTCAGATTTGTACCTAATCCTCTCCTGAAACCCAAAGTTAATAGTCAAAATATTTAACCACCCAAGAGACCACTAGGGATAGAGTCAGCCACAGGCATTAGGCAGTTCCAGGTGGCCCTCTAGGCTGGGGGAAGCCAGAGTGGCTGAGACACGGGATCTGAGGAGCCCTGGTGGCCACAGAACGGGTACTCACCCCCTGGAATAGAAGTGTCCTGACCTTTCAGCAACTGACTTGCACCACTACGTGCCCTGAAGATTGTTGATGCTGCTTCTGGCTGTGGACCCAGCACACACTCAGCCTTGAGCTGAGCTTTTGTAACAAACAGACCAACATCTGTCCATCAAACAGTGAAGAGTGCCACCGCGGCCCTCTCAACCTCAGTCTCTTTCAGGAACAACCTTTGGAGCAGCTTTGAAGTACCATGCACAGGAGAGCATCCTTTCTTGGAGTCCCGTCTGACATGTGGTGGCAAAAATGGGACAACCTAATGGGAGTTCACACCCAACCCCAGAGGGACTGGAAGGACCTCTCCTCTGAGTCCTGGTTGTCTCCACTTGAGTTTTCAACCAGCTCTGTCCCACACGCATGCCACAGCATGTGTCACCACTCTGGGGACCACATCACCTTCTTGGTGGCCCTGGCCAGGTGCAGGGATTACAGGCAAAAATCCTGAACATGATCTCATGTCTTGGCTTCTTCCTGTTGGATCAGAAAGCCACGCAGAGCACTTTCAGATTCCATCGACTGACAGCAGCCACAGCATGGCAGACATTGACAGTCCCAGTTCAGAGAAGACAGGGGGGGAACTGAGTTGGACATGAGAGTGCACATGATTCTGGAGCAAATATTAGACTAGTGGCTCCTCTGGTCTCTGGCCAGGACGATGTCCCCTTCCTAGTCCTGCACCTGTCTCACCTGGTAGGGTTTGTTAAACATGCAGATTCTGGGCCCCATTTCACATCTGCCCAATGACAGTCACCAGAGACAGAGCCATGAAAATGACATTGAAAACAAGGACTCCAGCAATTCTTTTATTTCAAAACATACTTTAGACAGACATGTCACATTTCTGGAGACAGACCGCCCCTTGACTTTCTCCTCTCCTGCCCCATCACTGGGTTTGAGCCACTTAACAGCTGTGGGAGATGGCTGGTTGTTTCACATCCCTGTCTCAGTTGCCACATCTATGAAATGGGAACAAAGCAGAACCCATCTCCTCTGTCAGACCCCTCTGAGTCCTGCTTCCAAGAGAGTAGAAGGAGTCCTGCCCCCGGGTGCTCAAGAGCAGCGCAGATAGCGGCTGTCACAGATAAAAGCCTGTCCCTGCCTCACCCCATCTGCACCCTGTACCAGGTGGTAACATTTGTCAGGAGCAGGAAGGGGCTCTGTAGCTCCAGTCCTGGGCAAGTGGGTTCTCCACATGGGAACACAGGTCTTTTCCAGACAGGCAAGGCTCTGTTCCCATGGGGTCAGGATCCAGACGATAAAATAATAAACAAGTCAGTGAAATAAACAGCAGGCAAGAAAAGCTGGGACTGATGGAAAATGACAGCTGGCGGGACTGGCAGTCCCTGAGGGATTGGCATTTGAGCTGAGACCTGAATGTCAAGTTATTGACCTAGTGTAAAGAACACCGAGCATCCCAGGCAAAGTGAACAGCAAGTGCAAAGGTCCTGGGCAAGAATGGGTATAGATTCCTAAGGAAAAGAAAAATAGCTGATGTGGCAGGACAGAGAAGCCGTGTGAGAAGACAAGGCCAGAGAGATCAGCAGCAAGCAGATTTGTGGGGCTGTGGGGTTTAAGTGTGATGGGAAATTTATCACAGCTGGGAGAATTAAATGGGGTAAGTGAAGGCCAGTACCTGGGCCAGGTGGCTGCTAGGTGAGTGTTCTCCGTGCTCTCACCCCACCATAGCTTCGCCTCGGCTGTTACATTATGGTCATGTAGAAACTTGAGGTCTCACATCCCATGAGGAATGGGCGCAGTGTGGTTGCTGGGTCCCCCTCAGATGTCAGGATGTGTTTGTTTTGATCTCTGGATTTCCTTTTATTTATTTATTTATTTTTGAGACAGGGTCTCGCTCTGTAGCCCAGGCTGGTCCTGAACTCATGATGGAGCCCAGGCTGGCCTTGGACTCATGGCAATCCTCCTACCTCAGCCTCCCGAGTGCTGGGATTACAGACGTGCGCCACCACGCCCAGCTTATGTGGTGCTGAGGGATCGAACTCAGGTACTTAGCACTTGTCAGGCGAGCACTTTACCTGCTGAGCCATTCCTCCAGCCCAGATCTCTGGCTTTCCTGCTCCATGTCTACAGGGTGACAGTAAGACGTTACCCTTTCTTTCTTTCGTTTCCATAATTCTAAAACAGCCAGAGCTGTTCAGGGCTCTGAGGTCCTCGAATTTGGTACCCTAGAGAAGGACGGAGCCTGGTCCTTCTGAGTTTCTGACCCTCTCCCCTTCTGCTCCTGGTGGGGCCTTGTGAGGCCTGCTGGCCTCTCCTCTGAGAGTGGATGGACCAGATACTCACCTACGGGGCACTCTGACCCTCTGCAGAAGCCAGGCTCTGGGGACCAGAAGGGGCTGTGGGCTGCAGGGAGCAAGAGCGGGAAGAAAGCAGGCAGAGACAGAGCGGGGAGGGAGGGTGACTGTTGCCATGGAGGGAGCTGCAAGGTATTCTGGGATCTGCATTCTCACTGCAGAGGACCGAAGTTGGGGGGGGGGGGGAGGTGGCTGGGAGGTGATGGGAAAGCCAGTGTCATTCCTTTGTCCTTGGCGCTTTCCCACTTGCTTTCCAGCAGACAACCAGGGGTCCCCTGCGTCCAGGGCTGGCCCCTCGCAGCAGGCCTGGCCACCCACCCCAGCTGGGCCTCCCTTGGTGAGCCCCTCCCAGTCCTGCCGGTCTGCCTCATGTACAGAAGGCAGCCAGTGGCCCCTTTCCAGGAGGCCTGTTTACCAGCACGACAGCAGCAAATTAGTGCTCTTAAAAGGCATTCAGCATTTATCCCGGCAAACATACTCACGGCAAAGGGGGCCTGTGATGCCTTTTCCCCAGAATCTGCTGAAATGGGGTTTGCTGTGCATCTTAATCGACTTCCTCCCACCCACATTAAATGCATTTAATCTACTCTTGCAAATGGCTAATTTTGAAAATCCGCTTATCAGAATTAGGTCCTCAACATCCATATTTATTTACTTTTCATTTTCATAATCTCTCCCCCCACCCCACACATCATGTGTGTGACTGAGCTCTGTTTTCTTTTGTCTGGCTCTATCTCACAAATCCCAGGGGCTGGGGCAAGGGCTCAGGGCCAGGTGAGGAGTAAATTGGAAACAGGAACATGGCAGGGATATAAGGGACAGGCTGAGGAATTCACTTCAGGGATCAGAAGGCTAGGCTGCACCCAAGGGAGCAGCTTTCGGGTGATTACAAAAAGCTGAGACTTGAGCAGAATATAGTTAAGAAGATGAGCTGTCTTGATGGAACCTAGATTGGGGTATGGTTGGTTGGCCGTTTATCTATGCTGAGAATTGAACCCTAGGCCTCACACATACTTCCAGGCACGCTACCACTGAGCTATGTCTACAGCCCCATGGTTCTGTTTTATCCCAGAGAACCAGCAGCCGTTCCGGAAACACGCAAGGAAGTAGCTGGGATCAACTGTTATTCACCAGTTCCTATGTGGGACTAAATTTCATGCTAATTGTTCTATGTACATACACCATTCCTGATGCTCATGCCAACTTGGCTGGGTGAGTAGGAACTGCACTTTACGGATAGGAGAACTTGTGCCATGATCCAAACAGAAGTTCACGTCCAAGTTGCACATCCTTCCCCTCCACATCGTCTTGTCAAGTGTGTGAGGGATGATTTCTCCACTTGAGTGTGTTTGTGCAGAACGCAGCCTGTGAGAAACACAGGCTCGGTGGAAAGAGGGGCTTTTCAGAAGCCGGAGAGCGGCTTGCCTGGTTCCAGCCTGTGTGACGGGCAGCATAGCTTCGCGTGCGGCCTGCCTAGCCAGATTACAGACTCTGCAAGCCTGATAAGAGCTGTATGAGCTGCGAAGGGGGCGAGGCCAGCCGACCTCCGCGGGATGTGGCCTCTCATTGTGGCTGACCACTCCCTTATGCGCGAGGTATCTGGAATATACTTAGTACAGAAAAAAACCCCGCCGAATTTGTTTTTAATTTCCTTCTGGTACTGACTGGGCACGTCCTACAGACCAAATGATGTTCTATAGGATCCCAGGATAGAAAGATGGAGCAAATACATTTCTAGCCATGGGAAAAAGCTCACAGTTAGTGGATTTTAAAAGAAAGGCTCAGAACAACAGTCTTAACACATATATTTGGGACAACTTTATTCTCTTAAAGAATAGCTAAGCCATTTTGTAGCCACTGGAAACCAAAGGGTGCCAGCAGAAAGGAGGGGACTCTCAGATCGAATGGGAATTTCTAAAGCATGAGACATTTCTTACATCTTGGCGGGGGAGAGTAAGGCTGACTGTCAGCACACCTGAGCTCGAGCTGCTGTTGTGCCATGTTTACTAAACAAACCCCAGCAAACTGGAGTCTCAGTGCCCTCCTCCGTAAAATAGGTATTGTAGAAAGTATCTGCCCACAGAATTGAGAAGATTTAAGTCGAAACTGTGCATGGTATTTTCAGTGTTGCATTTAGCAAGGCCATACATCTACTGACCAAATAGCAAGCATTACTACGGGACTAGGTTTGTCACTCAGTGGTAGAGCTCTTACCTAGCATGTCCAAGGCTGCCCCAGGTTCTATTTTATTCAACACTAGAAGAAAAAAAAAACAAAGAAAAAAAGGTAAATATTGATATGTACATTAATTTACTCAATCAAATTCAGGAAATAGGATTTGAAGATAAAGAAATAAACACTGATCAACTGTTTTCCACCATCAAAAGCACACTTGTAAAGCATCTGGAAAGCTAATTAAACAATACTATTCCCTCCCAGCCCTGGTGCCAGGTGCTAGGTGAATAGCAAGGCACTCTAAAGATTTTCCCAGGTTGGGACACTTCTTCATTTCTCCAGCTCCATTTTTTCCCCCTTTCAACTTTCTGCTTCTCTAGAATCGAGTGATGTCTTCAGGATACACCAAAGTATTATAACCTGCACATGGCCCTTGGGTCTCTCCCACTCTCCCACCTGACCTCCTTACGAAGGACAGAGCATCTCCTGACCCAGGTGAGAGGTGTGCGGGCAGTGTCTATAGGAAGGGAAGCCCGAGGAGCCTGTGTCTGTGGACACACAGAAGAAGCAGGCAGGCGGGACCGCAGGGACACCCGTGGGCGTAGCCATGGGGATGTGCAAATTAACTAGCCTGTATGTGCACGGGACCCAGAGTGTGGGAGGGGGGTGGCTGGAAGGAGTGCCATGATCAGGACAAGGGATTCCTTCAGCACCCCCTACAGTGAGGGTCCCTCCCTTCTGAGCATCCGATGGGCTCATGTTCTCTACTACAAGGCCTAAAGAGAGAAACTGTAGGAGAGTGGGTGGAAGGTGGGGCCACTGAGTCATGGCAGGGCGCTCTTGAGAGGTGCATGTTTCTGGGGTGTGTGTGTGTGTGTGTGTGTGTGTGTGTGTATTGGCTTTGGAGGTAGGCAAGGTAGAAGCACTGCACGAACACCAAAAGAATGACCCAGCTCAGAAGGATTCTGCAAGCAGTATGCAGGGCTGCACACACGGGGCAAAGCAACTGAGACTGCAGAGGGAGAATGAGGCAAACCCACAGAGAAGATGCAACTTAGCTCTGGAACTGAGGGGCTGCAGGACTCAGGAAAGGGAGAGGGTAGGGTGGGGTGAGGATCCGCTCTGATGGCACTGTGTGAATACCAGGTATTTATAGTAGTATCTGCTGGTTTTGAAAGCTGAGTCAAGCTGCATTTAAAATACAAGGTTACATTCTGGTAGAAAGAATCAGGTCCCTCATTTGTAGATAGCACAAGCGCTCCAGAAGGAGGATCTCCGTGCGGGGGTGACAGCTGGAGAGCAGGCTCTGGCTGGGACATTCCCTCCCCCGGTATTTCGTATCTCTAGAGTCTTCAGTTCCTGTCCCTAGGACCGTGGAATTTTCCTGAGATGCAACTTCCCGCGCTAAATCTCTGGCTCAAGCAAAATAAAAGGTCCTCTTCTGGATTCCTTGAGCACAGCTGAGTAGGGTTGAAAATTAAAAACAAAACAAAACAAAACCTTGCCTGCATGTTTGTGTGCCCACAGACACACACAGACTCTCTCTCTCTCTCTCTCTCTCTCTCTCTCTCCTCTGCCTGTCATTTGGGCCTTTGGGAGTTCTAAGAGCATCTTTCTGCGATTCATTCCACCACTTATATTTATTGGTTAGGTCATTTTTGGTTGTGAGTGACAGAAACCACAACCTAAACTGGCTTATGCACGAAAGGAACTATTTTGGCTCAAGCAACTGCAAGTCCCAGGGTAGCCTTCAGGAGCAGCTAGACTCAGATTCAACGGGGCCTTTGGATCCAGTCTGTCTCTCTCTCTGGGGTCTGCCTTCTGCTGGTCTGGCTTCAATCTCAAGCTTCACTTGGGGGCTGTCGGGAGCTCTGAGCTCCCCCCTGTGGTGGCAGGACAACTGCTGCACCTCACTCTCCCTCCTGCTGGGGTCAACTTCATGAAGGGGAGGGGTAGGCAGTCCTGGATGCCTCGCTAGAGCTGAGGCAGCTACCCCTCTGCAGACCAGTCACCCCACCTGGGATACAGAACAAGCAGGATGGCTGCAGTCCCAGTCACCGCCCACTCCCGGAGCCCAAGGGAGTGTGAGAATCTGTTACTGAGAGGGTGAGTGGATGGTGGGCAGTGAAACCTCAGATGTCCCCTGCAGCTACAGAGGAGGCTACCTGGGATGCTGGACACATGGGCTGCCATCCTGGTCCTGTAGCCTCTCTTGTCACACTCCTCGCTGGCTAGGCAGGCGGGTGCCCAGCCGGCATGTGGGACTCCTGGGGAACACAGTGAAGAGAGGCAGACTGAAGGGAGCCCAAGGGACAGGAGAGCAGCCCCAGTGGCTGCGGTGGCCATTTGTCATTTTCTGGTGGCTGATTTTCCACTCTGTTCATGGTCCTCACCTCAAACTCTCCCTCTGTATCTGGTGACTCAGGCATCAGGCTTAGGGCAGAAGTGAAGGCCCAGATTCCTATTCCAGGGCCAGATGCAGCCCAGACTGGGTCCTGGGACTGGCGCTTTCCTGTCAGATGCCTGTTTCCAGGACCATGACTCTCACTTACGTATCTCAGGGACCAGGTATGGGAAAAGGCAGTACCCCCACCCCCAACCCCCAGCTCTGACAGTGGAGTAGCCACGTACTGGTCAGCAACGTGGCTAACATACCTCCTGACACATTTACAAAGTCCAAGCTTCCCTCAGGCCAGGGCCAGCTTCCTCCTAGGGCTCCTACTCTGTCTACCCCAGACCTGGCCTAAGAGGAGGCTATGCTCAGCCCCAATGGGCAGAGGATCTCACAAGACCTGTGCCTATCCTCGGACTTCTAGTCCTCAGCCAGATCCCAGTGGGGGTGGCCGCTCTTGGACACAGTACTGCTTTCATGGCCAAGGCCAGGAGAGCCTCTCCCAAAGAGCATCACTTCTCTGGACCCTCCCAACAGTCCTTGCTTCCGGTGAGGAATAAGTTCATCCCTGACTCACTGGTAGGAACTTGGCAAGTAGCTCGGTGAGTAAGTTCACTCACACCGAAGTGTTAATCAGTATGTTTATCTCGCTCTAACCGCCCCTGCACTGGCCAAATTTCTTCTCCTTGCCCTGAGGTGTCTTTCCTCTCCAGCCTCCACAGTCAATATGAGTCACTTGCTGCAGAGTCAGACATCCAGGCTGCCACGCCTGGCTCAAAAAGCCACTGGAGGAAGATGCTGATGGGCATGGGGCTTATAACCGGAGACAACGTGCCCAGCTGAGGCTGGGGGCGGTTGGAGGCAAGGGGAGCTGAGGTCTAATGATGTAAAGATGTCAGGTGCCTCCCTTCCCCACCACTCCCTTCTAGGGGCACCTTTCCTTTTAGGAGCACCACTAGGTCACCGTGTGGAAGCAGAGCAGCTCTGGTGGCCTCAGAGTCCTAGTGGTCACAAATGGTCATGGTCACCTTGTTCTCCATGAGTGCCCCGGACAGGAGTGATGCTGTGTGAGCTCCAGGAATTACAGTGCACACCTGACTCGGACATCCCCTAGCATGGAGGGCGAGGACAGTGGTGCAAGTAGAAAGACTTGCCTTGCTCCAGGCCACGAGGGAACTCTAGTCACACAAGGCCTAGGGGCATTTTGGTAAACAGAGGACCAAATCTACAGTGGCAGTCGCATGAGAGGATAATAGAACTGAAAAGTCCCTCCCACCTGGTGACATTGTAGCTGGTAGCCTTTTGTCCTAGCATAGCGTATTACTCACGCACTTGTAGTGATGCTGCTATACAAACCTACTGCACTGCAGCCATATAAAAGTAGAGCACATACAATTACCCAAATGCAGTGCGCAGTACTTGATAGTGATAACGAACGACGATGCTTATGTTTATGTATTTACTAGCCGTCACTTTTTAGATGAGATTGGGTGCATTCAGGGTGGTATGGCTATAAGACATATTGTTAGAAAGTTTAGAAAGAACAGCATGGTGCATCAAGCTCATATGGTCCAGAAAGCATTTCCAGAAGCTCCCAATCCAGGGATGTTCGAGTCTGCCCCTCGAGTCTCTCAGAGCTGTGCCCAGTTTCCTCAACGATTCCAACTTGACCACCAGACACTAAGCTCCCCACTGATGGTCTGGCTCATCCCTGACAGTGCCAGGCTTAACAGAAAACCATTTCTCTGTACATCGTCATTACTATTTTCTGAAGAACTGTCTGCCCCCCAAAGACAAAACATGGCAAGTTAGTTCCTATTTGGCATAAAGATTATGCAACTGCTCACATACACGACTTGCATTTGTTTTGTCAAAAAACAGAATTAAATCTTTTCACATGTTACAGTTAAAAGGACCCAATAATGTATTGCAGTGGTCATTTCTATTATAAAAACAGCTTTAAAGTGTTCTCTCTCTCTCTCTCTCTCCTCTCTCTCTCTCTCTCTCTCTCTCTCTTTACCTAGCGCTCACTTTAAGTGTGTTCCATTTGGACTTAGTAATTTACCTGAGGGCTTCCACTGTATCTCCACTCTCAGAGTCATGCAGTAGCTCTGGGCTAAAGGCCATAACCAACCTCAGAAGAAGATGGAGAAAGGCTTTTGTCATAGGGTGCCCCTTCTGAATGGGAAGAATTCCCAGAGACCTCAGGCAGAAGCGGCAGTGAGCTGGCTTCTGTTGGGGCCATCTTAAACCACCTTTCATTAAAGGAAACAAATATTTCTGCACAAAACAACCAGCAACCTCAACGGAGGAGAAGTTTTTGCGCATGTATACCTGTTGGCAATAACCTGGCAATCACAAGCAACATTTGAATAGCTCTAGGGCCAACTTTCCCAGTCCGGGAGCAGAGATTCTGGGTTTTCTGGATGCCTGTTGCTCATTCTTGCCACCAGGCGTGAGGTTTTACCTCAGGGCTGCTCAGGAGGTATGGAGGGGCATGCAGAAATCAGTATAAATTATAATAGTTATTTGTTTTGTTCATCTATATCAGAAAAAATATTTTAGTACAGCAAACCTGTGATTTCACGCATGTCATTATTCAGGTTGAGGAGAGAGCAGATAATTAAATTAAAAACAAGTGATACCATTTACTGAAAACATATAAGTGAAAAAGAATCCATGCAGTACATGGATATAGCAAAAATCATAAGTATGTTGTGCGAACGACAAGTTTGGGGATGCATCTTCGCTTTTTGTCACCATGGTCCTTGTGTAAAAGCACATGCCCACTCTGAGCTCTCTGCTCCTGTCTCTGTGACTGTGATCCAGGCTTCTGAAGCCCATAAACAGCCAGAAAGCAGGGAATTATAAATATTTACAGCACAGGATGGAGTTAGGGTGCAGAATAGAATTATTTTTGCTTCAATAACACCATAAAAATTTTGGTCTCATCTACAAAGTAGAAATCATCAGGCCATGAATTGTAGATCAAAAGGAAATTTTGAGTACCTAAGATAAAGTTCAGCCCTCTCACCCACTTCACAGGTGAGGAAACTGAGTCCCAGGGATGAAGGAGACTTGCCTAGGGTTATACAGAAAGTTAGAAGTGGCCCCGGAAAGCTCTTTTTAGATCAAAGACCAAAACAAAACAAAACAAAAAAACCCCAAGTTCCTGGATATGTAACAAATGGCTACAAACCAGTAAGAAGAACGATCTAGTAGAAAAACGGGAAAAGGTTTTCAAAGAAAACACAAACACCACTTAAATATCAGAGAAGATGCTCAACCTGATGCATAAAGAGAGAAATGCAAATTAAAATTATATTGACACATCTGCTTCTAGTGATGACAGACTAGCTTGTATCAGACCAATTGTCCTGCTGGGAACAATTAGGAAAACTGAATAGAAAATCACAAAAACAACTGTTTGAAGATACTGGAGAGCTACCAAGGCTCTGGATCCCATGGCGAGGGGAGCCTGATACTTGTAGTGTGGAATTTGCTAGCTCCAAAGCAATGGTTGAAAGGCTGAGGGTGTTGGCAACATCATGGGCCTGCCGCGAATTAAAGTTCAAAGGCTCTAAAGACACTTACGCTCATAGCAGCATCGTTCATACCAGCTGAAAGGTGCAAGCAGCAGGAGGAACCAGACAAAATGTGGTACATACTTCCAAGGGAATATTACTCGACTTTAAAAAGGAAAGAAGTTCTGATACATAATATGACAAAGGGGAATGTTGGGAACACAATGCTAAGTGGAACAAGCTAGACCCACGAGGACAGATACTGTGTGATTCTGCTTCTGTGAGACACGTAGCGTAGTCCAAGCCATAGAGACAGAAAGTAGAACGGTGGCTGGTTGTCTGGCTGGAGGAGGGGGTAAAGGGAGTACTTAATAGGTACAGAGCTCCAGCTGGGGAGGATGGAGAAGTTCTGGAGGTGGGTGGTGGTGATGATAAGCATCACTGGCATGAAAACACTTACTGCCACGGAGCTGTGTGCTTCAACTGGTGCAGGTGGTTAATTTTATGCTATGTGCATTTCAGCACAATTTTTAAAAAGAAGAAAAGACCCTGGTGAACAGCACAGGCTTTCATTTGTGACCTCACAGGGCTGTACCTAGGAGCAAGGGAACCTGAGCTAAAACAGCCCTTACAAGGACAGCCCCATTTCAAGTCATCTTAATTACTAATTGGATAAATACAACTTGAGATTACTAGTGAGTAAAGGTAAACTGTCCCTGGAAGCAGATAATAACATCCAGAGCCTTAACTATTCTTTTCCATGTTCACCTATTATGTTGGATACACTGTAACAACAATAGCAAAAACAACCAGAAATAAAATGATGCTACAAAAATGCAACAGTAAAATAATAATTAGAAGTATATTCACAGGGATCCAGGATTTGAGGTACAAGAAGTGAACTTTAAAATAACTGTAATTATGGGCTAGAGGAATAGCACAGAGGTTAAAGTCCTTGTCTAGAAAGCTCAAGGTTCTGAGTTCGATTCCCCAGCACCACATATGCTGGTGGGATCCCAGGACTCGAGAGGCCGAGGCAGGAGGATTGCTGTGAATCCAAGACCAGCCTGGACTCTATAGTAAGTTCAGGACCAGCCTGGACTACAGAGCGAGATCTTGTCTCAAAAAAAGGCCTGTAATTAATATATTTGAAAAGCTAGATGACAAGAAATTTTTTCAGCAGAGAACTGGAAAGTATAAAAAAAGAAAATCAAATGGAAATTCTAAAAATGAAAAAAAGGGATGATAAATTTGACAGAAAATGTGCAAGATCTGCACATGTAAAACTTAACACATTGCTGAGAGAAATTAAAGGGGATATAAATAAACAGAGAAATATATTGTGTTTGTGGGTTGGAAGATTCAATGTGGTTAAGATGTCAACTCTTTCCAAATTAATGTACAAATTCAATGCCAGATTTTTTTGGTAGAGATTGACAAGCACTTTCTAAAACTTTAAATACAAAGTATCTAGAATAGTCAAACATTTTGAAAAAGAAGAATACATTAGGGAGTTTACACTACCTGCCTACAAGACTTATGGTAAAGCTGCCCAGACAGTGTGGTGTTGGAGTAAAGATAGACAAGCCGGTCAATGGAACCAAAGAATAATTCAAGAAATAGACCCCAACGATAGCTGATTTCTTGAAAAAGATACTATAGTAGTTAATGAGGAAACTAATCTTTTCAAGAAATGGTTCTGGGATGTTTGGATAAAAACTAAATATAAAATTTAAAAAACCTTGACATTATCTCATACCATAGACAAAAATTAAATGATCTATGATGTTTGAAATTAGAATCTATGATCCTAATAAAATAAGCATAAAAACTGAGTGTATCATCCTTGAAATAGATCAGAGACTTAAATGTAAAAGCTAAAATTATAAGGTTTCTTTCTAGAAGAGAATCTCAGTGCTTTTGGATTTGGTAAAGATGTCTTGGATATGACAAAAAACATAAACTATTAAAGAACAAATTAAAAATTGGTCCTCATTAAGCTTGAAATGTTTACCCTTCAAAAGACAATATTCTGTTTGCCAATGCCTTAAACATACACTTGCCATATGATAGCAATCCTATTCCTAGAAGAAAGGACACATCCACACAACAATTGCATGTAAGTGTTCATAGCAGCATTTTTTGTAATAGCCCAAAACTTGAAACACTCCAACTGTTCATCAAATGGTAGATACATAAGCACAGTGTGACATATACATACTATAGAATACAACTCAGCAGCAAAGAGCGATTCATTATTGATAAACGCCAAAGGGTAGATGAAACTAAAAAAAGTACACTAAGCTAAAAAAGCAACACACACACACACACACACACTATGTATGTGTGTATATATATATATATAAAATGTTTTAATTTACATGAAATATCTAGAAAACGCAAACTATAAATGTAGCAAATATACTGATTGTCTGGGGCACATGCTAAAAGTGGGTATAAGCAGGGACAAGAGGATTTGGGGAGATGAGGGAGTATTCTAAAACTAGATTGTGGTAATAAGTCAAAAGCTAAACTAGTCACTAAAAATCATTGATCTGTACACTTACAAATGGGTGAATTGTGTTGTCAAGGCTTGGATCTGTAATGTCCCCCAAAGCCTCATGCATTTGGATATAACGGGAAGCCTATGCAACCATGTGTTATTGGGAGGTGGGGTCTTGCTGGAGGGGACAGATGCTTGCAGCGTGACCTGGAGGGTTATGTGTTCACTTGGCTTTCTGTCTGCCATGCCATGCTGCTCCTCTGCCATGTGTTTCCACCATTGCCAGCCACCCATAAATGGTATGTAACCTTCTGAAACTGTGGGGTAAAATAAATGTTTCCTCCCTTAAGTTGTGGATGTCCCAGCAAAGAGTAAGTAACTATAACATGTATGTTATGTAAATTCTATTTCATTGAGCCTTTAAAAGTGGGAGGAGAAGAAAATTATAAGGCTAGACGCAGACCAGAGGAAAATGTTTGCAAAACATACACCAGAAAAAGGACTTGTATCTAGAATATATCAAAAATGATTACAGCTTAATAATAAGACAAATATCCATATTTCTAAAATGGGCAAAATATTTGTACAGACACTTCACTATAGAAGATATATGGTTGTCAAATTAGTGTATGAAAGAATACTCAGCAACACTAAGCATTCAAAAAACACAAATTAAAATCCTAACAAGATTCTATCACACATTCATTAGAATAACTAAAAACAAAAACACTGATCATACCAAGTGTTGCTGAGGATGTGGAGCTACTGGAATTGTCTAAGACTTACACATAAATGTGTAATAACTTTACTTGTAGTAATGACGACTTTAGATCCAAAGGTTCAATATCATCAGACAATGGATAAACAAATTGTAGCACAATAAAATAGAATTCTCTACAAGAAAAAGGAACAGATTATTACGTGAAGCTCGGTAGTAGAGTGCTTGCCTAGCATACACAAGCCCCTGGGTTCAATCATTTGTCACACACACACATACAAAATAGAGAAGTGATGCAACATGGATGATGTATTCTGATGCAATCTGTAGATGGAACAACACAGAAGGATTTCCAAGTAATTTTGCTGAGCTAAAAGTAAGCCAGATCTCAAATAAATACATACTGTATAATTCTATTTATATGAAATTTTAATTACTCTATAGTGAGAAAAAGCAGATCAATTGTTTATGGAGAGGGGATAAAGAGGGACAATTAAGAGCATGAGAAAACTTACTCATTGTGACAGGGGTTTCACAGGTAAATACATAAATCAAATCTGACCAGACTTTAAGTACATGCAGTTCTTTGAATATCATTATGATTCAATGAAGCTGTGTAAAAGTGAAACAAAGTAAAACACAGCTACTAAAGGTATGCACTAAATTATGGGCTCAGCCAACTTACAAGGGAAAATTGTGGAACTATAACATAGGTTGAATAACACAGCCCAGATTGAAGTATGAATAAAATGCAGAACAGAAAATATAGAAAAGAACTGGCGACATATGAGTCATGCGGAAAGGGAGGATATGATAACAACTCGGATCTGGAAAGAGGAGGAAAGAGAAGGCAGAAGAGGGAGCAAACACAGGATTTGAGATGATAATGGCTAAGAAGGTTCTTTTTTTTTTTTTTCCTTTTGAAACAGGGCCTCGCTTTGTAGTCTAGGCTGGTCCCGAACTCACCCTGTAGCCCAGGCTGGCCTCAAACTCACAGCAATCGCCCTGCCTCAGCCTCCCCAGTTCTGGGATTACAAGTGTGTGCCACCATGCCCAGCTGATAGAGTTTTCCTAAAAACAACATGCCATACATTGAGCAAAATAAGGGGAACCACACCTAAATATACATGTTTGAAACAACAAAAGATTAAAGACGAAGAATAAATCTCAGAATCAGCTAGAGATAAAATGCCAACTATTTTGAAAGGACAGCAGTATGATTGACGGCTGACTTCTCAACAGAAATAATGAAACCAAGGAGACACCGGACTGAGAGCTTGGAAAAACTGGGAGAAAATAATTAACAACATTAAATTCCACAGGAAATATCTTTCAGATAATTAAGACATTTTCAGCAAAAAAAAAAAAAAAAAAAACTATCATTTGTTACTAGCAGATACACACTGAGGAAAATTCTAGTTTTTCAGGCAGAAGGAAAACATTCCCAGTTGGAAACATCATGATGCTGTAGGGAAGAAGACTAACAGAAAATGTAAATATGAGGATAAATTAAACTATTAATGATCACATAAAATGATAAAAATGTCATTTAGGGCTTCAAATAGAGAAACAAAATATAAAAGGACAACAGCATGAAGAGTGGGCGGGAAAACACATCTAAATAATAGTCTAGGATTCTTGTATAATAACTCTGGAAGTGACAAAATTATTAGTTTACTCTAGAGTTTAATAGGTCAAGGATGAAACTTTAGGCTAATTACAAAACTAACAACCTAGGAAAGAAAGAAAATGAAATAAAATAAGTATTTAGTTAACAAAAGAGAAAGTAAAGGGCAGGATGATAAATTTAGATAAAAGTGTACAGCCCAGTTTGGAGGCACATGCCTGTAAACTCAGCATGAAGGCTGAGGCAGGAGGACTGCAAGTTCAAGGCCAACCTGAGTTTGTAATATGTAGCAAGATGCTGTCTCAAAAAAAATCTCCCCCCCCACCCCAAAACAAGGTGTTAATATAAGATGAAATAGGCTTTAAAACAGAATACTTAGCTAGATGTAATGAAGGACATTTTTTAAATGATAAAGATTAACTCAAGTAGGAAAATATAATAATTCTCTGTATTTTATGTACCTAATTACATAGCCTCATAATGTATAAAACAGAAATGAATGGAACTAGGTAGGAAGATAGAGGAATACACAATTATCTCTGCAGATTTTAGCATACCTCTCTCACTAATTAAGAAAGTCTACACATCTGTGTAGGGCTGTATTCAAAGCTACCCTTGGCTGTATGCAACCCACAGGCCATGGCTGAACAGGCTTCATTTAGAATAAAGAGACCAAAAGTGTCAGTGAGAATGTAGAAAATTTGAATATGTTTAACCAATTTGACCTATCTGATACATATGAAACGCTGAACCCCACAACTTTAGACAGACATTCCTTTTACGTGTATGTGGAACATTTATCAAAATGAACCATAGACCCAGGTGCAGCAAAAAACCTCTTAATCTCAGCTCCTCCTGAGGCTGGGGCAGAAGGATCACAAATTCAAGATTTGTTTAGATGACTTACTGAGACCCTATCTCAAAATAAAATTTTAATAGAGTTGGGGTGTAGCTCAGTGGTAGATATACTGCCTAGCGTGTACACAGCCATGAATTCAATGCTGAAATAAACAAATAAATAAGTATCATAGGATGAATAAGAGAAAATTTCCTGGCCATATTGAGATAAGGCTAAAAACTAACAAAGAACTAAAAAGCAAATGAGAAAAAAATGTTTTGAAATAACATTTCTTTAAATAGCAATAGCCAAAAATTAAAATAATCATGAAAATTGTAAGACATTTTAAATAGAATGATTATGAAAACATAATATATCAGAACCCATGTGGTTATAGCTAGAGCTATGCTGAGAGAAAAACAAATAAAATCTTAGAAGGAAAAAATATAGAAAGTAGTGTGTTCATCAGCTGTCTGTTACATGTAGCAAATACTTGAGATAATTAGCTTATAAAAAGAAAAGTTTGATTTTTGGTTTCCAGTTAGAGAGGTTTCCGTTTGTGAGTGGTTGGTCCCACTGTTCTCGAGCCCAGGGCGAGGCAATGGATCATGGCAGCAGCAGGTGGTGAAACTCTTCGCCTCGTGGCCAGGATGTAAAAGAGAAAGAAGAGGCTGGGCGCCTAATATCCCTTCAAAGGCAGCCTTCCCCCTTCAATGGCCAGAGACCCCAGCCTCCAGGCTCTACCTTGCAAAGGCACCACTGCCTCCTGCTACTGCCACAAACCAGGGATCACGCCTTTAACACATGCGCCTTTGGAGAACACTTATCCAAACCATGATATTAAAACCTTAAAAAGAACATACTTTAAAGAAATCTTGAAGAAAAGACATAATAAGAGGAAAGGTTAGGACTAGAGAGGTAGCTCGGTGGTAGAGTAACGCTTAGTGCACAAGGCTCTAAATTCAATCCCCAGCACCATATGAAAAAAATTCAGATCTTAGTAAAAAATAAATAAACTTAAAAGAGAGAGTACCAGTAAAGTTGAATTTTTAAGACTAATAAAAGAAGTAGCTCCTAGGAAGACTGATTTTTAAAAGAGCGAAGGATAAGGCATAAATGATTAATACCAAAATGGGAAAACAGCGACATCATTACAAATCCTACAGGTATTAAATATAAGGTATTATGAATAACTATGAACATATGCTAGCAAATTTGAAATTTTAGAACAAATGGAAGAATGACTAGACAAATACATCTTACTAAAACTGACAGAAAATCTGAAAATTTCTATAACTATAAAGAAATTGTATTCATAACTAAAATCTTTCCCACAAAGAAAACTCTTGGCCAATAGGAATCTTTCTTTCTTTCTTTCTTTCTTTCTTTCTTTCTTTCTTTCTTTCTTTCTGTTTCTTCCTTCCTTCCATCCTTCCTTACTTCCTGTTTGTTTTTTACACTGACGATCCAACCTGTGGCCTTACACGTGCTAGGCATGCACTCTGCCACTTGAGATTACGCCAGCTCCTGCCAACAGACCTTCCTTGAATAATTCTTCCAAACACATAAGGGAGAAATATCACCAATCTCACACAATGTCCATCTGGCAGATTAAATTATTTAATTACTTTTGAAGAAAAAGAAGCAAGCCAGAATTCTTTTATATAAAGGCAGCTTAGTCTTCATATTACTTGACTAGGAAAAGCATAAGAGAACCTGTTAAGAAACCACTAATCTCTTTCATAGACATATATTCCTAAATAAATTATTAGCAAAATGAATCCAGAAACATAAAATAACACATATCCATGAAATTGAATTTATTCAAGAAGTGCAAACGTGGCTTTAAAAAATCAATGTAATTTCCCACATTAATAGACTAAAGAATAAAAAAATCACATGATCATTTCAGTAAATGCAGAAAAAGAAACTGATAAAAAATCAGCATCCACTTGCAATTTTAAAAAGCTTTTAGCAAAGTAGTCATAAACAGAAGCTTCTTTAATATGCTAAGGGGTGTAAAGAGAAATGGATATCATGCACCATACCTGATGACGCATATTAGAAGTTCTCTGCCTGGATTAAAGAGAAGACAAGGATGTCCGTTCTCTCTTTACTGCTCTTCAACACCGTCCTGGGGGGTCTAGCCAGTGCAGTATGGCAGTAAGTGAAATGAAAGGCCCAAGGATCGGAAAGGGAGAAATAAATCTGTCATCATCTGTGGATAACATGATTGTGTATGTAGGGAATCCATGGAAAGTATGGAATTAATAGCTGCATTTAGCAAGGTCACTTAATACAAGGTCAATATTTCTATATTCCAGCCAGAATTTTAAAATAAAAGTTTAAAACGTGGTGACATTTATAAGAGCATTAAAGCTAAATGTCTGGGGATAAATTTAACAAAATATGAATAAAACTTCTACTTTGAAATCTACTAAACATTACTGAGAGATTAAAGAGAAACTAAATAATTGGAAAGATACAAATTTACAGGGTAAAGAATTCGATATACAAAGACATAAGTTTCCCAGAATTGACCTGAGGAGTAAATAGTCTCAATCACAATCTCTGTAGATTTTTTTTTTTTTGGTGAAAATAGATGGTGTAATTCTAAACAGTATATAGAAATGCAAAACATAAAAAATAGCCAAGACAATCATAAAGAAGAAAACAAAATAGGAGGACTCATACCATCAAATAGCATAAATTAATATAAAGCTAATGTCATGAAGAAAATATAATATTGACACAAGGATAAACAAGTAAACTAAGGGAACAGAATAAAGTCAAGAAACAGCTACACACATAGATGTGGGAGTTTGAGTTTTTACAAAGTTGGTATCGCAGAACAGTGCAGAAAAGGTAAGTCTTTTCAATAAATTGTACAGTATCTGTTGCACACTCATATGGACAAAATTAATCTTTGCTCTATGCCACAAGAGAAGTAAATAATAAAGCTTCCAGAAGTTAACACTGGAGAATGTCTTTTTGACACTGGGGAAGGCAAAGGTTTATTAAATAGGACTCTGGCACTAACAGCAAGGAAACTATTAGTAAATTGGACTACATTAAAAATCAAGTTCTTCTATTCATCAAAAGATGCTATTGATCTCAGTATTGCAAAACAACAGCAAGCACAGTGAGGTGATGATTGTAAGCATTCAAACGATGAACACTTCTGAGTCCTCATGAATCTATGGATCTGCTAGAATTCTTATCAGGGCGAGAGTGTAAATTGAAAAAAACCACCATGGCAGACTGTGTGGCACTATCCATAGCAGCTGAACTTATGAATATGCTACGATCTGGTCATTCTTCTTCCAGAAGTTCCACATGACATGTACAGGAATGCGCATATCAGTATTGGCCATAACTTCAAACAGGGAACAACCCAAATGGCCGCCAACAGTGGGCTGCATACGTAAGTTGTGGGATAGTCCTTCAGCAGAAGGCTATGCACCAATAAAATCAAATGCACAGCAATGAGAATGAATTTCACAGATGTCACGTTGAATCAAGGAAGTCTAGCACAAGGGGCCATGCCATAAGAATATATTTCTATAAAAGAAAAAAAAGTAAAACTAATGGACAGTAATGGAAGCCAGGTTAAATGTTACCCTAGGAAGGAAGGATGATAACTTAGAAGCAGCATAAGGAGGGAGGGGTTCTGCAGTGGCTGACAATGTCCTGTATTTTGCATATTGATATTGTTAATGGTATGTGCTTACTTCATGAAATCTACCAAAGAGTGCTCTTACGATTTGTGATCCTTTCTGCAGGTATGTCAGATGTAAATAAACTGTTGTCCATAAAATATGGCACTGAGACCACACAAAGTGGCAACGATTCAGGAGGGAAACAGCATGCCTTGCTTGGGTGGTGGGTGCTCTCGAACAGTGCAGAGGTGTATGGCCTGCAGAGGGAGATTCGACAGTATCACAAGTCCAAATGCCCGTATCTGTCTTGAAAAGTAGATTTCATTTTTTAGAGCAGTTTTGGGTTCACAACAGAATTGGGCATAAAGTACTGAGTTCTTCCATGCCTCACCCTCAGGGTCCCCTCACCTCCGTGTCCTGTATCTGTGTGGTACATTTTGTCCTTGAACCAGTCTTGACACACCACCATTAAGCAAAGCCCACAGTCTACCTTAGGTTTCCCTCTTGTAGTATATCCTTTGTAAGTACAAAATTTATTGTTACTATTTTATTATAAATATATGTTTATCATTATTAAATTACTAGTCAATCTCATTTCCTAAAGAAATTTCTAATTCACAGATGAAAGCACAGAGAGCTCCCATTTACCACACCTTCCCCGGCCCTTCCCTGCACACGCACCATCTCACCCACCACAGTGGGACAGCTGTGATAACTGAGGGAATTACATTAACACTTCATCAGCCCCGAAGTCCATAGCTCACATCAGGGCCACTGTCTTAGTTACTTTCTTGTTGCTGTGACAGAATACCCGACATCCACAATTTAAGGAAGGAAAGACATACTTAGCTCACACTTCAGAAGATCTCACACAGTCTGTGTATGGGCAGCCAGCAATGGTGGGAGCACATGGCAGAGCCTGGGGGGTGGCTCGCTCCTTGCACAGAAGCAGGAGGCAAGTCGGTGTCTGGAGACTCAGGCAGAGCTAGAGCTTCCCTAGGAAGAAGCTGTGTCAACGTTTCTTTTTCCTTCCTGTAATTACTTCAAGTTTCCAGTTGAGCCCCACCCTATGATGGGTGGTCCCCCTCACTTCCGGGCCCACAGGTCAATCACAAATACCTGAAAGCTCTACCCTGGGTACTGCCCAGTCTCAACAAGTCGACACAATCTTTCCAGATTAAACCCCAAACACCTTTTCCTCCAACCAAGCCTTACTCTCAATTATACACAGTTCCACAGTTACCCGACTATATCCAAATACCTGAGGCTGTTGGAGGACATTCTGGAGCCAAACCACAGCCGTCACTCTTGGCATTGTAAGTCCTGTGGGTTTTGGCAAGTATAATGACTCGTGTCTACTATTGTAGTATCATACATGGCACTTTATGACTCTAAAAATCCTCTGTGGGCCACCTACTTATCCTTCTTTCCTTTTCCCTGCGCCCCTGACAGCCACTGATAGTTTTTGTTTGTTTTAATTGTGGTAAAATGTGCAAAATGTAAACATAATCACCCTAGCTGTTGATACATGTGTGGTTCCATGGCATTAAGGGCATTCTTATTTGTGTATAACCATTGCCACCGTCCATGTCCAAAGTTAGTGTTCATTTTCCCAAAGTGAAACTCTGCATCTATTAAACAGCTGACTCCTCATCTCCTCCTTCCCCCGACCTCTGGTAACCACCATTTTACTTTTTGTCTTTAATGTAGACTAAAGGAATCACACAGCATGTGTGCTTTCATGTCTGGCTTACTTCACGTAGCAAAATGCTCCCAAGGTTCAGCCATGCTGTAGCAGGTGTTAGAATTTCCTTCCTTTTTGAAGGCCAAATGGTATCCCATGTATGTATTTCCACCACACTTTCCGTCCAGCAATGGACACTGGCTCCCTTTCACTCTGGCTATCGTGAATACTGCTGCTACGAACACAGGTGTACAAATATGTTCTAGTGTTTCTGGTTTCAGTCCTTTTGGATGAATCCCCAAAGCGGAATTACTAGATCATGTGATAATTCTATCTTTAATTTTTTGAGATTTCGCCGTACTATGTTCCATAGCAGCTGTATCTTTCTACATTCCCACCAACAGTGCAAAAGGGTTCCAACTTCTCTGCAGCCTTGCCAACATGTTATTTGCTGGTTTTTTTTTTTAAGAGCAGTTTTAGGTTCACAACAAAGTCAAGACATTTTCAGAAATGTCCTATGTCACCCCTGCTCGCTGCATGCTCAGTCTCACCCACTATGAACTTTCTCTGCCAGAGTGGACATCTATTACAATGATTGGTTGGAGGTACAGTGGCTTCTCATTATTACCCAAAGTCTGTAGTTCACGCTAGAGGCCACTCTCGGTGTTGCACGTTCTGGGGGTTTGGATGAATGTGAATGCCATGCATCCGCCATTGTAGGACTGTACTGGATAGTTCTCGTGCCCCCCCCCCCCAACCCTCTGTGTTCTGAGTATTCATTCCCCAGCTCAGCCCCCTGGCAACTGCTGATCTTTCCACTGTCTGTACAGAGCTGGAATCACACAATATGTTGCCTTTCCACAGTGGCTTCTTCTGCATAGCAGTATACTTTTTAAGGCTCCGTCATGGTTTTTCATGGCTTGATAGTTCATTTCTTTTTGGTGCTGAATAATAGCCCATGGTTGGGATGTACTACACACTACTCACGCATTCATCTATTAAAGGACATCGGTACTTCGATGCCTCCAAGTTTTCACAATTATGGGTGAAGCTGCGGTACCACGGATGGCTAAAGTGGCTATTGATAACAGTTGGGTTAGTATTTCCAACATGCATTACTGCTCCTGCTTCCTGCCCCACTTCTTTGTTCCTCTCTCCCTCTTAAATAAATATTCTTCTGTCTTTCGTGGTGTCAGTTGAGAATTTTATGATCTTATTTTCTCTCTTATTAACATGTTTCTTATATTTCTCTATGTATTTATATCTTATTAATATGTCAATCATATTTTTGGGGTTGCCCCAGAGTTTACTTTATACACTCAGAACTAGTCCAAGTCCACTTTCAGATAACACTGCCGATTGATGGGTGGTGCAAGTATTTACAACAGAAAGCATTCCTAACTCCTCAGTCCTTGTCTCACAGCATAGGGGTCCATCACATCATTTAATCATAAACTATAATCATATACACTGTTGCTATTGTTATTTTAAGCCAAGTCTTATTTATGAATTAAGAAATGTTTTCACTTTCACTCCTTCCTCCTGTAACACCCGTCCTCATTGCAGATTTAAGTCTTTGACGTGGATTCTTCTTCTTTCTGAAGAACTTTTTGCAATATTTCTTGAAAAGCAACTTTGGCAGCAACTAATTCCTCCCATTTTTGTTTGCCCAAGAAATTATCTCTTTGTCCTCTGCTTTGTAAGTTGATTTTGTCGAATACAAAATTCTAGATTGGTAGGTTATTTTTTTCTTTCAGCACTTTCAATATTTCCCTCTACCCTCTTTTTTCTTGTGTCATTTCCAGAGAATCTATCTGTCTGTCTGCCAGTCTATCTATCCTTCTATTTGAAAAGAGGTCTTCCCAGGTTACCTAGGTTGGCTCTAAACTCCTAGGCTCAAATTATTCTCCTGCCTCAGCCTCCCAAGTATCTGGGACTACAAGAGTGTGTCACTACACCTAGCTCTGACGTAATTATTATCCTCAGTCTTCCGTAGGTTTCCCACTCCCTCCCTTCCTCCCCACCACCACTTCTTTTGAAGACTTTTGCTCAGTCCCAGAATTTCTGCAGTTTGAGTCTGACGTACCATTTATTCTGCTTGGTGTTCTCTGAGCTTCTTGCTCTGTGGTTCGATGGCAAGTATTAATCTTGAGAAATTCTCAGATATTGTGCTTCCAATATCTGTCCGCTGTTTTTTTCCTTTTTGCCTCTCTGGCATTCCTACAATGTGCGTGTTACATCCTTCTGAATTATCTCCAAATCCTTGGCCATTCTCATCCACTTTTCGTCTTTTCTCTCTCTCTCTCTCTCTCTCTCTCTCTCTCTCTCTCGCTCGCTCTCTCTCTCTCTCTCTCTCTCTCTCTCTCTCTCTCTGAATTGCAGCTCTGGAAGCTTCGGTGACGCATTTCCAAGATCACTTGTTTCCTCAGTTGTGTCCAGCTACCAGTGAGTCCATCAAGGCCCGTCATGATTCCTGTCACAGTATTTTCCAGTTTTGATATTTCCTTTTGATTCTTGCTTAGAATTTTCACTTCTCTGTGTATAGAATTCATCTGTTTTAGTATGTCTAATTTTTCATTAGAATTCTTAGCATATTAATCATTGTTATTTTAAACCCCTGATCTAGTAATTCTGACACCTTCACCCTGTCTGCAGCTAGTCCGTTCTGTCTCTTCCGTGTTGTTGCTTTTGGCGTGCCTTGTCATCGTTCTGTGAAAATCTGGCTGTGATGTTTTGAATAAAAGGAACTACTGTAGGGCTGGGAGGGTTGGCTCAGTGGTTAAAGCACTTGCCTAGCAAGCACGGCTATGTGAAGCACTAAGTACCCGAGTTCGATTTCCCAGCACCACATAAGCCAGGCATGGTGGTGCACGCCCATAATCCCAGCACTTGGGAGGCTGAGACAGGAGGATTGCAGTGAGTCCAAGGCCAGCCTTGGCTCCATAGTGAGTTCAGGACCAGCCTGGGCTGCAGAGTGAGACCCTGTTTCAAGAAAAAAAAAAAAAAGGAACTGCTGTAGATAAGCCTTTGCTATGTGCTACTGTGGTGGAGGGGATAGCAAAACAGTCTATAGTCCCATGGATGGGGCTCAGCCCTTTAGTCAGCCTGTGTCCCCAGGCTATAACCTTCATGATGCTTCTGTTAAATTCAGCCTATGCTGCCTGCCCTACTTGAGTGATGAAATTTGGCACAAAGTGGCTTCCGTATATAGTAAGCTGCTACTTAGTTTGATGCGCAAACAAGTCGGAATTTGACCTAAGAGTACCCCCCAGCAACGGGGCACAGAGCCTCGGCTGATCCCAGCGGCTAAGCCCTCCATCAATCTCAGACGGAAGCCCCCAATGCCCACCTAAGGCAATCCCTGAGCTGCACCAATCTGGTCATCTCTGTGCGTCAGTTCCTGTTTTTCTGGTTATAAATAGAGCGCACCATGTTTTTTGGTGAGGGCATTCTGAACCAACTTCCTGTTTTCTTGCTTAAATAAATTCTACCCAGTCTCACCTCGGGATTTTCCTTGAAGTTTCCAGTTCTCCCCACCCAAGAGCTGCGGTTGCCTCACGGCCCTGCCCCGCGCCACAAGCCGGGGGGCTGCCCTTGGGTCTGTCCCTCCTCCCAGGTGAGCCCAGCTCCAGGGAAGCAGTTGTTGCCAGGGTAGGCTGTCCTACGTGGTGGCATATTTAAATATGGCTGCCCCCCCCCACACACACACACACAACCTGGATGCAGAGGATTGTTCTCTGATCTGTGCTTTGAGAATCTGGTAGAGCTCCTCCAGGTAAAACTCACCCCCATGTGGGGGTGTCGCCTAGTACTGCCGCCCCCCGGAACTCTTCAGTGTGTCTCCTGAGCCTCCGCTAGTCACAGTCTTAAGTTTTCCCCTCTCTGTGCGGACGGGAGAGATGCGTCCCGAGCTCCTCCCTGGAAGACACGAGATGGGAAACGTCATTTCTTTCTACAATTCCCGTTCATCCTCATTACAGACATTCTCCAGCGCGCGTTAGAGCAGGGAGGGTCGCCCGGTGACTCCCGCCGACCGGTGGGCTGCGGCATCTCCTCGCGCGCTGCGGCCCTTGCTTCCTCCGCGCCGTCTCCCACACACACAGTTTTTATTTTTAACAATTGTAGCTTACCGGCTGGCCAACGCGTTCACTTCCAGGAGCCGGCGGCCTTAGAGATACGTACGAGCGTGTGAGCAACATGACTGAGGGGTAAGGATGCTTCTTGCAGAATCTTTTGATGCAGCGAGCGATTGGAAACCATGTGAATGTCCATCAACGGGAGACCAGTTTAAGCACACCACGGATCGCCCACGCCACGGGTCACTGCCCGGATGTGGAAATGACCGCGTGGTGAGGGAAGAGAGTGGGGCTAGAGGTACACCTAGCACGCACCCTTGCGAAGCCCCGGGGGAGCTGCGCCAACGAGTTTCCTCATGGGTGCGTAAAATGTTACCTTGAAGAATAAAGCGAGATAAAACCAGTGACTTGTGCAGGCAGAAGCGGGTGCCCGAGATGGTGGCAGAGGGAATTCTCGTCGTGTGTGCTTTTCCACCTTTTGACTAGAGAGAATGTATCACCTAGTGAGGGAATAAGTGACTTTCCCTGGCCTGGGATTGGAAGATGGGATTTTCTAAGCATCGGTGCCGCTACCAAGCTAACTGAAGTATCACACTGTTCTCCAACCTGTGCGCTGTGAGGTGAGCAGTTCACACCCATTTCACAGATGCATAGGCCTGGACTCAGAGGGAAGAGATTGCCTGGGACAAGCTGCCACCAGTAAATGGCAGAGTCAACTGGAGCCAGTTCTGGTTGTCAGACCTGACTTATTTTCCCAGGGGAACATATGAAATGAGTTTGGCTTATTGCATTCCAGAGTCAAGAGCAGGTCAGAGCTGCTGGATCCTCAGCACAGACTCGAGCTGTTCCTCAGGGAGTAAAGTCCACTGCAAAGGCCAGAGTAGTGGCACCTTCAGGGTCACTGGCCCCAGGAGCAGAACCACCTGGCTCCCTCCCCAGGGATTTAACTGCCAGATTAATCCCATCACCTCACCACTTCTCCCACCTCTGAAAACACAATCCAATTTAATTTAGGTAGAAAATATTGCACAAAAGCCATAACACTCAGTTTATCCCTTGAAATGCAATCAGGCTGAAGGAAAGAATTAATTTTTAATTCCATCTTAATTACTCAGAGAAATAATCTATTGGCAGAACCTGGCCCTGGGATGCCCCTGCCTCCTCTCCGCCGGCTACCACCAGCACCTGAGGCACACTCCAGGCACCACTTGGAGTCGGGGCAGAGGGGGCCGGGGCTGGGGCTCCCACACTGGTCTCCTTTGCTAAAGGGAATTGTGAGCTGAAGAAATTAATGCATGTTCTCACATACTACCTTTCCTTCAGGATGATCTCAGCTATCTTTTATAAAGCCACCAACGGTATTGCTCCGAGATGTATAATGGGAAATGTACCAGATCGCTTGTGACCCTGGACTGGGAGTATGGGGGCTGATTCTTCCTCATCGTTACACATTTGTTAAGCAAACAGTAATTGTGCACTCTCTATGTGCCTGGTACTCTTCTGAGATCCAGGATCCCATAGACAGGCTTTGGTCCTGTAGACTTGACGTCCCATGTAGACATGTGGAGAGGAACTTAGTAAGCAAAGGAGCATAATAATTGCAACTAGTGATGTGTCCAATGTAGTAAGGAAAATAGGACAGTGCCTTGGAAAGTAATGGGGGAGAGTTTGTCACCAGAAGACAAAAAAGTCAGAGATAATCTCTCCAGAGAGTGGACATTTTGAGTTGAACTCTGGGAAAGCATGTCAAGCTTGGGCACAGCAAGTGAAAAGGCCCTGTGACAGGACCAGGACGCTCTGACCAAGGAACAGAAAAGTCACTGTAGCTGGAGTGGATTAGCCAGGGAGAAGGTGCGAGATGTAATTCTTTCTCATGCATGAGGACAATGTATGCACCCCCCACGCACACTCACAGTAGGTGCTCAATAAATACATGCTGAAGAACCAACATCATCTGAGCTAGTAGCATTTGGGAATCTGTTTGCTATCTTTTTGTCCCTTCCCTGCTGCCAAGGAAATTCAGACAACAGCTAGTGTCCAGGAAGCCGCCCTCGACCAGTCCTGTTGTGATGTGCTAACAACTTGTAATGAGTATACTAATGAGTCACTAAAAATGGCATCATTGGGTTGAGAACAGAACAGTCGGCAGAAGCAAGTGTCCAGAACAGCCAGGTAACTGCCAGAAGAAGCCAGTGCCCCTGCAGCCTGTGCTGGACAGGCCCTTCCCTTTCCCCAGCAGCCTGCTGGGCAGACTCCGTCCCTCCCCAAGCAGACCCCGCGGGACAGACCCCATCCTTGCCCTCTTCTGGATGGGCAGAATCCCATTTTCTGGTTCCCACCTCCCTGGGCGGTGAGTCCTTGTCTCAGGACACTGTCTTGGCTGCTGTGAGACTACCCCCACGAGGCTATTAGTTTAAAAACTGAGGGGAAAAAAAAAATAGAAACCAGAAGTGAACACCTAGCTTGGGGCTGTGGAAGAACTCCAAGGGCTAACACGTTTGGATGAAGTCTTATAGAGCCGTAGGCTAAATCTGATACGAGTGCATTTTATTCGCCCCACACAGCAGTTTAAAAAGTTCAAATTGGTTTCCTACATGGAATTATTGATAGAATTTATATAAAATTTAGTTGATCAGTTTCTCCTGAGAAGCCTGAAGCTCCAGGACCCAGAGCCTGCATCCCCACCGCTTAAATTGGGGACAATGGCCGTCCTTTAGAGAGGACACGTGCCGCCCTGGCACAATCCCCACCACGCCCAACACCATCCCACCCTGAGACCAGATAGCAGTGGCCCTGCCTCACCAGGTCCGCCCTATTCATTTAAGAAGTGAGAACTGTATTTCTCCAAGAGCCTCTTTCTCGAAATAGGTAAATGAAACGTGTGGAGAGTGGGAGAAATGAAAGATGGGAGGGAGATTCCTAGGGAAGTAGAGACAGCTCCTGCCTGTTCAGCGCGCAAGCCACCTGCGCCTGCCTTTAGGGAGTCTGGCCTAGGTGGCGTGGCACACAGCCCCCGCATCCCCCCACCTGGCCCCCAGGGGCACTCGGAGAGATGCCGGCCTCTCCTTTAAGGGCTGTCACTTCTACAATGGGGGCTACTTCTACCACATGGCAACACCAGAATCGACATTCACACAGCCAAGATTTAATACCAGCTGAGTGTGCTCCGGCATTGTGAAGATCAGGAGAGTCGTATTCTCAGTGAACTGAGGAAGTTACCATCACTGTCTTCACATTTGGATGTGAATTGAACCTAAGTACATTCCTGACATCTTCTACAGGTCCAGCCACAAAAGACATTTAAGACCAACCTGCGGCCTGGTCTTGGTCAGGGCCCCACAGAGGGACAGGGTATTGTCTAGTGCTGAGGGCATCTGGTTTGCTGACACTTTGATTTTAGACTTCTGGACTTAAAACCTATGGAAGAATAAATTTCTGTAGCTTTAAGCCGCCACATTTGTTAGGGAAGGCGCAGGTTTCCTGCCAATCTCTCTCTTTTCACCATCCTTTTTTCCATGTATGATGTGTGCAGTGGCCGGCGTTCTTTCTCTTGCTTTTTTAAATTTAAAAATGTTACTTAAAAATCTTTGCCATAGATATGTCACACAATCTTTTCCATGCTTCCATAGTATTTTATCTTGCAGTTGTTCTGAGATGGGGGAGTCCTAGAGATTGAACTCAGAATCTTTTCACTGAGCTACATCCTGAGGACTTTTTAAATATTTTTCAAATTTTGAGGCCAAGTCTCACTAAGTTGCTAAATTGTCCTGACTGGGTGCAAACATGCAGTCCTTCTGACTCAGCCTTCCAGAGTGCTGGGATTGCGGACACTTGCAATCTATTCTATAGATGGACCTACTTGATCCCCTAGTAGCATTGCAGAGGTTCTTTCCGGTCTTTTACCACCACAGACAACACTGCGGAGGGCGTCTTTCCCATGCAGGTGGGTGTACCCGTACAAGCACACCTATAAGACAAATTTCCATGAGTACATTTGCCACCTCGGAAAGTGAGAGCCTTTCATACTTCCAAAGGCCAGATTGCCCTCTGAGGAGGTCAGGCCACAGATTCCTTTTTTTAAAGTACATTTTTTTCTCATTATAAAAGTAATCTTTTAGTAGAATTCTTAAGTGTGATTTGATTACACCCTGTAACAAAATCTTTTCTAGCTGAACATAGTCAATGGGAAAATAACATCAATTACCTGAAATTTTCTTGCCAGCCTGGTGGATTGCCCTCCTCCTGTCAAGCAGGGGCCTCTGTGCCAGGTGTCTGTTTCTCCTCTGGGTGGTCTCTGTCAACCGGGATGCAGGGAGACCCTTAAAAGGACCCTCTCCTGTACACGTGATTAATCCCAAACTCTTACGTCTCGCACTCCCCAGGCTCTCTCTGTCCTCAGAAGGTGACAGGAGACGGGAAGTCATAATCCTATATTTAATGTCAATGTCTAAATTTGTTCTTTGTGTTTCTGGACCATCTTTTGGTTCAGAGATGGAAAAATCAGAGCCTAGAGGTGCAGCTCAGTGGTAGGGAAATTGCCTAGCATGTGTAAGGCCCTGAGTTCCATCCATCCTAGCGGCAGCAGTGAGAGAGAGAGAGAGAGAGAGAGAGAGAGAGAGAGAAAGAGAGAGAGAGAGAGAGAGAGAGAGAGAGAGAGAGAGAGAGAGAGAGAGATCAAGTCCTAGAGAATAACTTCACTCTTCCAAGGCCATGGCAATGACCCCCAAGCCCAAGACACTGCTTGTGAGAGGGTTTGGACTCTCTCTGCAGGACAGAGGCTGGTGTGTGTCCTGCCCTCCTGTCCAGCCCGTCTCCAACCACTCCTCTCACTCTAATGGCCTGAAAGGCTCAAGGAAACATAGTGTCTGTGTGCCTACAGCTGCTCCCACTGCATGGGACCCTATGCACACAGCCCCAGGCCGTGCCTCCACACCAGCCCACACTCATGACACACTCGTCCCTCCTCAGTTTTACCTGGTCAATTCCTTCTCATTTTTTATGACTCAGATACCCCATCTGCAGGCCTGCCCTGATTTCCTGTAGCCAGGGAAGGTACCTCATCCTGGTACCTGAACACATCTGTGTTGCCTCACATACTGCACGTGATGCGGTCTGTTTCTGGTGTCTCCTTCCTCACCCCATGTAACATGTTTATTGAATAAATAAACAATCAGATGCTAGGTGACAGTCGCTGCCTGGGAATAGACAGACTCCAGGACTAAAAATCAGGAGATCCGAGTCTTTGTTATTTGTCATTGATATGCCGTTGGGCAACCTCTTATCTTCACAGGGCTTCAGTTTCCTCATCTGTAAAGTGGTAATTTGGTTGGCATGAGTCAGTGGTGCCAGAGAGGGAGCAGCTGTGGACTCCCAGGGGCGTACACACATGTGCGCTGGGGGGCCCTGGCCCAGCAGGCTAGATATTGGCAGATCAACCTGGGGTGCACTGGAAGGTGGGGCGGGCAGTGCCAGCAGTCTGCCCCGTGAGCACATCTTCCCCGTGTCCTCCTGCCTGCTGAGTGTCCTTTTTCCTGCCAGTCTGGATCCAAGTCTCTTCCCATGGAAATTCAGGGAGCACAACTTGGTCTCCTCTCCCCTTTTCAGCATGCACTTTTCACCCTGTACAAAACCTCCGTTAAAATTTGCTCCCTCTGCCAGCAAATCACAGCCACCCACTTGTCCTCTCAAGCCTGGAACCTGGGCATTAGCCTTCATCCCCTCCCCTCGGAGAGCTCCTCGGGCCCTGCAAACTCCCGCCCCAAGCCTGTCCACCACCCCCGCACCAGCATCCAGCAAGTCAACCACCCCTGCCCCGCCTCAGGTCCCCAGGACCAGCCCCTGCTCCCTCCAAAGGCATCCTCCGTACTGCCCCCGTAAGATCATTCTGACGCACATGTCTGATTGTGCCAGGGACCCTTTCTGCATCCTCATGGCGAATGCAAGGGCCAGCTAAATTAGATGTAACGCCGTGGAGGAACAGACTGGACGTTATAGGTCGGATTGTGTCTCTCCTGAAAAGGTATGTTGGGGGTCTAGCCCTCAGGATCTTAGCATGTGACCTTATTTGGAGACAGTCTTTGCAGAGGTAGTCAAAATAAAGTCATTAGAGTGGGTCCGAATCTGATATGACTGACATCCTTAAAAAGGGAAATTTGGACATAGGGACACACATAGAGTGCAAGCCTCATGAAGACACAAGACAAAGGTCCCAGTGGTACAGACCTACAACTTCTGCACTGTGGGAGGCTGAGGCAGGAGGATTATAAATTTAAGCACAGCCTGGGCAATTCAGCAACTTAGTGAGACCCTGTTTCAACGTAAAAGTTTTTAAATGTGCTGGGGATGTAGCTCAGTGTGAAGGCCCTGGGCTCGATCCTCCGTACCAGGAAAAAAAAAAAAA